>JAJMGH010000006.1:0-598261 GCA_030568555.1 Suhomyces bolitotheri
GACTACCCACCATTGGGTAGATTCGCTGTCAGAGACATGAGACAAACTGTCGCTGTCGGTGTTATCAAGTCTGTTGACAAGTCCGACAAGGCCGGTAAGGTTACCAAGGCTGCTCAAAAGGCTGGTAAGAAGTAAACAGATTTTACTGATTGTGTATAGTGTCTAGCTACGTGCAGAATGTATGTAATAAATTAATGTTTGATTATTGTAAAGAAATAATTAAAGCGATACAGCTTGAAACCCCTTTCCGCTGACCACTCCCATCCAGTCCCCTGAGTTTTGCCTCCAGCTAACATCGTTGACCTCAAGTTCTTCTTCATAGGCCAACACCGGTGTTTCGATTATCACCCCAGAATCATTATTTGATTTAGACTGCAGGATGTTATTACAATCCCACACCAATGCTTGACAATCGTCGCCTCCAGTCAATAAATAGTTCGATGAAGGATGCCACTTTATCAGATTAATGGCCGCATGATTTACCCCTCCCAAAGAACCATCAATTGTAGCCATTGGTAGTCCTGGCATTCTCATATCTATAACAATTACCTGGTTTGAATTAATTCCAATAGTGGCCAAATGATGCTGGTCGATATTTGAGGTGCTCAACTTCAATAATGCTTTGGCATTCATGGCACTTGCACCAAGCGATGTTGCTGCATTTCCCAAGGACGAGGATGATGGAACGGGTAATGTGGGCTCGTAAATAATTGTTGAATGCTCGAGTGATCTCAAGTCAAACACTCTCATTGAGCCATCATTACCAACGGAAGCAAACACATTTGAAGAATCATGAATGAACTTGACATCAAACACTTCTGAATCGTGCGCGATTAATTGTGTCATTACCGTTGCGGTATCAACAGACTCTCCTCCGGGCTTCTGATGCGATCGTGATCGATGTAAATCCCACACAGTACAAGTGGTATCCACTGATGAAGTGATGATTCGGTTTGAATCAGTCTTATTCCAATCAAACGAGGTCACTGGTGGAAATGTATTGATGTCATCATTTTTCGAGCTCGATGGATTGGTGCTGACGGACGATGATGAACTAGAATTACCAGCAGTATTGTTAGCTAATATATGTGTTTGAGATAAGCGGGATTCTCCTTGTTCAAGATTTTCTACTTTGTATAACCGGAGAACCTCCAGAGATGCTGCTATTCTCTGAATGCCTGTGCTTCTCATGGACGGATCCCATTGGAGTTGAGTTATGGGGTAATCTAAGGTAGCTTCCGCAACGTTATGGAAATCAAATCCATCCTGAGACCCCTCGTCGTATTGCTGATGACCCTGGTATTTCTGGTAAGCGGAATGACCCGCATTTGTGGGTGAAGTATTATCAAGGCCAATTTCATCTTGTATTATTGGGTCATTGCCATTGCGTATATAGTCACTTCCGTAACTCAAACCATGTAAAACTTCAAGTTTATTAGTAAATCCTTCTTTGTATGTACTCAAAGCGATACATTCTTTGTCTTCCATCGTTGTCCAGTCTGAACAATATAATGGAAATTGTGAAAAATAGTATGATTGTCTTTCAATTGGTCCTAATCCGGTGGTGGGATTAGGACCACTAGATCCCGTACCAGGTCCTACTGCAGATCCCGTTACAGGGCCAGGCGACGATGGTATTCCATTCGGGTGTATCAAAGGATGATAGTTCAACCCGGGACCACCTGCCGCCGGGGTGGAAACACCACTCAGGTTGGCACTGGTTCCACCGTTGCTGCTATGACTGTAAACCTGACTTCTTTGACTTGCGTATGGCGATAAACCACCAGTAGAGCCCATGCTGCCGTATAACGGCGGAGTATATGCTGGTGGTCCGCCTGATCCTCTCTTTTTGCTATACCAATCCATCATCCAATTTGTTGTCGTACAAGATATCAGTACGCGTAGAAGTTGATGGAAACGATCAGGTTTGGTTTATGAAGGTTATGACTTTCAAAAGGAGTTTGTTGAATATACAATCAAGTCCATAATCTTTTGACTCAAGACAGTTCAATGAAGTGGTGATCCTGTAACTGCCGGAGGTGTTTAGGCGTGGTTGGTAGTGCGCGCGCACATTGGGGTAACAAGAACAAGGGTCTAAGTGGGTTAGGAAATAAATGGAGAAAATATGGAAACTATAATAAGATAGCATTGCAACTGTAGAGGAAGGGTCGATTTATGGTTACGTTCAAGAATATTAAAAATGTTTAATAAAATATCGATCTAATTATCACGTAGATTATGACGAGAGAGAGAGAAAGAATAGAGAATCGCCGTGCGATGTTACCGCTAAACGCCGCAGACTTAAGATGTGACAAGTCGTGGCCCATCTACATTGACATACTTGGCATGACACAAGGCGTGACAACATAAGTAAATTTGAAAAATGAAAGAAGATTACTCGAACAACGGTGCGATTAATTGTTAGTTTAATTGGGTGCAAATCTATAATTTTTCTAATATACAAGAATTAAATGTTCTATGTCGTTGAATACTTAGGCTTGAGATTCGACAACTTCTTCAACAGAAGGACAAGTACAGATTAAGTTCATGTCACCGTAGGTGTCGTCCAAACGGGCGACAGTTGGCCAGCACTTAGCTGTCTTCAAGTATGGCAATGGGTAAGCAGCTTGCTCTCTAGTATAGCCTCTAGTATCCCATTCTTCTTGAGAAGTAGAGACGATATCGTCCAAAGAGTGAGGAGCATTCTTCAACACCATACCCAAAGGTTCTCCGTTAGCATAAGCATCGATTTCTCTTCTGATGGAAAGAAGTGCATCGACAAAACGGTCCAATTCAGCCAAGTTTTCGGATTCAGTGGGCTCGATCATCAAGGTACCAGCAACTGGGAAAGACATAGTTGGTGCGTGGAATCCATAATCTTGAAGTCTCTTGGCAACGTCAATGGCTTCGACACCAACAGCTTTGAATTCTCTCAAATCCAAGATGAATTCGTGAGCACAATGCTTCAATCCTTCATTAGTAGATGCGTGTGAGTCAACGAACATAATTTTGTAGTCAGACTTCAATCTTGTCAACATGTAGTTAGCATTCAACATGGCAATGGTAGATACATAAGGCAAGGCTTGAGCACCCAACATCTTGATATATGAGTAAGAAACAGGGATAACGGAAGCAGATCCATAAGGAGCAGAGTTGACTGATTGGATGGATTCGTTTGTAGAATGTGGGGTCTCCAAGAAGTGGTGACGAGGTAAGAATGGCTTCAAGTGTTCTTTGACACAAACGGGTGCTTGACCTGGACCTCCACCACCATGACTCAAAGCAAAAGTCTTGTGGATATTCAAGTGACAAACATCGGCACCCAAATCACCAGGAGAAGTCAAACCCACTTGAGCGTTCATGTTAGCACCATCCAAGTAGACCAATCCACCATTCTTGTGAACGGTTTCGATTGCCACCTTGACCCCGGGTTCGAACAAACCGTAAGTAGAAGGATAAGTGATCATGATAGAACAGAGGTTTTCGGCATGTTTTTCGGCCTTTTCGGTCAAATCATTCAAATCGATAGATCCGTTTTCCAAACACTTGACTGGAACAACCTTTAAGCCACACATAGCTGCAGAAGCTGGGTTGGTTCCATGAGCACTGACAGGGATAAGACAAATGTTTCTCTTTTCGTATTCACCTCTAGACTTGTGGTACTGTCTGATCAAAGACAATCCAGTGTATTCACCTTGAGCACCAGAATTTGGCATAGAAGTAGTGGCATCGAAACCGGTGATATCGTTCAAGTCCTTTTCAAATTCATCAACCAATTGCTTATAACCTTGGGCTTGGTCAATTGGAGCAAAAGGATGGATGGAGTTGAACCCTGGGATAGACAAAGTTTGCATTTCAACGGTGGCATTTAATTTCATGGTACAAGAGCCCAAAGGAATCATGGAGTTGGCCAAAGACAAATCCTTGGATTGAAGCAAATGCAAGTATCTCAACATAGAAGTTTCAGAGTGATGAGTATTGAATACTTCATTTGTTAAGATTTCGTCAGTTCTGGCAAATTCCTTAGGAATACCAGGCAATTCACTGATTTGGCTTGCATCCAAGTCACCGTGAGTGAAGACCTCAATTAAAGAGCTCAAGTCCTCCTTAGTGACAGTTTCATCCAAAGTGACAGATACGGTATTGTCGTTCACCTTGAACAAGTTAATATTATGTTCATGCAAGGCAAAGCCCAATACTTCGTCAGCAGAAACTCCATTCAATTTCACAGTCAAAGTATCAAACCATTTCGAATTAACAATTTCGTGCTTAGAAGCAATTTGGGTTGCCAAGATGGTAGTGAAACCAAACACTCTCTTAGCAATATTCTTCAAACCCTCTGGTCCATGGTAGACAGCGTACATAGCAGAGATGTTAGCCAACAAAGCTTGAGCGGTACAAATGTTAGAAGTAGCCTTTTCACGCTTGATATGTTGTTCTCTCGTTTGCAATGCCAATCTCAAGGCTGGCTTACCCAATCTATCTTTGGAGACACCCACAATTCTACCTGGAATCTTTCTGGAGTGTTTGTGAGTGGTTGCGAAAAATGCCGCGTGAGGTCCACCATAACCAAATGGCACACCAAATCTTTGGGAAGTACCCAAAGCGATATCGGCACCAAACTCTGAAGGTGGCTTAAGTAAGGTCAAGGCCAACAAGTCGGTGGCCATAGCAAACAATCCCTTGTTTGCGTGGAGAATTTCACCCACCTTTGTATAGTCATGAACATGGCCATTAGTACCAGGGTATTGAACAATACCACCACAGACGTCCTTAGCGATAGCTTCCAATTGTGCAACACCTTCTTCAGTGGACAAGGGTAATTCGACAATATCAAGAGAGAGGTTGGCAGCTCTGGATTTGATGACATCCAAAGTTTGGGGGTGAATATTAGTATCAACCACGTACTTCGATCTCTTACCCTTCAAATGGTGGTATGACAAGGACATGGCTTCACCAGCAGCAGTACCTTCATCCAACAACGATGCGTTGGCCATGTCCAATCCGGTCAAAGAGGTGATTACGGTCTGGTAGTTCAACAACGATTCCAATCTACCCTGAGAGATTTCCGGTTGGTATGGAGTATACGAGGTGTACCATTCTGGGCTCTCCAACAAGTTTCTTTGGATCACAGGAGGCAAGATGGTACCGGCATAACCTTTTCCGATGAGCGACTTGACGATCTTGTTCTTGTTGGCGATCTCGTGGAGATGATCCAACATCTCAGTTTCAGTGAAACCTTGTTCCGGTTGTACTTTCAACTTTCTCTTGAAGAGAATGTGTTCTGGGATGACTTTGGACAAGAATTCATCGAGATCGGAATAGCCCAAAGTGGCCAACATTTTGTTGACACTGTCAGGTCCTGGTCCAATGTGTCTTCTGGTGAAGGTGTCCAAGTTGGTGAACCCCACCTTTTTGGCGTTAGGGTTGTATACTGTTTCATAGTATTCAGAGGAAGTGTTGGCTTTCACTGATCCAGCCTCAGTTGCTAAGCGTCTAACAGGGAAGCTCACTCTTGAAGATAAGGCCAATCTGTGGAGACGAGCAGGTCTCACCATGGCTCTTCCGGCTTGGAACATTTTGGCAAGCGTATAAATAAATAAGATCCCAAATCAGGCGGTAATGGTATTACTGAATCGAAAACTACGGATATCGGGAATCACAGTTTTTATATCTATAATTCAGCTAGGCGTCATGGCCGAGTCAATCCAGAGTAGAAGTTCACGCGATGATCCCACCCAAATGGGGTTGCGGCCGTATCCGCGAGGCACCATTCACGTGCTGACTCTGCAGCGGGCGGAGGGTCCCGCGGTTAAAAGTGACTCGGCTGACTCGGCCGCGGGTTGGTTACTCGGCGTTGTCGGGCCTAACTTTAGCCACTAATCGTTAAAACTCCAATAACGAGTGGGGAATGGTCCCAGCGAAAGCGATAACCGGTATTCTCGAACGTTGGAACCATGGTATTGCCATCTATTCCCTTCCGCTGCTGGTTGGATACCCGTTACATCATTAGATGTGGCAACCGCAGTACCACCGCGCCATGTGACTCTATCGGTTAAGGGGATGTAGCACCAACTATAGATAAGATAGCCCAAATGACTTATACATGAGTAAAATGAGTAAAATGGGGGCGATGCCATCATGGGTTTTGATGGCGATGTTCAAATCCTGTAGTTAGTTGATAAACCTGGGGTTGGATCTGGGTGCAACTTCGTACTATTTCTCAGTGACTCGGTTCGTCGAGTCCATTTTTTAGGTACGGCTGAGCCCAAGTCGTTGCCCTACCTAAAGAGGTTAGTATATGGGGGAAGTCCCGGGGTCCCGTTAGTGCCTGTCGCTTATAATATCCGCCACCACACGTATCTCTGTGGGCAGGGTCCCGCAACACCCTCCTATAATCCGAACGTTCTTGTAGGTGGCCCATTTTGCAACCAACCTAGCCCATTTTGCATCGTCTTTTATAGGCTGATACTCTTGTAAATTCTCATCATAGGTGAACCCTAAATTGGGGTAGAGAATTAGGGGAATATCGAACTGACTATTGATATTGGCGATGATGGTGTCTACGAGATCACAATTCAAGCAGTTGAGCCCAAGTCCAACAAACCAAGCTTCCAACTGGGGGTGCTGTTTGAAAACTTCCTTGATGTAAGTTATGACTTCGGTAATTGGTGTGCCGTCTACCAATCGAGTAGGGGTGTTTAAATTGAAACTGATGTAGAAGTTTTTCTTATACGATTGTTGATTTTTCGATAAAACCGACAAAATCGCCTTCAATTCTGTAAAATTAGGTATGGTTTCGAACGCCAATACATCCACCTGATCTTGCTGAGTAAGGAACTCAACTAACGGTTGATGATATTCAGCCAATGCGATCTGGTCAATTTGCCCATAATTTCCAGTATATTCGGAGCCATCAGCTAGATAGGTGGCATAGGGGCCAATGGACCCAAATATATAGATGCGTTTATCAAGACGAGACTGGGCCGCTTGATGAGCAACCTCGACGGCTTTTGCCCATAGCGACTCAATTTCGTCCTTTTCTAGACCAGCGTACTTCTTCAAACTGGCGGCTGATATTTGGTACGTGCTGGTGATCACAGCATCGGCTCCTGCTTGGATGTACGACTGATGAACCTGCGATACCAACTGGGGCAGATGCATCAATACCATCCCTGACCATAGTGGAGATTTCCGGGGCTGGACAGGAGAGTCACGAGCCACCAAAGCTTCGAGTTCTGTTCCCAACGCCCCATCCAACACCAATCTGGTCTTGCTGAACAAGTGTTTCAATGACATAGTTCTGGGTAAGATGACAATCGCACTAACTATGAGGCTCATTGAAAATATGGTGGTAGCTGCGACAAAAGCGAAATGAAAAACGAGCAATAATCACCACCATCAGTATGGAGCATTCAGGGAAAAGAACCAGAGATGAGTTCGAGGCAGACCAATATGGTCAGCCTCCTGCTTATGTTGAAGATGCCAAGAGACAGCATATGGACCCTACCCAAGAATTGATCAGTAACGTGTGCAAAGACATTAGAAGATTAGGTGAAAATCCAAACATCGCCAGCCAAATCGACGATGTATCGTACATATCGAACCCTATTGTGGCAGAATTCGAGAAGATCGATAAACTTAGAAATGCAATTCTCAGCACCATCTATGCTGTGGTTATCGAACAACCTCAAAAGATTAATGCCTTGGCCAACTTGATCTTGATATGTAACGCAAAGAATTTTGTGGTAGCCAAATACGTTATCGAGTACCTTCATGGAAGAGCACAAAAGCTTTTGGACTCTATTGTTACCGCTGGGGAAGAGGGTCAACCTCAGAAGAGCCAGTTCCAAGAAGAAGATGCTGGTGTTTTCAATAATATCAAGTCCATTTTGAAACTTTTCGGAGCCTTGACTCCTATTATTGACAACTACTCTGTGGTCAATTTGTTCAAACAGTTCTTGACATTGGCAGTTGAGTTACAAAATGACACCCCTGACAAAAGAAACGGGTTAGCTGAAGGCATATACCATAATGTGTTGATCTCCATTCCATACTTGTTTGCCAATGTTCGCCCTAGTTCCTCTCCTGAGCTTGTCGAGAAGATCAACGATGTAATCGAATTAGCCAAGGACTTCAAAATTGTACTGACTTCCAATACTTTGTTAGAGCCATTTGACTCCAAGTCAAACAACTATGAATTACCCTATGAACCCAAAAAAATTATTGATTTGATTCTTCCAGCAGTGATCACATTACAAGGGGAAGATAAAGCTTGGTCCGCCTTACTTAATGAAAATTCTAACTCGAACAAACTTTTCCTTGATTTTTCTGAATTGGTTCAGCCTATTGTTGATGAAGCCCTTCAGAACAATACCATTTCAAATGAATTGGTCAAACATCAATTGCCCCAGTTATCACTTCCGTCGGTCTCTAAATTGAAGGATTATTCCCCCACTGGATCTATCGATAACTTGTGGTTTAGCAACCCTAGGGTATTATTTCAAGTTTACAATTCTACTGAATATGAAACGGTACCACCAATTGAGACTTACATTGGCTTATTCTTCAAGGATTTATCTTACGATATTTTGACTAATTTATCCTTCAACAAAACTGAGGCATCGATTCAATTGTCAATCTTGGACTTGTACTTCAGTAAGGATCTATTTGCTCCACCAGGTTCTTCAATTGATCAACTCTCTTTAATACACAAGGACAATTTATCCGGTGAAAATATTCCTCCTTTGTCAACCTGGAAGGTTGAAGACATTGCAGTGGAAAGTATATTGACTATGATTTTCCAATTGCCGGCTCCTTTACACCATGAAATCTATTACTATACTGTGCTAATTGCATGTTGTCGTGAAAGTCCTGAATCTATTGCCCCCGTTTTTGGTAGAGCTATCCGGTACTTCTATAAGCACTTGGAAACCTTGGATTATGAATTGAAAATTAAATTTTTGGATTGGATGACAACTCAAATTTCAAACTTTGAATTCAGTTGGAAATGGGACGAATGGGTCAATGACTCGAAGAGTCTCAAGAATTTGAGATACCACCCTAAGAGGAACTTCATCAAAAATTTGATTGCAAAAGAAGTCAGATTATCTAACAAAAACAGAATCAAAGAGAGTTTTGTGACTTTGGATCCTGAAACATCAGAAGTTGTGTCCTTGGAGGAGTTTCACCAGTACTTGGACATCTCGCTATTTGAAAACGATTCGGACTATATCTTAGATTATGATTCCAAATTGTATGGAGACAGTACCGAAGTGCAAGAATCATTGAAACAGTTATTTTCAAAGAAAAAGGCGGTCCTTGCCGAGAAAACTGTTGTTGGGGCTCAAGAAGAAATTTTCTTTAATTTTTCCAATCCTGAGTTGCCTTTGCATGGCATCTCAGCCAAGGTGTACGATTTTATAAGTGCTCATTGGAGAACAAATACGGATTTTAATGAACTCTACAAGGAAGTCTTAGATATATTGAAGGCAGACTCGGCCATTAATGCGGAAAGGTTTATGATCAATTTGTTCTTCCAATCTTATGCTTTCATAGGATCAAGATCCATTTACTCGGTGGTTAGTGTATTATCTCGTGATGTTAACAAATTGAAGTTTCTCAGTGGTGCAGAAATTACCTATGGCCGGGATGAAGCTCAATTCGAGCCAGTGGAATTGTCCGAAGAGCAAATTGAAAATAGACAAAATTGGATCATCGAAGCCATTTTCAGAATATGGTCCCACCAACCCCAAGTTGTGTTTTTGATATTGGAATATTTAATTGAATTCAGTATTTTGAAGCCAAAGTTTTTGGTTTCGAAGACACTCGATCTTTCAACCAACTTGCTCATCGAAAATGTGTCATGCATGGAGTCGATCAACCGGATCTTGAGCAATTATTACCAATCAAATCAAGAAGAATTTAAAAATTTATTCGTGCGTGTGATCACTGGGATTGTTAACAACTTGAATCAGATTTCGGAAAGCTTGGAAGTTCCTAGCAACGAACGTATAACCATCATCAAAGAGTTTGACCAGGAAGATTTACAGCTCCAAAAGAAAATTAACAACCAATGGTTATATTATGAATACAAGGGATTGTTGAAGTCATACATTAGACAATACATCAAAAGTGGTGCTGAATACTATGAAGATATAAAAACAGCAACGAGTGCCATCCAAAATGAGATAGTTCAGCAAGACATTTCTAACTGGTTGAAGGAAAGAGCATAGAGGTGTATTGATGCTGTTACTCTTAAAAATCTATGTATTATATTCAATATAGAATTGTATTTGATGCGTGAAATTTCGCACTGTAAATTGCATGTATCAGTTCGCAACATATTTCTAATGATTAATATCGGCAACAGCATGAGTAATTTTGGTGATCAGTCCTTGGCAATTGAAACCACAGACTTCACGTATACCTTCCCAGGTACCCGCAAGATCGGATTGGATAGTGTGAATCTTTCACTTGAATGGGGAACTTTCAACTTACTTGTGGGGGCAAATGGAGCAGGAAAATCGACATTGCTCAAGATTCTAGCAGGGAAGACATTAATTAAGGCTGGCAAAGTCAAGCTCGGAGGGTTCGATCCGTTTGAAGACAACAGAACGAGAAGCCAAAGGCACAACTCCGATATCAATCAATACATCACTTATTTGGGTACAGAATGGGCCACCAACTCTATGGTGAAGAGAGATATTTCCGTGAAAGTAATGATCTCCTCAGTTGGAGGCGATGCATTTCCAGAAAGGAGAGACAGGTTGATCGATATACTCGACTTCGACCCCGAATGGTCGATGATGAACTTATCGGATGGTGAACGCAGACGTGTACAGATAGCGATGGGGTTGGTGAGACCATGGAGACTTTTATTATTAGATGAGGTTACTATAGATTTGGATGTGATAGTCCGTCACAGACTCTTGAGTTATCTTAAAGAAGAATGTCAAGGGAGAAACTGTACCGTCGTGTATGCCACGCATATATTCGATGGTATTGATAGATCTCTCTACGATCGCTTGATTCACATCAGTGAAGCAAAAATAATTGACAATCTTGAAGCCAGTGAAATCACCTTCGACAGCAATTTAAATGACAAAGTGGTTCCCGGTCCACCATTACGGGTTTTGCCGGCAGAATCTTTGCATCCACTAGCCATCCATTGGTTGACGGATGACTTGAAACAGAGAGGAACCCGAGTAGAAGAAAAAGAAAAAATGCAAAAGAGACATGCTGCCTGGGAAAACAAGGGTCCCAATGATAATAGGTTTCTTGATGGTGACGATGAAAAATTGAAGGCGTACTTCAAGTCTACCAGGAGTAACAAATAATTAGATTTATGCTAAATTATAATGATAGATGCAACTGCCACCGATATATATACGTGAGTGAATGTAGATATGAGTTAGTAGAAGGCACATCCCTTTCAGACTGGTAAAAACGGCATGGCCGGGCCCAATTCGATGGGTAATTTAACGTGCCCCCACAGTTTGGCAGATAAAGGACGGACTTAGTTAGGTGAATCATTGTTGGACTCGCTTTGTAGATGTAAGGCAATATTTGCATCGGCAGCATCGCTGGTGATTAAATCTTGTTGCTCTCTTTCGAATTTTCGTTCCATCTCCAAAAACCGTACCAACTCCTTGTTGTGATTTAATTCCTGGCTCAAGAGCCACATCTGGTATTTTGAATCTAGCGCATCCACGCTATCGTCGTATGCAATGAAGTTCTTCTTGGGAACAGAGGCCGCCAACTTCCTTCTCTGTCTATATTGGTGATGTAACGATGGAGTTAACGGCGTGGAGGGACCTCTTTTTCCGGCTCTTTCTTTGCCAGGTTTTACCGAGGATCCAAGCAGCTCATTCTCTTTGTTGTGGTTCCTTAATGGTGAGATGGGCCGTGATACGCTGCTCATTTGGTTGGGTATGGGTCTATGGTTCTAACTATAAACAAACGCACTATCGCACCGCGCGCCCCAGTTGGTGTCAGTTCTTGGTTACGTCAGCAGACGATACACAGGGGCCGCACTGTCTTGACCAGAGGGCGCATGTTCCAGATTTCAGGGTGCAAGGCTAGAGCCAACCCAACTGGTACGACGTGACTTAAACGGCCCAAGTTACGGTCCAATAGGATGACGCCATATTGCCATATTTCTAGGGGTATCCAGTTGTCAACTCGACCGAACCGGCACATGCTCTACATTTGCGTTTACCATTTGTTCGCTTCTTAGCATTAGTAATTTCTTACACTCGATAGTGAGCCGTTTTGAAGTCCAGGTCACCAAGGTAGTAGGAAATTTATTGTTGCAAGAACTTTAACGTAGCTAGCAAACAATTTGATCGAGTACAATATTCGATACCGTTACTTGGACAGGCACTTACCCCAGTCAGTCATCCTCCCCGGACCGGGTCACACTGCCTTGTTTCTACTAACCGTCATTCACATAAAGACAAGTGAAACCCGCACCCATTTGCTGACGGCGTGCACATGACCAAATTCCAATTTGAAAGATTTCTTGTGATAGGCCCCTATACCATAGCGTGAGTTGGATTTCTATTATTCAGTCAAGTTCCTATTAGTTTCCCAATACTTTTTTCGTGGGTAGGCATAAATATTTGACACAGAGGTAGAACCACCCCGGTCCCATAGTCCAATTCTCCTCTGCTCTTTTTACCCACATGTTAAAGTTTAAGAATAAGTTCAAGTTTGGATCCTCGAGTCTGGCAGGCGACAAGCCGGCGTCTCCTGAGATATCAACCAGTTCATCATCGCCTCGTAACTCAACCGACTCCAGAAGGACCATATCCACAAATAATCTCTCCGATACCATTCTGAAGCTCTCGATCAATGGCAGCACTCAGCAAAGTGGAGGAGGCGACACGGCAGTGGCATCTTCATCCTCGTCCTCATCCACCTCAACTTCCCCCAAGAAATTGGCCGATGATCAACAGGCCAGCTTGCATTCTCCACAAAAATCGACCTCCTCGGCAGTAACCCCTGCTTCACCATCCTCGGCAAACGCTCCAGATATCGAACAACCAAACACCACAGTTTCTCATAACCCGGGTTTATTGACGGTCAAGATATACAACTCCGCCAAAATCCAACTCCCTATTCAAATCGAAAACAACAAGCAAATATTACACGCGTTGGCCGTCAATTCCAACAGCGAAGCTACTACCCAGCAACTTACAAAGAACTTGAGCACGTTGGAATCAAATGAAAATAACAGTTCTCATGATCACAACGGCAAGTCCGACCAGTATTTGTCTGGTGATACTGCTACCAACTTTTTGCCCTCCATTATCACCATCCCTAACGCAGAGAACTTAGTGAAGTCCCTCCTTTACTTGACCATTGAGTTTGATAATAATGTGCTTGTCATCGAACCCCAGAAAGGTACTGTGAATCAATCGACCTGGAACCAAGTGGTTTCGTTTGACGTCACGAAAAAGTCCAATCCAAATCAGAATACAGGTTCCAATTTCTTGATCTTGAACCTCTTCATCAGATTGCCAAGCATGTTGATCCCAGAATCGGAAAAGATTGCTAAGAAGCACTTATTTACTAGTAATGCTTCTTCGGCTTCTGGTCCAAACAATATAGGAGACTTGCTTATTGGAACCATCAAATTGCCTTTGAGTTTGAAATTTCACGTTAAGCCAATAAGGTTGATGAATCATGAATATCTTCAATTCACCAACCACAACCTTGGAGACGATACTCTTTCCAAGGTATTGGGTGAAATTATGTTGACGATTGAATTCAAACCAATAAGTAAAGCACCTCTTTGCATTGATGATTTTGATTTATTAAAGGTTATTGGTAAGGGTTCATTTGGAAAGGTTATGCAAGTGGTCAAGAAAAATACAAAGCAAATCTACGCCTTAAAGACGTTGCGTAAGCAGCATATTGTGTCTAGAAACGAGGTTACGCACACGTTGGCGGAGCGGACAGTTTTGGCTAGAATCAATAACCCATTCATTGTTCCGTTAAAATTTTCATTCCAAAGTCCTGAGAAACTTTACTTGGTATTATCCTTCATTAATGGTGGAGAGCTCTTTTGGCATTTACAGAGAGAAGGTAAGTTCTCTATGGATAGGTCTAGGTTCTATATTGCCGAATTGTTGACGGCATTGGAAAGCTTGCATGAATTGAATGTTATTTACAGAGACTTGAAGCCGGAAAACATTTTGCTTGATTATCAAGGCCACATTGCTTTATGCGACTTTGGATTGTGCAAATTGAATATGGGTAATAATGATAGAACCAGTACGTTCTGTGGTACTCCTGAGTATTTGGCTCCTGAATTGATTTTGAATCAAGGATACACCAGAAGTGTTGATTGGTGGACATTGGGTACGTTGTTGTATGAGATGTTGACAGGGTTGCCTCCATTCTTTGACGAAGATGTTCCTACAATGTACAGAAAGATCTTGCAAAATCCACTTAGATTCCCCGCATTTTTAGAGAATACTGATGCTCAAGACTTGTTAGTGAAGTTGTTGCAGAAGGATCCTAAACACAGACTCAACGATGCTACTGAAATAAAAAACCATCCATTCTTCAAAGACATCGATTGGGTTAAATTAATTAACAAGAGTTATCTTCCACCCTTCAAACCAAATGTGGAAAACCTTTTGGATACTTCCAACTTTGACTCTGATTTCACCAATGAGAAGCCACAAGATTCGGTTGTAGATGACTTTTTGAGTGAAAGTGTTCAGCAACAGTTTGGCGGCTGGACCTACAACGGGGATACCGTATTGAGATAGGTTTTGCTTGATTCTGGGGTATCATATTGCTTTCCATACTTACTCCGTCACTACATTTACCCTCGCTAATGAATTCATATAGTAATAATACACTGCGTCGTACCGACAACTTTTGCAATGTGCAACCACTAGTAGTACAGTGAAATCGTGTTGGTTCGTCACTTACGAATAGTACCTATACTAAATAGACAACTTCCCTTTACCTATTAGCAGCATTGCTGTAGGTGGCGCCACCTCTTCCAGGGAAACTGGAGCCACCGGTTTTCTGGTTTGGGTCCTTGTGGCCGGGAGTCAACGGGGCCCCGTGCTTAAACATTTCTCGGGGCTTGGGGTAATCGCCGTGCTTGATTCTTTCCTGGTCCCTTTCCAAATATTCTGGGTATGAGGGGTTCAAGTACTCGGCAGGTGCCTGCGTAATATTTACCAGCTGCGGTTTAACCTTTATTACATTCGGATCCTGCATTGGGTCATACCCTGGTGCTTGCCTAAAATACTCCAATGGTGGTCCCAGAGAAGGAGGCTGACCCAGGCTTTTCTTATCAGGAGCGTAGATATCTGGAGGCTGAGAACTTCCTCCATGTATACGCTCACTCTCGTCGTATGAAGGAGGTTGACTGTCGGGATACTCTTTTTGGTGTTCGTTTGGCTGTCCCATAGTGTTGGTGGTTGTTGATGATTGCAAATTGGTTGTAGTAACTGGGGTACGTTCCAGGTGAAATCACCTAGTCACGTGACTCGATATCGCAACCTCAGTTAACAAATTTTTTTTGCGTATTGGTGGTGAAGAACTTAAGAGCTATATCCCTAATGTGGTCTATATGGGGAACAAGTAAAGTGGGCACCGGCATGGTGGCTCCCACCAAAATGTTCATTCGTGGAAAGGCCAAGAGCGCCCTGAACCCGTTCACTCAAAGAATTATTAACCAGTTGTCGGCATTGTCTGCCAGCAGAAAGCAGCCCAAATTGTTGAGTTTATGCCACGAAGATTTGATCAAGCACAGAACCATCACCAATGCATGGAAGCTATACCAAAGAAGGCTCTTCCAAAAAAGGGAAGCCCAGTTCGAAAAACAGTACAACAGCATAGCCACCGCCATGGAGGACTTGAAGCATACCAGTCCCGAACTTTTCGAGATGGCTAACGTCAAAGAATCCAAGAGATTTCCCTTGGAAATGAGAATCCCTACTGATTTCCCTGCCAACCAACCCTGGGTGTATAACTACGCTCCTAAGAAGTGAGTTCAACTCCATCCGACCTGTAAATAAAAATACACATCCACATTACTATACTTCAATAGCCACGGAGCCGGGCTAGTTCTAAATATACACTGTATATTAGTTTTGCGTCTTGCTGCTGTGTTGCCATATGTTGTGGCCTATGATACATATATACATTAATCATCCAACACCCGGATCTTTCTCTTTCGGGTGGGGGTGCTAGCGGTGCTTGAGGATTCTTTATCGTAGGTACCTGACCTGGAGGCGGCAGCCACTGCAGCAGCACCACCACTGCCAGGATCTACCGAATCTTCGTACTCGTCCAAGTCGTCCTTGTTTACTGCCACACCATTCAAGCTGTCGGCGCCCAAGGTATCTCCATTTATACCGGAAAATGACATACCGTGTCTCCGCATAAACGCCTTGATGTAGCTCACAGAACTGAGACTGAATATATGGTCCTCGGCCGAGTATTGGTACCGTTTCTTGTTGGTTCCACTACCACCACTGGTCTTCGAGAAGTTCTCGAATCCCTTGACAATATTACCGTAGGTGCTCTCGTTGAAGTAGTCCGACTCCTTCTCATAGATCGAGTCTTCGAGCTGGTTCAACTTTGCCGCAAGCTCTTGCTTCTTGATGATTTGTTGTGTGAGTTGGTTCTTGAGCTTGGTGTAGCTGTCGATGGTAGGGAGCTCCGGGGCCGATCCGTTGGATGCTTTGGACTTCTTGTCGTCGCCGGCACCCAGCGACCCTCTAGGAGACGCCGCGGTGCTGGTTTTGGCGTCGGTATCTTTGGCACTCATCAAGTAGTCGGTGGTGTAGGGAAGTCAATGTTGTGTCACGTGCATGTGGCCGATGGTGAACTGGTGTGGCACCGTGGTGGGACCCCCTGGTAACCACGAAGCTTCTCACGTGCGCACGTCGGCACCTACTGCCCCGGGGTAACCCGGCCATTCCTCAGCCGTCCCCAAGTCCGAGGCCGAAACCAGCAATGCTAATCCGCTAGCTATGCCTGCACCCGGCCAGAGGTCTTGCTACGCACAAAAGGAAGTATTCGACCCGGCCGATCTAACTATTCCGGGTAGGTCGGGGTCCTATGAATCCCGAGTGAATCATAAGCAGTATGGTGTCGTATTATTGTGTAGTTAACTGAGTGAGGTCGATCTCACTTGGGAACACGGATCGCAGCAATTTTTCACCATCACAGGGGTGGAATTTGCTAGAGCTCCTGACAATGGTCGGCCCTATTGAGGCTCGGAACACTATGAACCCGCCATTGGCGTGGTGGTGAACGGAAGTAAGCGGTAGCATCAATTGACACCCACGCCATTGACCCACAACCTGATGTCTCCCGTGGACTGCCACTAATTACCCCCGTCAGGTGACAACTTGACATCAGGGTGCGTGGTTTTTGTGTCGGCGTAACGGGAGTGAGTGGTCCACAGCGACACAGTTTTTTTCTATAAAAGCGTCCAATTCGCTTCCTCAGGTTCCGATTCCGAATAACCAACTTAATTCAATTGTAATCAAAATGGCCGTCACTAAAATTTTTGCTCGTTCTGTCTACGACTCCCGTGGTAACCCAACCGTTGAAGTTGATCTTCACACCGGTAAGGGTTTGTTCAGAGCCATTGTCCCATCTGGTGCTTCCACTGGTATCCACGAAGCTTTGGAATTGAGAGATGGTGACAAGAGCAAATGGTTAGGTAAGGGTGTTACCAAGGCAATTGCCAATGTCAACGACATTATTGCCCCAGCTTTCGTCAAGGCCAACATTGACATCACCAACCAAGAAAAGGTTGATGAATTCTTGAACTCCCTCGACGGTACTCCAAACAAGTCCAAGTTGGGTGCTAACGCCATTCTTGGTGTCTCTTTGGCTGCCTCCAAGGCCGGTGCCGCTGAAAAGAACGTTCCATTGTACAAGCACTTGGCTGACTTGTCTGGATCCAAGCAAGACAAGTACGTTTTGCCAGTTCCTTTCCAAAACGTGTTGAACGGTGGTTCCCACGCTGGTGGTGCTTTGGCTTTCCAAGAATTCATGATTGTCCCAACCGCTGCCCCAACCTTCTCTGAAGCTTTGAGAATTGGTTCTGAAGTCTACCACAACTTGAAGTCTTTGGCTAAGAAGACTTACGGTGCTTCTGCCGGTAACGTCGGTGACGAAGGTGGTGTTGCTCCAGCTATCTCTACCCCAAGAGAAGCTTTGGACTTGATCACCGATGCCATTGCCAAGGCTGGTTACACCGGCCAAGTCGGTATCGCTTTGGATGTTGCTTCCTCCGAATTCTTCAAGGACGGTAAGTACGACTTGGACTTCAAGAACCCAGACTCCGACGCCTCCAAGTGGTTGACTGGTGAACAATTATCTGACTTGTACGAAGAATTGATCCAAGAATACCCAATTGTTTCCATTGAAGACCCATTCGGTGAAGATGACTGGGACGCTTGGGTTCACTTCTACTCCAAGGTTGGTTCCAAGATCCAAATTGTTGGTGATGACTTGACTGTTACCAACCCATTGAGAATCAAGACCGCCATTGAAAAGAAGGCTGCCAACGCTTTGTTGTTGAAGGTTAACCAAATCGGTTCTTTGACTGAATCCATCAAGGCTGCTAACGACTCTTACGCTGCTGGCTGGGGTGTCATGGTTTCTCACAGATCTGGTGAAACCGAAGACACTACCATTGCTGACTTGGCTGTCGGTTTGAGATCCGGTCAAATCAAGACTGGTGCTCCAGCCAGATCCGAAAGATTGGCCAAGTTGAACCAAATCTTGAGAATCGAAGAAGAATTGGGTGACAAGGCTGTCTACGCTGGTAAGGACTTCAGAATTGCTTCTACTATCTAAGTAAGATCTGGTATGTATGAACGAAAATAAACACGTGAAGAATTAATTCTTGTAGCTCATCTATATTTCGCTGCTGCTGATTTTATCCAATGCCTCGGATAACTTCGTAGTAACAGCGTAAACTTCTTCAAATGTATTATACAAAGGAACTGGGGCGAGTCTGATAACATCGGGCCTCCTCTCATCGGAAATGATTCCTTGGTCATGTAAATGAGAGTTCACTCTTTCCATGATATTTTTGGTCTTATCGTCATAATGTGGCTGGAACAAGATCGAGAGCTGAGCACCACGTTCCTCGGGGTTTAAAGGAGTCAAAATCTTGAACCCAAGCTTCGTTTCAGTACTGTCTTGGGGCAAATAATATTTGGACTTTCTCAAGAGGTCTTCCATGAATTGGGTTAGTTGAATACTCTTTTCGCGAAGTGTTTCCACTCCTCCAGCATCACGAATCAATTCCAAAGAGCTCCTAACGGAGACCACATCAATCACCGAAGGATTCGATTGTCTGTATGATAATGCCGAATTAATAGGATCGAATTGTTCCAACATTTTAAATCTTTCTTCACTATTATTGCCCCACCATCCAGCTAACCGGGGAGTGAAATTGGTCTTAGAGAGATCCTTGGTGTGCTTTTCGTGGACAAAAATTCCGGCAATCGTCCCTGGTCCCGAATTCAAGTACTTGTAGGAGCACCATGCGGCAAAGTCCACGTCCCATTCGTGTAATTTCAAAGGTACATTCGCCACAGCATGAGCTAAATCCCACCCAACCACAATATTCCCTTTGCTCTTTGCATAATTGGTGATTTCTTGGATTTTAAAAAATTGTCCCGTATAGTACTGAATTCCAGGGAAGCATACCAATGCCAATTCTTCGGAATGCTGCTCTATGGCAGCCAAAATATCCTCATGTTCAAGGTGAGTTTTGTTTGATTTCACTTCAAGCTGAATCAAATGAGATTCATCATATCCAAATAGTTTCACTAAATTGACAAAGGCGTAGTAATCAGAAGGGAATGCCTGCTTTTCAAACAATATTTTTGTTCTTTTGCCGGAAGGTTTGTAGAAATGGATAAGCAACGAGTTCAAATTACTAGTGAGCGAGCCCATCACCGCCACTTCTGTTTCTTTAGCACCCACCACTGGAGCAATTAACGGCAATAATGGCAAGTCAATATCAACCCACGGAGTACCATCTTTGATTGGGTGGTTGAAATGGGACTCCACTGCACGCTGTGCCCAGGCATTGAGCTCATTGTTGACGGCCGTCTTGGTTTGTAATGGCATGAGCCCGAGCGAATTTCCACAAAAGTAGATCAGATCAGCTGGCGAGTCATTGATGCCGAGGGATTGGAGACTGGGAATTGCAAACTTATCTTTATAAGTAGGAAACGACAGGTCCAACTCTTGAGCCTTAGTTAACGTCATTTTGTCTTTGGTGATGGACTGATATACTTAGAAATTGTAATGCGGAACCTGCACCGATTGGGTCGTAGTTTTAACTCGATACTAATTACAAAAAGTAAGCAGACATTTTGGGAGTGTCACTTCCACTATGGTTATTTGGGTCTAAAATCTTATTAGTAGTCTGATTACTGATCATATTTACATGAACAATTTATCAAATCCATAATACTGCCGGACCACTGACCCCCACTATACCTGGAAAGCAAGTCCAAAAAAAATTACTCCTAATTATGACATTGAAGAACTTGTAGCTACTCGTAGGATTTTTACGAAACATCATAACGTTGTCGTAAATTCACAGATCTGTTCTAATTTCCAGTAGGGGGTTAATAGGTGAAATGCTTTTGAGACCTGCCCGCACACTCTATCGCACTATCGAAACAATCACTAGTACTCGCCACACACCGCCAACATGATCCATTCGGTACTAATATGTAAGTAGACAGGCGCCAGCAGCTGGGACTGCAAAGGCTATTACAGTGACAAGCACACCTACTAATACTCAGTTAATAATGACGGGTTGCCGCGATTAATGAAGTTTTATACTGCGGTGGACATCAATACCCAACGGCTTCTTCTTCAACAGGTCCACCAATTGATATCGATCCGGACCCCGGACGAATGTTCATTTATCACCCCACCCTCGCTTCTTGAAGATATCGAAGACATCAAGGTCATCTACAGACACTACGCCACGTTATACTTTGTATTCATCGTGGACGATCAGGAATCAGAACTAGGCATCCTCGATTTAATCCAAGTGTTCGTGGAATGTTTAGATAAATGCTTTACCAATGTGTGTGAGTTGGATTTGGTGTTTGGATGGCAGGTTCTAGAAACGGTTTTGGAGGAAATCGTTCAGGGTGGAATGGTCATTGATACGAATATATCGCGGATTGTAGCAGCAGTGGACGACGCCAATAGTCAAAAGAATTCAGGTGGGGGTAACACTGCGGCTAGTATGAGTGCATCATTTTTATCTGCTATTTCAAGAGATAAAAGCTTCTGGGGAAGGACATAATATTTACAGGTATAATATATAAGGAAACTAATGCGCCCATGTATGCAATAGGAGGAACTGTCACCCGGATAGATATAAATGGCCCAACTTTTGAGTCATGCGGTTGAAATCCCGTGGGAATACGGGCTGGTGAAAGGTTGGAGGTGAAGTGCAATCCATGTAAGCTGCTGATTCTACCAAAATCTCCACCATGACTTCTTCTTTGCTGCCAAATTCTGTACCTCCAACAACTGTTGCTCTGCTTCTTCGATCTCCTTCCTCTTTTCGAGGTCTCCTCTTTGTCTACGAGCATCCTCATAGTTGATCAACTGTTGGCTCAAGTCACGCTGCTCCTTTTCGAAAGGAGACCCTATAGGGCCGGTTTTCCATATCGGATCTTTGGACTGCGAAGTCTTCTTGACGATCTTCATTAATTCTTCCTGTTCTTTCTGTCTGATTTCTCTATTTCTCTCGTATTCTGCTCTTATTTCGGGCGAAAAGGCAGCAATTAATTCTTCATCAGTTGGTGTGGTGTACTTGTATAGTAAGACACCCGATCCTGTGATGCATGCACCGGCGAAATACACCCTGGCCCATCTGTACCACAACGGTTTGGCCGACATGTTGCAACGATGCTTATAATGCCATCGATGATATTGGTTACTTGATGTGTTGATCACGTGCTCTGGGTCATGTGCTCGGCCGCCTGTTCCCACTATCAATAAGGTCGCGACTGCAACCCGGAGGACTCATCATAATATAAATTTATGTTATTATGGAGGCATGGTCAAACTACCGTTATTCCTTTAATTGTGGTTCGAAAAGGAAATAAGGTTGGTGAGTTGCTATCAAAACCTTGGGACTCTATCTGTAAACCGGATCCCCTTGATTGCCCTAGTGTACCGTGACTTCTTTTAGATTTGCACTGCCTCCTATGAAGGGCTGGGTTACGTAATCGTCACCAACACCCGTCCTTGATATATGGCCGCAGCATCTAAAAAAAAAAATAAACGAGCTATACGACGTGTACTATATACGGTTACCAAGGTCAGGAACGAAGTTAAATACTACAGCCGCTGACATATTGCTCCTCTAATAGACGTTGCGCTTACAAGCCACGAAAGATATTCGCCTTATCTTTGATTCCGGATCAACCAATCTAGATCCATTCCGATCATCCGCATCACCTTTTTGTTGTCCCATAGTGTAACACATCATCAGGTGTAGGCGGTTATCCAATTCAACATTAACAATTCGCCGTACCCAGTTTCTCAACAAACGTGAGTAATGTCTAATTCAAATGAACAACACTCCCCCCAAAGTCCGTCAGCTCAGGACAATGAAACAAACAAGAGCAGACTGTCTACAGGCAAAAGAAAGTACCACCAGAAGTCAAGAAGCGGCTGTTCCACTTGCAAGAAAAGACGGATAAAGTGTGATGAAAACAGACCTAGCTGTGATAAGTGCAAGCACATGAACTTGGAGTGTGGGTATCTCACCGATACTGATGGTCCTCAACAACACCCTCATGATTCTAAGCAGGATGAACTTAAGCCGGCTCGCAAGAAGAAAAAGTCGGTCAAGGTTTCGTCGCCGTCGTCGTCTGCCAGCTCAAGTGAAACCAATGGCGAGCCACCTGCTCAACAGATGACTCCCAACATATCTCCTTCTCCTTCTGAGATTTCTTCCAACCAACAATCGTCAGGTACCAGTAATGTCTTGAACCCTGGAATCCTAAATGCCGGAAATCTAAACAATATTAACCTCAGTTACCTTGTGAACAACCTTAGCGGACTTGGCACAGATTTAAGCAGTCTCGGAAACTTGGCAAGCTTGAGCAATTTGGCTACTTTGGCCCAATTGCCGATAGATTTAAGTAATTTGGGTTCACTAATTGACAGCTCTGTTGCAAACAACATAACCCTGTCGATACTTAACCAAGCGAAATCTAATGCTGATAATGGGGGTCCGCAACAAACACAAGAATCTATGTCGAATGGCTCACAGTTTACTCCAAAGATTAACCTTAATCATCCATACGCAAAGAAACCTATACCTTCATTTAGTATACCCCAGCTGACAACTTCAAGTGTAATGGATCAAGAAAATGGTACTTTGCCTAACATATCGCCCAATGTGAATACTCTGGTTCCTAGAAACCCCAGTCCCATGAATAATCCTATGGCTGCGTCCATCCAATCATCAAATTTGAACATGTTAGATCTAAGACTTATGTTTCATTACACTTCGCAAGTATCAAACACAATCACCGGTGCAGGTATCTCCGATACCAACATATGGAATTATGACATTCCAATGCTAGCGTTTGACTATCCTTTCTTGATGCATTCTATATTAGCCTTCAGTGCTACTCACTTGTCACGAACAGAGAAGGGTCTTGATCAGTGTGTTACTTGTCACAGAGGGGAAGCTCTCAGATTGTTACGGGAAGCGGTATTGAATATCAACTCCGACAATACTGATGCCTTGGTAGCCAGTGCTCTCATTCTTATTATGGATTCCTTGGCAAACGCGTCGTTTCCTTCATCTACATCACCCAAATCGTTGCCTGCATCAGCGTGGATTTTCCATGTCAAGGGGGCAGCTACTATTTTGACAGCGGTGTGGCCGTTGACCGCTGCATCCCGATTCTATAAATTTATTTCTGTGGATTTGGGAGACTTGGGTGATATTATCAACCAGAGGGTCAATCTTAGCAAAGACCAGCTCACAGGGGATAACCGGTACTTCACTGATTTGGAATGTCATGATTCTGACATTGCTGATTTGTTTCCGGTTGAAATTGATTCACCTTATTTAATCACATTGGCATACCTTAATAAACTCCATAAGGAGCGGTACAAGTCGGATTTTATCTTGAGAATCTTTGCCTTCCCGGCCCTTCTCGACAAATCATTTCTCCTGCTCTTGATGACAGGAGATGTAAAGGCCATGAGGATCATGAGGTCGTACTACAAGTTACTTCGATCGTTTACCCATGAGCTCAAAGACAAAGTGTGGTTCTTAGAAGGGGTGTCTCAGGTACTCCCTGTCGATGTTGAAGAATATGCTGGAGGTGCTGGTGGAATGCATATGATGTTGGATTTCTTGGGTGGGGGTCTCTCGATTGTCGATAATGAAATCGATGAAGAAATCACCAAATTCGACCCCAGTGGACTCCTAGCCAATAAGCTTGTGGATACCGACAATCTCCCAAGTGACATCACATCAAATCTCGAGGTGATGCAAGGTGATGCCGGGTTCATGAATATGAATATGAACGCGGGCGACATCAATGATATGAAATAATACGTAATATTTATGCAATTAGTGTATATAGACCACAAGAAACACTACAATTCAATTAATGGACCACGACAGTTGGACGGCAAATATTCGAGGCGATTGACGACATGAGGATTTGTGCCCTAACACCCACACCTCTATTGGCTCGCCGGTCAGGGATGCCGCCGGCGGTTAATACCACGTATGTTACCAAGTGTCGAGGCAATGACCCACCAGAAGCCTGGTCATCCCGGTAAGTATCACGACATATTCCATCGGATTCGGCCCCGTCATATATCCCCCTATCACTATCTCCCTCTCACCGTCTATCCGCACTCCCTATCCTTTTTGTGTAATCAATCAATCGTAGAGCCAGGAAAAAAAAACAGTGAAGGAAAACCGAACTAAACAACAACACCAGATCACACTTATTCAAGGTATTGACAGAGATCTTCCTTAGATACTAGATCCGCAAAACATACCATCTACCTCATAGAAGAGCCACCGATTGTTCACTTGATCCTGGCCTGGTATTCTTTTGGACTTTGACCTCACATTCGCCTCCAACCACTCTCGTGATCCATACAAAACCCGGCGTTTTAACTGGATCGTGATATATCTTGAACTTAATCCCAGCCATTTGCTATCTATTACTCCAATCCAAACATGCAGACAATCAAGTGTGTCGTCGTGGGTGATGGTGCCGTGGGGAAGACCTGCTTATTGATCTCATACACAACTAGTAAATTTCCTGCCGACTATGTTCCCACTGTGTTTGACAATTATGCCGTCACGGTGATGATCGGTGATGAGCCATTCACCTTGGGGTTGTTCGATACCGCAGGACAAGAAGATTACGATCGTTTAAGACCTTTATCATACCCTTCGACCGACGTTTTCTTGGTGTGCTTCTCAGTAATTGCACCAGCCTCATTCGAAAATGTGAAGGAAAAATGGTTCCCTGAAGTCCATCATCATTGTCCTGGTGTACCTTGCTTGATTGTGGGTACCCAGACTGATTTGAGAAACGACGAGGTTATTTTACAGAGACTACAAAGACAAAAATTATCTCCTATTACCAATGAAATGGGTGAAAGATTGGCCAAAGAATTGCGTGCGGTTAAATACGTGGAATGTTCCGCCTTGACTCAAAGAGGTTTGAAGACGGTGTTCGATGAAGCAATTGTGGCTGCTTTGGAACCTCCCGTTATCAGAAAGCATAGAAAATGTACTATTTTGTAATTCCCGTCAATTTTTTCACAGGAGAAAAGGTAGCTAGCTACCGCTGTTAAGGCAGCATATTAGCATTCCCTGAAGGCACATCCTTTCACTAGTCTAGTTCTACTATTTATTGGTTATGTCTAATACACGTTGATTGAATATTGTTTTAATAATATAGGGTGGCGGCGGCGACAGGTAATGGCAAAAGCACTCAGTGACTCTTTGAAAAAAAAATTAAAATGAATAACATCATAATCGTCTATGAATCACCTGATCAACTGTAGAGGTGAATATGTATTCATTAGATATCTACCATGTATTAGCCATCATCGTGGTGCCGTTGTATCATCTGTCCTGTCGTTGCATCATCTGTCCAACGGTGCTGTGATCAGTATTGATGCGGTCCACGAATTCTAACAGTAATATGCAGACTAGCCTCCATATGGACCAGGCTCAGCAGTAACGGTTGGGAAGTACTGAATGATATACACAAAGTCGTGTTCAGGGGTCATTTATACCCAATGGGGACTTATTAATGTTGATGTCACTTTCATTGCACGTACTTTTCGCACAGGGCCATGTTGCAGGGGATCCTCCCCCCCTCTCCCCCTCCTCTGCAAATCTCCACACGGAACCCCGACACGCACCACGGTTGATATCTCTCGAATGCTACAGCGTCTTTAGTCACCTTGAAGTTCTACCCCCGTAGATGAATTTCACCTTCGTGAGAGTCCTAGTTCGCTGATGCCGTCCCTGCGTTCCCTCGTACTATTAATTAAATGTGGTCGCAGCTTGCCGATTACGTCCGATCAGATGTAGCAACGGTTCCGAGCATCTGTGCATAAATGTTTGAGACACTTTTTAGGCTAAAATGGCACTTTCTATGCGCTAGATTGTTAGAAACGGCGTGCACTGTACCTCTGATTATTCTGTTCTAACGATTTGTCTCGCTATTAAGCAAATTTTAATATTTAGATTCAACATTCGTTAACATCTTTTCCTTCCCATAACTCCGATAGCAACATGGTTTCGCAGAACCTAGGGTATGGTGGAACAGGGGGACAAATTCCGTTAAACTCCAGCAACGTTCTGTCGTCGGATTCCACATCATCACAAGGATCTCTGTTTCTGGAAACGGTGACTCCCAGCGAATCCTTCTTTACCATAGACACCAATCCCCCAGCACCCGTAAACACTGACCACATGACGCCAGATATATCCCCATTGACTGGGCCATTGGAAGATAGAGATAGCGATAGCGAGAATGGCAGCTCTTCGGTCTCCCTCCCTTCGTTCGAAGATATCAGAATAAACCACAGCGAACTGTCGTGGACTCAAGGATCCTCAGAAACCGATGATACCAATGAAAAGCTTGCTAGTAACAAGCGATTTCTAAATAATGCTGTCTTGGGCCACAAATCATTTCTTAATAATATCAGCTATGTTTCTCATAATAATCATTATCTCAATGAAAAGGTGAACTATTCAATTTCACCAAAAAATTCCGATGATACTTACCAAGATTATGTCTCGATATCCCCTAATATTATTCCTGGATATACCTTGCTCAAACAATTCAATTCTAGTTTTGAAAAATCGGATATTCTTTATCACGGCGTTAAATTATTCGACAACAAAGATACCAGCTCGATTTCCCTTCCATCTGTGCCTTCCCTTAATAACGATGTAACAATAGAACCAGATACTGCAGTTGTGGTTCGATTATCACCCAATATCTTGAAAAATGTTCCATTGTCTCGGTTCTTGAATGAATGGTATGTTTTATCTGGTCTCAACATCCCTACGTCTAGTAGATTATTTGGAAATGATGTCATTTCCAATGAATTCTTCCACGCAAAGCGTAACTCAAAATTGAACTTCTCAAGGCGTGATATCTACCATCCCGTGACTCTTCCAAAGAACTTGCCAGGGATATTATATCCCCATAAGGTACTTACGGTCAATTTTTCTGACTCGGATCCCTCTATAATAGAAAACCAAGACTTAAGTACCATTGCCGATGGTGTGGATATGTTCTACGGAGTTCAAAGGCAGCGGTCTAGGACGGGAAGTATTCACAGTAATAGCACATCAGATAGTCAACATTTGGATGTCACGGACCCAGTTGTTCGTGTTCCCCACCATCAAAGGCGTTTAGCTATGATTTATCTCGACAACAATTATAAATCGCTAAGTGAATACGCCATTGAAGACAACGAAGAGAATCAGCAGCCTGACATTGGTAATAGTATTACCTCAGTCAACAGTATATCTTCTGGATCCACTGGTAGTAATCATGTTTTTGGTAGTTTCAATGGCATGTCATCAGGAAATGGGGGGTCTGTGTTCGGAAATCTGTTGTTCGACGAAATTTCTAATAGAGCTAAATTTGCACCCAAATCTCCCTTGAAAGTAATTGAAATTCTTTCTGACATAATCAAAGTTGCTTCCACCCTTGCTATTGTTCATGAGTTTGGGGTTGTCCATAATGGTATTGCTACAAATAATATTTTGAAATCGGAGAACGATATAAACGATGTGAAGTTGACAGGATGGGACTTCTGTTTCACCATGCAGCCAGAGGATTGCAGTTTCGACTATAGAAAAAGACATCTCACCCAACTCCCTGACTTGCTTCCTTATTTATCCCCCGAAATATGTGGTGAAGTCAACAGAGGAGTAGACTTCAGATCTGATTTTTACTCATTGGGTGTGGTGCTCTACGAATTATTGGTTGGTTGCACACCTTTCCAAAGCGATAATCCTTCAAAGATTATTCAAAGACACATAACCCAAAAACCAATTTCACCTTCTTTAATTGCCCATGCTTGGATTAATGACGATTTAAGTAATATAATTATGAAACTTTTAGAAAAAGACCCTGATAATCGATACACGGATGCCCATAGTTTGGTCAATGACTTAAGAATTTCTAAAAACCAATATATTGATAATGTCACAATGTTGGGTGACTCTGTCATAAAATATTGGTCGAAGAGGGATGATATGAAGAACTATTTGGTAAAAGACAAACTTCAGAATATAGAAAAATGCGGGGTGACTCCTATTTTCTTATTTCCAAGAGGAATTTATGGAAGAGATGAAGATTATCGTAAAATATTTGCAACTTTTGGGGACTTTTCGAGCGGAGTGAACTTTTTGTTGATAACTGGTAATGTTGGATCTGGTAAGTCAGCTCTATTAAATGACTTGAGATCTTCCACAATTTCAAATAACGATTTCTATTTCGATTGGAAGTTTGATAGCAGTGACGCAAGTGTAACAGTTTACACTTGCTTCTTACATGGTATCAAGTTAATAGTGAACCAAATTTTGTCATTATCTCAAGAAAATATTCAAAGGTGGAGAGATTTGATAATAACGAAAATCAAAGCTGATTTGAGAATTTTGTTTCTGGTAATTCCTGACTTAAAAACTTTTTTGGGCCCTGCCTATGATACATTAGTGGAATCGGATCCCAGGTTCCAAGCCAATCCACATGATCAATTGGATAACTTAGAATTAAAATTCAGATACATAATTAAGTCATTCTTTTGTTTAATTGGTTTTCAAGGTCTCACCATGTTTCTTGATGACATGCAATGGTGTTCTTTAAATGAGTGGGCAATGTTTGGTGAAATCTTTGAGTATTTTCAGTCAAATGATTTGGAAAACGAAATTTGCATAAAAGTGGTGGCAACATATTCCACTCCGGAAGACTATAGTGAGAGTACCCCCATCGATCAAAACAATAGTAATTCCGACGTGGATTTGACAATAAATCCAGCGGTTTCAAAATGTTCGCTTTCGAGAATGACCAACCTTGAACCTATCGTTACAAAGGGAGAATTATTAAAATTCATGCTGTCTACAGCGCTGAATGTACAAGAGTTCAACTTAACCAGAATGAATAAATCTGCATACACCAATTATGTCAAGGATATGCTCTCCAATAAACGTGAGGGGTCCATTTTAGTAAAGAATGAACAAACAAGTATGAATTCAATGTTTGGGTTTCATCTGCAGAAGGTGGACAATATTGAACAGTCGACTCGGCGATTAGCTAATCGAATGTATTCTGTTACAGAAGGAAGTATATTACTCACGAAGTATTTAATCAATTCTGCTCTTTTAAACGGGCGTATTCAGTTTGGAGAATCGAAGCTTGTCAAAGGAAGAAAATGGCTAATTAATCTAGATGATTTGGCTTTTGAAGATGGTTCGCAAATTTTAAAGTATTTTATGAATTCTGCTCTTTCTGATGAAGCGGAATCGCTACTTAAATTTGCAGCAATTAGTGGAGATGGATATTATTTCCAATTGTCGCAATTAATGATCATATCTGGTTTAACTTTACAAAGATTGTATGAGTTGTTGCATTTGTGTGTGGAAACTGGGGTAATAACTCCAACAAGCTATTACCATAAAATTCCATTCCATTTGATCTCATCTGATGAGATTCCCTTTGAATTATCCGATAGTAGTATATGGGAATTGATCACTCAAACAAGATATAAATTTCATCATGATTCTATCCAAAATTATTTCATAAAAGAGTTAACAGCCAGTAATGAATTACTGAAATATCACAGATTATGTGGATTGAGATACTATAAAAAGATTTCGAAACAGACAGAATTCAGTATTGCTAATTACCTCAAGATGGCAAATCATTTGAGCTGCTCGTTGGATGCAGCAACACTTGAAGATAAAGAAATATACAAAAAGGTGTTGATCCAAGCCGGAAAATATGCATCATCGACTTACAATAGTCGGGCTTCTCTAAAATACTTCCAAGCTGCAGACATCTTTATTGACAAGAAAGATTCCAAAACTAAATTGAAGAGTATTCTCACAATTTGTCAAACTTTTCAAATGCTCAAACGATATGATGAATGTCTCGATTATATTGATAAGGTTCAACATGAATACAATTACAATGAAACTGTCTTTTTGTTATGCAAAGTGAAGTGTTTAATTCGGTCTGGCAGGTTTGAAGAAGGTATCAAATCTGCTGTGCAAGGTCTACTGAAAATTGGTATTGAAGCATATTTCGATAACGAAAAGTGTATGAAATTATACAATAAAGTCATTGAGAGAGTCCCGCTTTCTCTTTCAGAAATAAAGAAATTAAAAGAAGCCCCAATTGCTACCTCTCCAGTAATTTTATTGGTATACGAGTTAATTTCAGATTTAATTGTCCCATGCTATTCTACCCGATTCAATTACCTAGCAAAATATTTAGTGGCACAGTTGGTAATCTTGATAAATTCATATGGTTTGTCTCCGTTCTGCTCAATTCCACTATTAGAATTTGCTAACATGTTTTTAAAGATGAACGATAAGATTAACTATACAAAAGGATTGGAATTTAGTAGGTTGGCATTAGACATTCTTCACACTACCAAAAACATCTCTTCAGAGTTGGTCAAGGATGCGTACGAGGTATATATTGTCACCATCGCAGCATTTGCCGAACCAATTTCCGATGTGTTGAAATACTATGATGTGTATATCAGGTCCAAGAGACCATTTGTTGCGTCTCATTCGGCGTCGTTAAACTTCCTCACAGAAGCATCCAAGTCTATGTTAATCCACTTGAGCGGATACCCCTTCGAGAATTTGATTTCCAATAACTCGACAGAGCAATTAGATTTCAATGGATTAAATAATGTTTCCATAAAAGGGTATTCGTTGATGCATGGGGATATTACACTAGAAGAATACGATAAAAATTATTCTTTGATGAAAAATGCAAAGCAGAATAATTTCTTCTACTATGTTTGCAAGATAGCTTACTTGAATTCAGTAGAAAGATATGATGAAGTCAAGCATTTAATCTTAGAACATATCGAACCATTACTGGAATATTTGCCACAGGGGTTAATTCATATTGGCTATTATTATCATTGTATTATTGCATTTGCAAATTGTGAAATTAACAATGAAAAAGAAAAAGAGGCTTTTAAATTTATTGTTGAAAGAAACTTGATCCTGTTCCAGCTGTGGTCAGATGTTTGTCCACATACATATACTTCAAAGTTTCTCACGTTAAAGGCAGTTTTTGATACTACGAAATCAGGTGTATCGCCATTGTCTATATTGGATACTTTTGATAGTGCTATAGACTATGCGAGAGAAGTTAATAACTGGTATGATGTTGGTATGGCAGCTTATCATTGTGCAAAATGGTTATTGAGAGAGTGTGGTAATAAAAAGAGGACCTCATATTTTGCTAAAACGGCATTAGACGTCTTTAGAAGTCTTGACGATAAGGTACTAATAGCAACAATAGAAAAATCCTTTGGCACAATATCAGAGCAAGGTTACAATTGGGCAGGACTCAAAGTACCCCAACAGAGACTCTCGATCTCAGCCAGTAATCAAGTCTCAAAATCCATGGCTAATGTCACCAAAGCAAATTTGCATACCGGGAAGGGAAAAGTCCTGAATTCTGAAGATGATAGTACAAGATCTAGAAGTCGGAAGAAAAGGATTTCAAAAGAACAATCAGATGACTCTAATGATTTGAACAAGGCAGTACAAGCCTGTCTTCTGATTTCTGAATCATCTACTGATACTATTATCGTCTTGAAATTGCTCGAAAGCATTATTATGTTTATGGAAGTTGATTATGGTGTTGTTGTAATCAACGAAGATAACAATGAACCTTTCATTCAAGCCATTGGATCGGTTAATGCTGTTTACAGTGTGGAGAATCAACCGTTGAGTTCGCGGTGTGATGTTTGTCCTTTTACTCTTCTTATGCATGTTCTTCATTCGGGTGAAACCATCAATAAGGATGATGATCATGTACGGTTCACGAACAGATTTAGTAGAGATGAATACTTTCAGCGTAATCGTTTTACTAACATCATGTGTGTTCCTTTGAAAAATCAGTCCGGAGTTTTTGGAGCTTTATATCTTGAGAATCAGAAATTATCAGCCAAATCTGGAGTACCTTTTTTCAATACTAAGAAGAGGGACTTACTAAACTTGCTATGCACTCAAGCCGCAGTTTCGTTGAGTAAAGCAAAGCTCTATTCTCAAATGGAAATTGCGAAAAGTGCTGCGGAGGAAGCTACAGCAGAGAAGGCCAGCTTTTTAGCTAACATGTCTCATGAAATTCGTACTCCATTCAATTCGTTACTTTCGTGTTCAATCTTCTTGTTGGATACAGAACTAACAAATACACAACGGGAATATGTTGAAACCATTAAAAGTTCAGCAATGGTGACATTGAATATCATTGATGGAATTTTGGCCTTTTCTAAAATTGAGCATGGCTCATTTACTTTGGAGAGTGTTCCGTTTTCGTTCTGCGAATGTATTGAAAGCTCAATGCAATTATCTGGAGAACAAGCTGCAATTAATAATTTGGAGTTAGTATTTTTGAACCGGTGCCAGAATATTAAATCAGTTATTGGTGACGTAACTCGTTTCAGACAGATCATTATTAATTTGGTGGGTAATGCAATCAAATTCACTACTGAAGGTTCAATTATAGTAGAAGCTGTTGCCAAAGAAATTGGCACTGATCGAGTGGAGTTATGCATTTATGTGAAAGACTCGGGAATTGGTATTCCGGAAGAATCAAAGAATAAGGTCTTTGGTGCATTCTCACAAGTCGATGGCTCTTCCAAAAGAGAATTTGGTGGTGCTGGTTTAGGTTTGGCTATTTCCAAAAAACTTTCTGAAATCATGGGAGGTGAGTTAGGGTTTGAAAGTGCCGAGAATGTCGGCAGTACGTTCCATTTCATATCGAACTGTCAAGTGGAATACCATAATGAGCCCGAAGTATTTTTCGGACCAGATCAAGCTCGGAAAATAGGAATGTCAAATACGGCTCTCATAGTTGACGAACACAAAAACAGCAGTATGTCATTGAAGGAAACTTTGGAGTATTTTGGTTTGAATGTGGTGACGTTGAACAATTTGAGTGAGATTCGTCAAAACTTTGATGACTTTGCTTTCATCTTCGTTCATGCAAACCATTATAACAATCTTAAAAAGTATTGGTCCATCATTAATGAACGTTGCAAAGTTGTAGTCATTGCACTGTTTGGTAAGTCCTTACCTAAAGATATTCAAGATGTGTTATTGTCACCATTTCAAAGACTGAAACTAATCAAGATCATAAAGGGAATAGCACCATCCAATAATGTAACAAGACATATTGTGAAACCATCTGAACCTGATAAGTTGTCTGAACGATTCCCCTTGAAAATCTTGCTTGCGGAAGACAACCTTGTCAATACTAAAGTTGCATTGCAACATTTAAAAAAGATGGGATACAATGCCGACCATGCCAAGGACGGGATAGAGGTCCTTGAAAAATGTGAAGCATTACTTGCTAAGGGTGAAGCATATGATATCATATTAATGGATATTCAAATGCCTCGAAAGGATGGAATTGCGACTACAATAGAATTAAAGGAGACGTTCAGTTCTCGTGAAAAACAGAATTACATACCAGAAATCGTGGCCCTTACAGCTAATGTAGCTGGAGATGATCGGAAGCGATCTTTGGATTGTGGGATGGTTGACTTCATTTCTAAGCCAATTATACCCACAGAATTAGAGAGAGTTTTTGCATCGATAGCTAATAAGATAGAAAACAAACACTTATAATTGATCTAATATTATTGGTTAGATATAGAAATCATTAGATATTTTTAGCGTGATATATTTTGAGTCTTTCCTCAACCCACTGTTGTAACTTTTTGGCGTAGTCTTCCTTGAGGGTTCTAGAAACGCCATATCTGGACTTTTCATTGTCGGACAATTGTCTCCATTGAGCACTCAATTCTTTTCCGATCTCTCCAATAGAACGGCCATCATTAACGTAATTCTCTTTCAAGTATAAGGCATAACCACTAGCAGGCTTCTTTGGCTTTGGAGTATATATCTTGAGTTGCTCTTCATTGTACTCATCAGCCCGAATTGCAAACTCATTCTTCTCAGAATCACTCAATGACTTCCATTTTGCAGCAGAATCGGTGAAAGAATTTCCTCTTTCTTGTTTCATGAAGAAAGTGTAGCCGCTCAATTTACGGAATGGTTTAGTGGCAGCTGCCAAAGCCTGCTTTTCACGAGACTCGGTTTTCTTGTTCAACTTCTTGGTCTCTTCCTTCAACTTTTTTTCTAAAGTCTTCAATTGGTTTCTTTCCTTTGAAAGCTTCTTCTTCAATGTCTCTTTCTTGCTCAGAGTAACTTTCTTCGCTTTGGGGGTAGTCACGGTACCAGCGGCCAACACAATAGATGCACGCATGGTGAGTGCTGTAGATGCACTAACATTACGGATTGGATTGATCGACAAGGATCTTATCCCTGAAGTTATTGTTCTTATCATTGGAATTGAAGATAGAATAAGGAGCGTTATGCTTGATTGTTATGATTTTGGTTACTCGTCGTGCCACCATCAGTATGCAGGAAATGAGGGTAGCCAGCCTCGCGGTAAGGACTTTAGACTCGTCCATAGGAATCAGGTTTGTGTCGCGACAACCACGCGACAACGTTTGCGACAAATCAGACGCGATCCAGGTGTTGTCACTTAACCCATCGATTAGCCAGGCTGTGGACAAGCGTAAGCTACCTAAAACTAACCAATGATTCCAAATTGATATACTCGACTACTAAGGTGGGAAATCTTTCAAATGGTCTTCATTTTTGGTTTGCATTTAATCTTGGTGGCGGCCACCCTCCTCAACGGCGTCGTGCGTTCGCACCAATTCGACAGCAGCAAATTTTTTGTCAATCAACTACTTCAAGCCTAAACTAGTTCCTTCATCATGTATTCAGCGGCTCGTTCAGACACCTTATTCCTTGGAGGGGAAAAGGTCAGTGGTGACGATATCAGGAATCAAAATGTGATGGCTGCTCAATCCGTTGCCAACGTGGTCAAATCATCATTAGGTCCCGTGGGTTTGGATAAAATGTTGGTGGACGATATTGGTGATGTAACTGTTACTAATGATGGTGCTACCATTTTGTCTCTTTTGGACGTCCAGCATCCAGCAGGTAAGATTTTGGTTGATTTAGCCCAGCAACAAGATCGTGAAGTGGGTGATGGTACTACATCTGTTGTTATCATTGCAGCCGAATTATTGAAAAGAGCCAATGAATTGGTGAAAAACAAGATACATCCTACCACCATTATCACTGGATACCGTCTAGCATTGAGAGAAGCCATTCGTTATGTCAATGAGGTGTTATCACAATCAGTCGAAAGTCTCGGTAAGGAGACCATGGTTAATATAGCAAAGACTTCGATGTCGTCCAAGATTATTGGGGCTGATTCAGAGTTCTTCAGTAAGTTGGTGGTTGATGCTATGTTGGCAGTTAAGACAACCAACAGTAAGGGAGAGGTGAAATACCCAGTCAAGGCAGTCAATGTCCTTAAAGCCCATGGTAAATCGGCAACAGAATCTATGTTGGTAGATGGTTACGCTCTTAACTGTACTGTTGCGTCACAAGCTATGGTGAAGTCAGTAAAGAATGCTAAAATTGCATGTCTTGATATCAATTTACAGAAAACCAGAATGGCCATGGGTGTTCAAATAAATATCGACGATCCAGACCAATTAGAAGAAATCAGAAGAAGAGAATACGAAATCACAATTGAAAGAATCCGTAAGATCTTGAATTCAGGAGCCAACGTTATTTTGACGACTAAGGGTATTGATGACTTGAGTTTAAAGGAATTTGTGGAAGCAGGTACGATGGCTGTCAGACGTTGTAAAAAGGAAGACTTGAGAAGAATAGCAAGAGCAACAGGTGCTACTTTGGTGGGTAATTTATCTAACTTGGAAGGTGAAGAAACATTCGAATCTTCTTATTTGGGACACGCTGAAGAGGTGGTACAATCGAGAATCAGTGACGATGAGTTGATTTTGGTTAAAGGTACCAAACAACATTCATCTTCATCCATTATTTTAAGAGGACCTAACGATTACTCATTAGACGAAATGGAAAGATCTTTACATGACTCTTTATCTGTTGTTAAAAGAACCTTGGAAAGTGGTAATGTTGTTCCAGGAGGAGGTGCTGTTGAAACTGCATTGAACATCTACTTGGAAAACTTCGCCACTACAGTGGGATCTAGAGAACAATTGGCCATTGCTGAATTCGCGAATGCGTTGTTGGTGATTCCTAAGACATTGGCTCTGAATGCCGCTAAGGATGCGTCGGACTTAGTGTCCAAGTTAAGAACTTATCACGCTGCGTCTCAATCCGCGCTTCCAACCGATACCAAAAGAAAGAAGTACAAATACTACGGATTGGACTTGATTGAAGGCAAAATTGTTAATGAAAGCATCCATGGAGTCTTGGAGCCAACTATTTCCAAGGTCAAATCATTAAAATCGGCTTTGGAAGCATGCATTGCCATTTTAAGAATCGATACCATGATCACAGTAGCCCCAGAACCACCAAAGGAAGATCCACATCAACATTAGTTAGGATAAACGTATAGATAATACATTTGACTTACTCGTCAAACTTTTCGTGCATTGTATATTTACTTCGCTCAGGTGCGTATAGGTGCATGCACCTTACTCGTCTAATATGCGTGAAAGTGTATATTATTAAAATCGGGTGTATTAGCGAAACTAAAAGTCAATAAATTCTAGAATTAAACAATGAATGAATAGTGCATTGAGCAGATTCAATGCGAAAGCCATTATGATAATGGGGTATGATGCTGCTTGGCAGAATTGAAAATATTTCAACAAATTGGTAGGAAACGCCCATTAAGCTATTATTCTACCAGAATTTGCTAAGTTCATAATTGAGGAGCTCGAGTGCGCCCCATCAAGCATGCCGTCATTCCTGGTGATGTTGTGGTGATGTTGTAATTGCTGTTGGTTGGCCTTGTGGCTCTGTTTGTGATAATGGTGACGTTGGGGGACATTCAAAGAGTTTGACGATTTCACTGATAACGGCATTCTCTTAGGTTTGGAGACAGATGAATGCATCAATTCTTCTTCCTCCTGTGCCAATGCCGACAAACTGTAATTTGACGTAGCGTTAGTCTTCAAAGAATCGGAAGAATAGGAATTGCTGAGAGACATTGATGAATTGTATGATGATATAGACATGTTGGATGAAGATCTGGATGCAGGAGAAGACATGCTTGCTGTGGAATGAGGTGAAGGAGGTAATGTGCTTGAGGCGCCCATAGATGAGACAGAGGATGGAGATGCGATGGATTTGTTGCTGTAGGCGTTGGAAAGTCTATAATATGAGATCTTTTGGTTAGATTCGTGTTCCAACTTTCTAGCCAAAGATTGTTTGATGGTGGTCAAAAATGGTTGTAGCACTATGATGAGTTCGTCTTCTTTGATGGTTATGTTCCATTTCAAAAGACCAATGAGTTCCCTTTCCGCCATGTTGACTTCGTCAAGCGACAACAAGCCGTCGGTGTATTTTGTCCAATGTTTGTTCAATGGAGATGAATCGTTCAAGGATTTTGCGCTCAAAATTAATGATGCCAAAAAGATTCTGTGTCTGGTTGTCTCCATACCAATAGCGTTGGCAGGTAAGATGTTTCTCAATTTGTTGAGGTAAATGGTGGTGGCCATCAAAGTAGGAGCTTGGACATTGGAATACTTGATTAAATTCTTGATGAAACTAACCAAAGAAGTTGTCTTCTTTACTGGACTAACCAATATATTGGACTTTGTTCCTGGAACAACGCTATATTGGGGCTTGGCGGCTTTGACCTGGATAATAGACGAAATGGTGGCTGCTAAGAAGTTAATCATTTCAACCGTAACCGGTTGGCGAGAGAAGACCTTCAACGCTTCTCTATCAGACATGGTTTCACAACGGATAAGCAAAGTAACTAAACTGGGAGGGCGGTCGACGGTCAGTTATATATAATTTTATGGCGGGCCTGTACACCTAAATATACTTTACAGTAGCATTCAATTTGTGGGCGGAACAAAACTATTGTTTATATTATTCCGACGCATGTCCAAGCATAAAGGTGCGCAGTACTCCATCGCTGCATAGATAATTGCATGCAAAAACCTATACGCGTCGACACGTATTTGGGGGCCCCCTTCGAGTTTGTCTGTTCTCGGTAATACGGTTACACCAGCAGGCTCCTTTGCGCACAAGGGATGAGACGTTACGCGACTTTTTCGCATTTATTGTTTGTGAGACCATTTTGTACCCAAAACGGATAAATGGGGGCGCGTTATTTATTCTCGACACCTGCACTCCCCACTGAGGACTGCGCTTAGCCGGCACTGCATTGAAAACAAATAAACAGTGGAAAAAAAAAAGACACGACGAGTCGTCTAAGGCAAAAACCACTGCAAATCAGTGAAATGATCGGTAGTAGTAGCGTTGATAACTTGGGCAAATAGAATATCGGAAGCCCGTGTTAGTCAGCCACCGCTTGTTCCAATTTGCTTGGGACTGTGGAGACAAAGACACGCAAATGGTCCAACCCTTCTGCAAGAGTTCAAGATGTGAAGGCGAAGTTCTTGATCGGGCGACATAATACTTCAGAATCGTTTAGCTTCACTTATGACACAACTATGACACAACCCAGGAATTTTGAACTAAAATCACCTTAAGCCCCGAGGCTTGTAGTTATACATGACACTGCTAAACGAGGACTGTTCCTAGCTCGATTTAGTATCATTACATATGTAAGTCAAGTTATACAGCTGCAAGGGCACTTTCGTTTGCCTGCACTAACAATAAGATCATTATTCAGCTGCACCGGTTGGACTTGCTGACTACAGTTCCCATAACCACTGCCGATCTATTGACCTACACGGAAAGATGCATATAAATTGGTGTGGAGGGGATGTCAAAAACGCGATCGCGATCAAGATATATTTTTTATTTCCCAGAAAACGTCATACGAGTGCTTGGCTGTCGATAATACGTCACGATCGAGACCTATTTGTCGTTGCATAAGCAGAGAACGTGCTCAGAAACGCAATGGAATATCTTGTACATTTTATGGGGGGGTTTTTTTTAGATAACACAGTATAAAGTAGAGCCCTATTCAGCGTGCAATATGCAGTAGAACTAAACAGTATCAGGGTAGTAGAAAAATGCCAATGCCACGATCAAATACGTGCTTAGCAACATGGCACCTTCAAGCCAATTGGATTCACCATCGAGGATGACCAAGTTACTGATGAACATAGACACGAATAAAATCACGGTTTCGAACGTGGAAAAATACAATGACATAGGCACATCAATCGCCCAGCCTACCAAGACCATGAATGGGGTGACGAAGACCGCGATTTGAAGGGAGGATCCCACAGCAACGCCAATAGCTAAGTCCATCTTGTCCTTCATGGCCACCACAATTGCAGTCACATGCTCAGCAGCATTACCCACAATTGGAATCACAATCAAACCGATAAATGTCTTCGATAACCCGGTGCTCTCAACGATATCATCGATAGATCCCACTAAGTAATCGGCACAGAAAGAGACCAAAACCGTTGCAAGAGTCAAAATACCGATGGCTGCCTTCACAGACAAATGATCCTCTTCCTTGTTATTTTCTTCGGTTGGAGGAACTGAGGTAGTGATGATGCCGTCGTCAACTTCTTGGGCCTGTTCTTCGAAAAGAGACTTGTGGGTTTTCAATTGGAAAACAAGGTATAAAAGGTAGATCACCAACAAGATGATAGACACACCTCTGGACAAACTCAAAATCTTCTCGTCAGAACTGCCTGGTTCTGGGAAGCCCTTTCCCTTCTTGGGTTCAGGTAAAGTGGCGTGGAACGCAGCAGGAATCATCAACCCTGCGGTGGCCAAAGCCATTAATGAAGACATAGTTTGAGCGACGGTTTGGTTAAACGTTTGTTGGACACGAGTGATACCACCGGCAACAAAACAACAACCCAAAACTAATAACAAATTCGACAAGATGGATCCCAACATGGAAGCTTGAACGATTCTAATTTGGTTATCTTTCAAGGCAATGATGGAGACAATTAACTCCACGGCATTACCAAACGTAGCATTCAACAATCCTCCGATGGTTTCTCCAACGTTTTCGGCCAACTCTTCAGTAGCAAAAGCCAACACCGAGGCCAATGGCACAATGGCTAAGAAGTTAATCACGAACACAACATTCGAAGACCATTGGAGCTTTCCTGCTAAGATACCCAATGGCACAAACACCATCAAGTAGTTCACTGGTGACAGCTTGAACGTCTTGACGACGGCACCAGTGACACTGGTGTGAAGTCTCCTGGCCGTAGTCCCGGAAGACCCTAGCAATGGTTGGTTTTCAATAGTAGGCATTCTGTTGTTAGTACTAGCGTCAAAAATGTTGCTCCCACGATGTCAGTTGTTCTCCGGGTGCTGACCATGTTTTGGACCCTTTCGAGAAATAAAGGGCCATGTAGCTCAATTTGGTATAGTGGCAAACGAAAGCCTCCTAAGTCGGTATCGCCAGCTTCACCCGGTGTCGATTGCCCTGTGGTCCTATCATACTTACTTTCTAAAGACGAAAAGAGTCGTTAGTCGAAAATGTAAAGATGAGTTTTGAAACACAAACCGAGCGCTAATTAGCAGCAACTCAGCCTCATGGAGAACACTCATTTTTTCCTACCACGGCTGTTTCATACGCGGGGATGGCACCGGAATTAACAATGAACTGTCGAATGCGAACTTATGACCGACACTTCAGGAGGGTGTGATTCAGAGTGTGAAAGATAAATTGCTAACGGTTAAATATATGTTGATTTGCTGGTTACGGAAATAAAAGGATCTGATTCTCGCTACGAGGCTTACTCTTACATCACTGGTATTTCCAGTGGTCAGGATATGGCAATCGCTGAAATTCTTGAAATCGGCACCAATGAAGCTTCTGCTGGGGCCGTCTGACAAGTTAATTTTTCATTTAAATGTAGCTTAATTCAGAAACTAGGAGACAGCATGCGGAGTTCTCGTAGTGATCACTACTTCTCGCTTCACCTAGTACTGGAGCCGCAGAGTTATGTGATTTGTTGTACCAGCCAAGACCGTCTAAGAAAGCAAAGCCTCAATTGTAATTGTAAGTTGCCAAACCAGTTAAGCTGGATACTGTTCGTATTTGCCCATTTGTTTCAAGCCATTAGGGATCCCTCTAACGGTAGCCAACATCCCAATACACTTGTTCACCACTGTACAAAATATAATACCTATGACTATATATGACTATGAAACTAATTCATTCCACAAGTAGGGTGTGAAGATGATCACAGCGGTGATGAAAGCATCGAAAGCTTCATATATGGCAACAGGGAACATAAGCAACCCTCTTTCAGCGAAGTTGCAATAGATACCATATAATGCAACGCTAAAGAAATGATTGAATAAAAGCATGGGGAATGGCAACATACCTGAAAGCAACCCGATGGGTCCAGCCAGAAACGATCCACCGAGCGCAAGATACTTGAAACACCCAGATTGCAATACTTTTAGGGCCTTTCTGTCGGCTGCGAAAAGAGTGTATAACGCTATCGAAAGAGTATTGATGACTCCATCCAAATTCTTTCTGCGACGGTGAAATTGACCCAACTGGCGGGCTAGCAAGTCGTAGTCGCCCAAATCTTCTATCTGCTTAGGATGTAACAATTTGGCCAAGAGTGCAGCGTCGTTCAATCCTACTGTCATACCACCACCAGTAAGCGGATGACGCATGTTGAGCGAATCACCAAGTAGAATGAATCCCTTGTTTTCATGATTATCTTGTCTTGAGGCTGCCAAATATTGGTTGGGCATCACTCTGAGTCTTTGGCTCTTCAATGCGGCCTTGAACGAGGGTTGCGTTTCTTTGGGTAATGCTGGAAGAACTTCGTCTGTCAAATAATTCATCAATTCACCATTACTTTGGGAAGGAGCTTTGGTGGAACGGTACGCACAAAGGATACGGGTTGTTGTAGGTGAGATCTGATAAAGCAAGATTGGAGCGTGGTCTCCCAAGATGACGTTACCACGATGTTTGGCTGGAAGTTTAGCATTTTCTAATTCCAACCCCACAAAGTAGGATCCAATATTAGGAACATTAAACGGAGACAATTCTTTACGGAACTTGGAGTAGATACCATCACAAGAGATTACAACCTTACTGAAATAGTTTTGAATGGTATCATTTTCTTTCACGGCCACTCCAATAACTCTGCAAGGGTCTTCTTCATCACGTAGCACCTTAGTGACATTTCCTTCGACCCAATCTACGTTAGGTTCATTTTTCACAATATCTCTCAAGTTGGACAAGAAATCACCATGATGGAAGGCAATACCTCTCACTCTTTCATCCTCTTCCCACTGTGCGATATTTATCGTTGAATCATCAACAAGCTTATCGTTTCCGTTAAACACGGCGCTTTCCACAGGGTGCACAGCATTGGTGATTTGGGCGTCTGACTTCAAAGGGTAACTCAAGGTGAGGTCCTTGTCATGGAATCTGATAAAGTACCCTACCACTGGAGTAGCTTCGATATTATTCACCGCCTGGGCCATACCGAGTTCTTTCAACGCTTTGAGCCCACCCGGTTGGAGCAACTCGCCCACAATCCTATCAGGCTTGCTCCAGTCACGCTCCACAATCAAAACCTTTCTTCCTTGACGAGCCATGGCTGTGGCTATGGTAGGGCCAACCACCCCAGCTCCAATCACGATCGCATCGTATGAAGGTTTTATAGACATGACGGAAAAAAAATTTTATGGGGATGTTGTATAGAAAAACGATCAGTACCGTTGAACTCTGGTTCTATGGATCAGTATCCCAGTTTTATAAGTCTATGGGAACCGTGTAGTTGCGGTAAAAGTACGGATATATATATGAGCAGAAATCACATTCATTTAAAGTGAGACCATCGATGTCGCGCGTGGTGCGTGTGCCGGTACCTCGTTTATCGTATATATTTTGCAAGTGGTACTATGTAATCATACGATTCTATAACCAGAGATGAATCAGGAGGTGGGAGACGGTGGATTTCTCACTCGCCATCGCTATCTTCGGACTCCTCTTCGGCGTCCTCGAGCCAACTAATAAACTGCGTCGTCAATCCTCTAACTTGGATTTGCTGTGGAGTGGCCGCCTGTGAATCACCCCACCACTTAAGAATATTCTCTTCCTCTAAAATGTCTTTTTCATACAAAATTCTTACTGCTAAGAACATCACAACTTGATTGTATGCTTGATCGATGGTGGCGATTTTTGCCTGGAGGATATTAAGCAAGTCCACTTGTTCGTCATCATTAAACACTTGTCTCTTGTACATGGGACCCCAATGGGTGAAAATCTTGGTGGCCGCATTTTTCGCATCCAATGTATCGGTGCTCACAAACTCCACAATCTTATCTACCAAGGCATCGGTAGTGGCCGACCGCACCTCATGGTAGCTCACGTTCATCGACATACGAAGAGTGTTCAATTCCAATAAGGCAGTGTCTAAATCGTGGTTGTTTTGTAAGGCCCTTATTACTGTAGCATAGGCTTCGTTCGCAAAGTCTTCCTCCTCGGTTTCGGAATAGGCCTCGAAATCGGTTGAAATAACCGAGGATCTCCGGTTCTTTCTTTGTTGCTTCTTCATCTTTTGAGTGGTCAACGATGCGATAGATTCGTCCGATACGTTTAGCGATTTCATCTGGTATATGATTCCGCTGGATTGGTGAGCTCCGTCTTCATCATCAGAATCTTCTTCATATTCTGAAGAATACACATAGCCATGGCCATCGGTTCCGACAACACTGGAATCCGGATTCTTTGATTTGACTTGTTCAGGCTGTTCTTCGCTTTCTTCATCTGAGTCCTCGAACGAGTCTAATTCTTTCACAATAGGAGTATCTACCAATCTGACATCGTTGGCGATAATGCGGTTACTGCCCACTTTCACATTGAATCCAACAATTACACCTGGGTTCAACGCACTGTTGGAACCGACATGGGCACCAGATGCAATGATGGAATGAGAAACTGTGGAATTGTCCTCTATAATTACACCATCCCATATGTAAGAATTATCAATTGTGACATTTTCACCAATTTGACAGTTTTTACCAATCACCGACTTCTTGATTGTAGAGCCATCACCTACCGAAGTGTTAGCTCCGATCGATGTACGGGCACCAATCTTGCATGACTGCGCCAATAACACCTTATCTTCCTTGTAGATGTGATCAAACTCATAAGTGTAGGTGCTGTTTTCAAGTAAATTTGAATCTGGGACTAAAGGATAGCACCATCTGGCCAAGATGTCCTGTGAAATGGCGTCATATGTAGCAAAACTGTCCACTCTGGCAGCATATTCGGAACTATTTTCACTGATGTATGCATAAATTGTCTTTTTCAATAAATCTGACGTTAAAACTCCCTTGACAAAATCATTTCTCAAGTATTGATAATCGAAGTTTTCCTGGAAGATTTGTGGAACATGGGGAGAACAAATATCCACACAACAATCGATTAAGTCATTACGAATGAGAAATTCATCCTCTATGTCTTCCAATAACTCCGGATCTATATTTAATTTGGACATTTTACCATCAATTGACGGAATTTGGGAATAGTACAAGCATCTGTCAGTTTTTTTATCCAATATGAATGCACCTGGTGCTACCTGCGATCTTGTTCTGTGCATTGCTGATGCTTGGGTCAACACCATGGTAACAATGTGTTCTTTATCTTGTTGTTTCTTAAACTTGTGCATATTCATTACCTTGCTGAAGTCGATGTTAGTGACCACATCTCCGGAGACCAACAAAAAGTCCCCACTTATGATACCTCTATTATCGATATCCCTCATCACGTCACCCACGGATCTCGACTCCAAGGACATGATGGTGGTGATATGAAAGGGTGAGTTCTTGGTGACCCATTTGGACTTTTCGATATAAGCTTGGATCTGATCAGCGTGAGATGTGCACATCAAAAACACTTCATTGACACCCGCTTTGGCCAAAAACTCGAGGGTATATTCAATCAAAGGAACGTTGGCCAATGGCAACAAACATCTGGGCTTAGAAGCGGTCAACGGCATAAATTTAGTCTCGAAGGAATCGGTCAACACGATTGCCTGGAAACGCTCATCCTGAACGAGTTCCTTTTGCTTCTTGTTCTTTGGAGGCATGGTTGGGATGTGGTTTTGGAGCTGTCCATAGTAAAAAATTTAAACCTCGAGATCATGTGTCATACCTCACGTGCGCGGCATCCCTACATTACGGTTATATGCCAGGAACTCCAAGATTGGCGATTGTGTCTACTGGTTGCAAACCAAGCCATGAATTGATTCACCGTATATACATGAATATGTCAAAATCTAAACTAATCGGTAGCAGCGTTTTGGGGAGTTCCTTGAGCCTTAACTTCCCTTTGCTTGCGTTCCTCCAACAATTGCTTCTCATCCGCTTCCCTTTCCATTAATACTTTTCTCCATTCGGGAATTGGAGCAGGCTTAAGCTTGTTCATTTCCTCTTCCTTCATGGCAAGCAAGATTGTTCCTAGTAATAGCACCACGGTGATGGCTTGTGCGTACATTCTGGCTTGCACTGCCTTTTGGGAAGTGGACATGATTTTATCACGGTTGACGTAAACCCACGATCCATACATAGAAGCGGCCCAGGTAGACACGATGATTTGATATTTGTAAGTGTTCAACGATTTGAAAATCTTGTTGCTGAGAGATAAGCTGTTCCACTCTCTGTATTCCTCCAAGAGCTTCCCATCCTGGTAGTCAGAGTGATGGGTCTGCTTGTCGAACTCCCACGAACCTTGATCAGCAAAAAATGCACCAAGACTGATAGTAGGCATGACAATGATAGCAGTCTTCACACTGGCATTGAGACGATTAAATCTGATTGGTTGTCTCTTCTTCATGTACCCGTACAAACCAGCTGACAACATCGAGCCAAATACCAACCCCTTGAAACCTTCGACTGTAATGTGGGCAATATGTGCTTTCTTCTCTTCGTCTCCAATGATCTTCATGATGAATGTGAATAAATTATTATTAGAATATCTGTGGTAAGACTTCTGCGAACTAGGACTTATAAATGGCTCTGCTAGCAATCAGGGGTTTGAATTAAGGCTGTTCCTGCACATGCGTCAAAGCCCGGAAATCGGCCCATCTACTGTCACATACGAAGAATTTCACGCGGTAAACGGATTTTCCTACAGTTTCTGGCAGTGAAAAAAAGAACTTTTCCGTACCCTGTGTAGGAAAACGTCACTAATGTCCACCCGCGTTCTGCCGTGTGTGACCAAACCCTGATCCACCGCTAAAGAACGGATGAGCACATTTAGAGATAGGGTTTCCGCACTATATGCCGTACGCGATTACAAAGCAAAATTTACCGAAGTGGCTAGCCACAATCCGATCATTCCTATACTACCAAACACATAGTTGCAAATGAATCACCATTCGTCTGGAAGTTCTATGATGGACCATTCTGCGATGGATCATTCTGGTATGGATCATACAATGCCAGGAATGCCTCATGACATGTGCTCCATGAATGTATGTTTACCTTGAAGACACGACGATTCCACCGATACTAACAACTACAGATGCTATTCACATGGGATTGGAAAAACACATGTGTGGTGTTCAAATGGTGGCACATCCGCTCGTTCAGTTCGTTTGTTGTAACATTGGTGGCTCTTGTGGCCATTTCCGCAGGTTACGAATTTCTCAAAGCTGGCTTTGAAAAGTGGGAACGTGCCAATAGCTCAACCGTGAGCGGAGCTACTAATTCCAACGCCGTTGCCATCAGACAATACAAGTTGAAGCATTCGCTCTTTTACGGATTCCAGGTCGGCTTCTCTTTCATGTTAATGTTGGTGTTCATGACTTATAATGGATGGATTATGTTGAGTGTGGTCATTGGAGCTGCATTGGGCAATTATTTCTGGGGATCCTTGGGAAGAGATACCAGGTCACTTGCGTGCCATTGATGTCATCAATTGCATCTACATATTTTAATAATCACAGCAAACTTTTCACTAAATATTGGCAATTTTGTCCCTGTCCCCCCAGCTTTGGAAATTAATGTTCGTATGATGTTAGAAAAAATGTAGAAGACAAGGTCTGGTTAATACAAGCTTGAATCTACATTCTCGTGCAATCATATCCTAGCCTTCTGTAAGAAATAATACTTTCAATAAACATTATTGAAGGTACCAATCTGTTTGCAGTTTTTGAGATTTTTGAGAAAAATGTACCAAAATGAACCTACAAAAAGTCGCTAAAAATAGAGCAAAATCAACCAAGTAAACGTCACACCATATACCTGCCTCCAACTACTTAAATATGTGTAATTAATTCACCACCAAGATGAGTGTTGCCAGCGCAATGGCAAATTTTTGTTTCTCATACTGAGCTGAGTTATTGATTTTTCAAAGGTCTCTTCGCACAAGGTGCTCCAGTGGCGCAGAGGTTAGCGCTTCGTGCTTATAGCCGTTTTACGACAAATTGGTTATACCATATGTCACGGTCGTGTGAGGAACGCGACGGTCGTGGGTTCAAACCCCTCCTGGAGCATTTTGTCTTTTTTTGAATTTCTGTTTTTTTTTTTGATTTACAAATGTGGCCAACTATACCCAAACTCCATAGTTATACCACAGTGTGAATGCTAATTCATTTTTCGATTCGATCGTAACGTACGATTGCTCGATATTACGGAAAGGTGCTGGTATTTTGGCACCCTTTACAATTTAGGTATATGCAGGTCAGAAAAATTATCTAAGTCCAAGATGAGCAGCTCAGCTTGTCGCTACTAGGCTATCAGAAAGAAAGAACAATGGCTGAGAAAGTGAGATACTTCTTGGAACAGTCTGTTCCCGAGCTTGAAGACTTGAAGGCGAAGGGGCTCTTCGATAAAAATGAGCTTACTATGATTATGAGAAGAAGAACGGACTTTGAACATCGTATCACTGGCCGTGGATCAAAGCCTAGAGACTATTTGAAATATGCTGAATTCGAGCAAAACCTTGAAGGTTTAAGGAAAAAGAGGAGACTGAGATACTTAAAGGCGGGAATGATTGACAAGAAGCCAACCTTAAGTGATTGGGCAGGGGTAAGAAGAACCATGTTCATTTATGATCGAGCCGCCAAAAGATTTCCAGGTGAGTTAGAAATCTGGTCACAGTACTTGAAGTTTGCAAAGGCTTCTGGTGCAATCAAGGTTATTTATAAGGTGTACTCGCGTTTGTTACAATTACAACCAAGAAATATCGATGCCTGGCTATCTGCTGCGAAATACGAATTCGAAACCAATGCCAATGCTAAGGGTGCAAGAGTCTTGTTCCAAAAAGGATTAAGGATTAACCCAGAGTCATTAGAGTTGTGGTTAGCTTATGCCCAGTTTGAGTTGACGTATATCTCTCGTTTATTGGCCAGAAGAAAGGTCTTGGGGTTGATAACTGAAAAGCAACAGCAAGACGAATTAGATCATGAGCAAGGTAAGCTTGAAAAAGCCATCAATAAGTCCGATGGGGGAGAAAATGAGGAGGATTTCAATAACGACAAGATTGAATTACCCGACAACGACGAAATGAAAGCGGAATTAAACCATTTACCCGAAGCTGATATGAACATGCTTGGTAACCCAGAAACCAATCCAGCATTGAGAGGTGATGTAGCGTTGACTATTTTTGATTTATGTGTTCCTGCAATTTTGTCTTCTATTCCAAAGGGCTCAACTGTTGTTCTTGAAAATGACAAATCGTTTGAAATTGTGGAGAAGTTCTTAAACATTATAGACAAATTTGAAGACTTAAACAGAGATTACTTGTATGGTCATATCTTGACTTACATACAAAAGTTGTACCCCAACGATTTAAGAGCAAATTTGGTGGATATTAATTTGCCTATTAGGAACACTAGTTCCAAATCGACAAACTTATCAGAATCCTTGCAGTTGTCGGTGAACAAATTCATTGCATACAAATCCAAAATGAAGGACTTACAAGAACGAGATACTTTAACTAATCTTTACGTGAATCAATTATCCAACAAGTTTTTGGATGGCAAGGATGAGAACATTGACAAGTTATTGAAAGCTATCATTAAAAAATGTCGTACTATATAGATAATTAATTGATAATTGCAATTTTTTCTGATCAATCCTGTTTTGAGAACCCAGCTTCCGCATCAATAGGAACGAAATGTCCATGTCCACGGTTCTTTTTGAAGGAAAGAGTAAGACAGATCCAGACTAACCCAGCTGAAGTAGCAGAGACAAGACCCAAAGCACCATAGAATGAAGAATAGCTTATTGGCACAAAATGAACTGGAAATTTGTAGAACCCGTCAGCGTACGGTAAGGTGTCTTGGAAGGACTTAGACAAAGAGTTGGAATTAGGCAAGTTGTTGTACCATCTGACTGCTAAGTTGAGAGTTAAGTAGTCGCCAATCACTATTCTCGTGGCATTGGTACCAGATGAAAACGCGACAGCACTGATGAAGGTGTTCTCTTCAGGTTTTTTGGAATTTGGGGTAGTAAGTAACACATTTAAGGAAGGATCGATATCTAAATGAGACTCGTGGATTTCACCTCTGAAGTTAAATGTAAGAGGAACATAAGCGCCACCTTTTTCGATCGAATTGGCTTCTTTGCTCAATGGCAATCTGCAACTGAATGGAGCATCTTCATGGATATATAATTGGAAAAGGTGATATAATTCGTCAGTGAAGCCAATCGTACAGTTCTTGTCCTCACTTATTCCGTATTGGAAACTTAAGGGTTTTCCTGTTTCCTTACATACCGGAAAGGATGTGTATTTTATCCTCTCCTGTTCATCAAATTTATGTTCACCGGTGTCGATATTACGGGCAATGCAATCGATAAACACTTCTTGACCCTGGGTGTAAGGAACTAAGTCAGTGGGGAGATCACCATCTTTTTTCAAAGGATACCATTGTTGACTAGCAGCAGCCACAGACACCAACGTGGCTAGTAAAGAAAGCTTCATTATGGGTTATTGAATCATAATGGACAACGCGTAGACTTCTCATACAGATACTGATGACGTAAGCAATATTTCACCGGTAACAAATTTCACTAGTGATTCCCCTTGGCACCACCACCTAAACTACAATGCGTTTGTTACGACATACAATTAGTACAATATGAGATTAACTATATACTTAGTTTCTCTTGGCGAAACGTCTTGGGCCTCTTTGGGAGGAGATAGAGACGGTTTGGACTGGGATCTTGAAACCCAAGGTGGAGATCAAGTCAGCGGTTTCAGCATCAACTTCCAATTGACCGTTGGTGTGAGACAAGTCCAAAGCAGAAACTTCTGGAACATATTGATCTTTTCTTTCTCTTTCTTCTTCTTGCAACTTGAAGGAGATACCTCTAACTGGACCCTTTTGGATACGCTTCATCAAGTGGGTGGTGTAACCAGCAATCTTATTTCTTAATCTCTTGGATTGAATGACGGCGATTTCAGAGGTCAATCTCTTGTTGGTTTCGAAGTCCAAAGTCAACTTTGGGTAGAAACGTTCAATCAAAACCTTGGAGGCTCTCTTAACGGTTTTAGTTCTAACACGACCCTATATAGTTAGTATTCAGTCCTTCTTTCTAGTGTTATGGTGTTGAATTCGTTGATGATCTGAACCGTTTATCCTTTGGTAAAAATTTCCATCTTTTCATTGTAAATTCATCATCACTTCAAATTTCTCAGACGAGTCCATACAGTTTGCCCGCCATCTTCTATCTCTTTCGGTATCTAATGGTATTAACGGACATTTCACACATCGTACTCTTCACTCATATATATCATGGCATGATGATCCCTATTGCCATCTTTACATACCATCTTGTATAGTTTCTGTAGATATGATAGAGAAAAAGTCAAAGGTTTTTCACTGTATTTTTTCTGGCTAGTACCGTGCGGTGAAAATTTTGTGCAGTCGCACTGTACCCTCTAAGGAGCTGAGCGAGGGTAATGAGTGATCACGTGTAATCTCGATGCAGGAGCTGAGTGCACTTCATCAGGTGATATTTGTGACTGCGATTTTCTTGTGCGGGCCTGGCAGGGGGGGTTGTCAGCGTCGTGCAACGCTGATGTCGCGCCACAAAATATCGTTACATAAGCATAATGTCGGGTAGGAGAATGTCGCCGAGGGCAATGTCGCGGAAGACTCTCGGCCTGCGACATTTACCTTCCGACAATGTATACAGCCGGAGCACTACGTTATAGCATTGGGGTGCTGATTGGACAGGTTACAGCAGTTTTATCACCTTGAAACGGCATATTTTCGTTGACACATATACTCAGATTGACTTAACCACGAAAGTCTGATTGATTAGTGGATTTTTGGGATTGATTGACGTGCTTGCCTCCGATATTATCTACTGACAGATTGCAAAATATGGACGGTGGGAAGAATAAACATTTCCATTGTGACGTGTGTTCGAGTGATTGCACCAATAGAGTAAGAATACAATGTGCTATATGTGCTGATTATGATTTATGTGTTCCTTGTTTCACTACCGGTCAATTTACTGGAGATCATAAGCCTTGGCACGACTACCATGTAATCGAGCAAAATACCTACCCCATATTTGATGCGGAGTGGGGTGCCGATGAGGAACTTTTACTTATCCAGGGTTGCGAAACTTTTGGCTTAGGTAACTGGCAAGATATAGCCGATCACATAGGCAATAGAACTAAGGAGGAAGTGGCCCAGCATTACTTTGATATATATCTCAATTCTCCAACATATCCGTTACCCGATACTGATAATAATTCCTTTGATAACATCACACCTTTGGAATTCCTTCAACAAAGAAAAGCTAGATTGGAGAAAAGAAAGAATTTACCTTTACCTCCTCCCAAAACCAAACCTGTTGCATCTGTTCCATTATGTCACGAAATTCAAGGTTATATGCCTGGTCGGTTAGAATTTGATTACGAAGCCGAAAATGATGCCGAAATCCCAGTGAAGGATCTCATATTCGACCCAGACGACCTGATGGCAGATATAGAATTAAAGATAACTATTTTGGATATTTACAACTCCAGATTAACCACCAGAGCAGAGAGAAAAAGAGTTCTTATTTTGAACAACTTGCTAGAATACAGGAAAAATATTAGCATCGACAAAAGAAAAACAAAAGAAGAGAAAGATTTGTTACGCAAGATTAATGCATTTATACGAGTCCTCTCACCGGAAGATTTTGCGTCTTTCTCAAACGATATGTTGACCGAACTAAGATGCAGAACAAGGATACAACAATTGCAAAATTGGCGTAGACACGGGGTCACTACGATTGAAGATGGCAACAAATTCGAGAAAGATAAACTAATCAGAACTGCCCACTATCAAAGAATGGGCCATGGGCCCCTTGGTGCTAGACATTCTAATTCCGCTACTCCAAGTGCGGGTATAGGTTCAGGAATGTCGTCAGGAGTGGGATCAGGTGGATCTTTAGGTATGAATGGCCATCGCAAGACATATTCTTCACCTCAACCCGAGTTTAAACCCAAGACTACGAATGCACGTGCACCATTAGATATTCTGCATGCTGCTGACTTCGATTTACTTTCCAATGAGGAGAAGCAATTATGTGCTACTCTTCGTATATTGCCTAAACCTTACTTGGCAATCAAGAACCAATTGATGAAAGAAGCTATTAAAAATAATGGTATTTTGAAGAAGAAGGATGCTAGACAAGCATTAAAAATTGACGTCAATAAGGCATCCAAGATTTACGAGTTTTTCGTTCAGATGGGGTGGTGTTCGCAAGGATGATACAACAATAAAGATCTCTGGAAGGTTTTAATACACAAAGTAGCGTTCTCTAATAGCAAGGCGTACAAGAGGTTCAGATTCTGAGAAATGATACCAACTGAAAAAAATATGGCACTATAGTTTAAACGGCTCGATGCACCAAACTTTCGCCATTGATCGGCTAAATCAGTGAAGGTGATAACTCCGAGATCGCCAGAGGTGAACTGATTTTGAATTAGCGCCCATTTTCCCACAAATGGTGTTAGTATGCCAAATTTACGATGGTAGACCCCTTATTTTCTTTATACCGGAACTCCAAATCGTACCACCTAGAGAGTATAAAAAAAAAAAACCAGCTGATTTGATTGCTCAGGGTTACAAACGCAGTTTGACCTGCAATCTAACCCACACATCTGCGATACTATATATAGGACGTATCATAGAGATATAGACTAGCTTAATCGAACTTTGTTGGTTTCTTTCCAGAGTATTGAATAGGTATCAATACGTCAAACAACTAGCCTCCGGTAATTCAAAGGCTGACTATTATCTAATCCAACTTGCCTTTGATCTGAAATCATTTTGATTGGTGGAACCAGAAGTAATACGCCACACTGTCCCCACCTTCAGGCGTGCTAGTATACACCTCTTGGGCTATTCACAGACGAACCCTTGGGTAATTTGAGCATTATCAAACTAAAAACCACCAGTATAAATCTAGGTCACTCGCAGCCACGCCCGTGGATTTAATTGTGAAGTATCACATTTTTATTGTGCTAGAAATAATCATCCGATTTAGTTTTTGTCATACAGTCCGCACTAGTTTCTAAGTTTCTAGGCTTTGTCAGAGAAGATTAAGCAGATTATCGTTATCGAGGCATTCAACATTTAACCCAACAGTACCATGACCGATTATCTCAAGCTCCAGTCTGAAGCGTCAGGAAGACATGAGGGGAAACAGCATATCATCATTGTAGGGGCTGGTATTATTGGGGTGTGTACAGCTTACTATTTGGTTCATCACCCAAAATTTGACCCGGAGAAGTATCATATCACGATCGTTGAAAGTAAAAGAGTGGCTGGTGGAGCTTCAGGTAAAGCAGGGGGGCTTTTGGCGCTTTGGGCGTTTCCACAAGAGATAGTACCGTTATCCTTCCAGTTGCATCAAGAGCTAGCAGATAAATACAACGGCGAAGAAGAATGGGGTTACAGAAGATTGAACACGGTTTCATTGGAGGGAGATATAAGTCATTTGGATGAGTTCGATGATGGTGAAGATGAAGACGGCGACGAGGGCGAAAATAGCATACAACAAGAAACCTTCAAGGTATACCAAAAACATGACTCGGACTCTTCGGGGTCCATATCGGATAAGCCTCCTAAGAAAACATCTCGGTCTACCAGATACGGAGCAACAAATACAAGAAGTAACCCCAAAGCGGCAAAACCTAAGGCTAAACTTCCAGAAACTCTTAACTGGATTACGGAATCCCTCATTACGGAGTGCTCCACGTTGGGAGGCACAGATACGACTGCCCAAGTACACCCATACAAGTTCACAACCACGCTATTGAAGAAAGCAGTTGAAAAATCCCAGGGAGCGATCGAACTTATAATTGGTAAAGTAAACGAAATCACCTTTTCTATGGAAACTGGGAGGGCCACCGGGATCTCCTATCAGCCAACATCGGTAAAATCATCTGCCAGCTCCAAGTTCAAATCGGTGGAATTGATTGGAGATCAAATTGTGCTCAGTGTCGGACCATGGACCTCCAAAGTATTGCCAGACTGCCCTATTTCTGGTTTACGGGCTCATTCGATTACAGTGGCTCCTTTCAAAGATGAGCAAGTCTCACCCTATGCCATTTTTACCGAATTCAAGACTGGTCCATATTCTTACATTTCTCCTGAGATTTATGCCAGACAAGATGAAGTCTATGTCTGCGGAGAAGGTGATTCGACAGTGGATGTTCCAGAAACAACTGATGATGTTGAAGTGGTAAAGTCAAAGTGTGATGAATTATTTTTGCAGGTAGGCAAGATATCACCAAACTTAAGAAAAGGACATATTCTCAAAAAACAGGCGTGCTACTTACCTGTACTCGATGTGCCTTCCTCAAGTGGTCCCTTAGTTGGGGAAACAAATGTGGAAAACTTGTATTTAGCTTCAGGTCATTCTTGCTGGGGAATTAACAATGCCCCCGGAACAGGTAAAATTATGAGTGAGTTGTTGCTTGAAGGTGTTTCAAAATCTGCAGATATATCTGGGCTCGATCCTTCTTTATATTTTGATGCTAGTGTATTGGTGAGTGATGGTGAAGATGAGAGAAAAGAAAAAGAGCTGGTACTTGATAACAAATACGACGGCGACAACGACGATGACGACGATGAGGAAGATGAAGAGGATGAGTACGAACAAGAAGACGACGTCAATACTGATGATACGAATGAAACTACCCGTAATACAATTACTCAAAAGATTGAATAAGGTTGGCGTTTAGTTTAAATAACATTCATGTAATATTTTAATACTCCTAATAATATGAAACGACAGTTAATCCTGTTTTCTGGCTATTATTCCTTTTGCTTTTCCTTTATTTCTCTTTTTTGCAGCAAGTTTCGCTTTTAGTGAATTCACCACATTTAATGTCTTAATCGCAAATAAAGTAGCAATCATGACAAAAATCGTTGTTACGGTCTTATCATGCTTCTCCCAAAGATCATTATCGAACAAGTGGATTTCATCATTTTTTTTGTTTCGTAAATATCTCTTGTTGGTATGCTTGTTTTCAATCAAATAAGGTTCTACCTTATGAAAGTTATTATTTCTCTCTATCTCCTCGTCTCTGCTGGGGTCATTGACGAGATCATTAAAAATCTCAAAATCTTTAGGAAATTGAGTCAATGCTATTTGGGGTATTGGTGGAATTGACGAGAGGGTCGAGCTTGTTAATATAATGGAGTAATGTGGAGAAGGGAGCTTACGAATAATCTTTCTAATCAAATCATCGTGTTCTCTTATGGTTGCATCTCTCGCCTCTTTATCACTAGGCAATGGACTCAAATCGATTCGTATAACCCTGGCCCTTGTATCCAAATATTCTTGCACTTCGTTCTCATCATCTTCAACCACTCTAATTGTTTCAGCATCGCAGTTTCTAATGATGTATCTTTCTATGAAGTCGAGATCCAATGGTTCCTCTACCCGAGGGAGTCCTATCAAGGTTGATGACAATGCCAAATACTTTCTGACCAACTTCCAATTGTCTTTCTTGTCTTCTGTGAGGTCTGGGTAGGACAATCCTGGCTGATTAACTATGATGTACTCGTCCGAGGAACACTGGGTAACCAACTTCTTGATCATATTGGTGACAGATGTCACATTGTGAAACACAGAATTATCAGTAGAAATCTCCTTCTTTAGTCCAGGAACAACTTTATGGGAAGCAATTAAGACAGGTACTGCCTGTAATGCCACACAAGTGGCCATAAGTGTCAGAAACCATACAAGTAAACCACGCATAGTAATGTCAGACGTCTCACTTTTGATGATGACGTAGATATGTAGTGTGCGCACTTGATGTCTCAAATGGAGAAGCTGAGGTTCTATATATGCTAAAGTGCGCCAACTGAAAGTTACTACAGCGAAATGTCATCAGAAGCCTTGAACCTTGCACAGTCGTTTGTGGATTATTTGAACAAATCGCCTACTCCCTACCATGTTGTGAACAGCTCGGTGGAAGAGCTTACGAAGGCTGGTTTTAAAGAGTTGAGCGAAAGATCCAATTGGAATGAAAATCTTGTTAAAGGTGGAAGATACTATGTCACCAGAAATGCCTCTTCGCTTATTGCATTCTCTGTTGGTGAACAATATGTCAACGGTAACGGTATTGCTGCTGTTGGTGCTCATACCGACTCACCATGCTTGAGAATCAAGCCTATCTCTAAAAAGACATCCGAAGGATTCATTCAAGTAGGTGTTGAAGCTTATGGAGGGTTGATCGCCCATTCTTGGTTTGACCGTGATTTATCTATTGCTGGTAGAGTATATGCTGCCAAGAATGGACAAATTGTCCCATTCTTGGTCAAAATTGACAAGCCACTCTTGAGAATCCCTACGTTGGCCATTCATTTCAGAAGAGACACCGGCAATAAATTCGAGTTCAACAAGGAAACGAATTTAGTACCTATAGCCGGACAAACTGCTTTGGAGAAGGGATCCGATGACGAGAACTCCAAGCCCCACAGTTGTGCGGACGATCCAGACTTGCAATTATCTCCAGAACAATTTGAATCAGTACAAAACGTTATTCAAAGACACAACAAGTCTTTGATTGAGTTAATTGCAAAGGAAATTGGTGTGGAGTCTAGTGAAATAGAAGATTTCGAATTGTTGTTGTACGACCACCAGAAATCGACCATTGGTGGTTTAAATGATGAGTTCATTTTCTCCCCAAGATTGGATAACTCGACCTCGTGCTTTACTGCCACTGTTGCATTAGCCGAGGCATCGAAGGACTTGTCTCAACAAAAAGGAATCCAATTGATTTCGTTGTTTGACCATGAAGAAATTGGGTCTACATCTGCACAAGGTGCTGACTCTACGTTTTTGCCAGATGTGATACAAAGAATTTCTAGGGTGAATTTTAGTGGCACCCCAGGTGAATACTTCCACGAAAGTGTGGCAAAGTCGTTCTTACTTTCTTCGGATATGGCACATGGTATTCACCCAAACTACTCAGAAGCCTATGAAAAGGAAAACAGACCACACGTTAATGGTGGACCTGTGATCAAGGTCAATGCCAACCAGAGATATGCAACCAACTCTTATGGTATTGTTTTGATCAAAAAGATCGCCAACGCAGTCAAGGTGCCTTTGCAACTATTTGTGGTTAGAAATGACTCGACTTGCGGCTCTACTATCGGACCTATCATTGCTGCCAAGTTAGGTATCAAGACCTTAGATTTGGGTAATCCTCAGTTGTCGATGCACTCGATTAGAGAAACTGGAGGTACGTTCGATGTTCTCAAGTTGACCAACCTTTTCAAGTCATTCTTTGAAAATTATGTCAGCACTGACGAATCGATCTCCTCGGCTCATGTCAAGATCTAATGTGATAGTCGGCAGTAATCAAATCAAAGGAAACACGTTTTGATTAGAATATCCAATGACATTTCCTGCGGGATAGTACGAGCAGATAATATAAGTCCCCCATTCAGCATTACAATATTTGTAGCTACAACCGAGAGATTTAGTAGAATTCCAAACCAATGCTGTGAAATGGTCATAGGTGGATTCGGTTCCGTAGTTGTAGGAATTTCCTTCGTTGTACCACGCATAAATAGCGGCAGTAGTATTATATCCTATGGCCAAATTTTCACCATAAGGACCACCGGAGTGAGTAAGAACCCCAGAACAGTCGTACGCAGAAGCATATTGATGTGCATAGTGGGCCACGGTGTCGTTCCAGCTCAACTTTTGGGAGTGATGTTTCCCACGTAAGGAGTTGTGAAGTTCTAATATGGTGGATTCAAAATCGGAGAGTACTGGTGTCGTAGACTGCACAAACACCTGAACGAATTCCACTTCTGTTACAGTAACAGCGACGGCCACCGAGACAAAAATGAAGGACAATTTCATCCTGTGTTCTACAACTCTATTAACAATGCTTTATTTATACCAATGATAATTCTGCAACCAATTTGAAACAGCTGCGAAAACTCGTCAATTGTCAAAATAATTTTGCACCTGTTCGTTCGCAGGTTTGAAGCAGTGAATTGATGTGTGTCAGTCGCAGGCACTAACGGTGAGAGCTCGATCCAGATCAAATATTCCAATGGGGGGACGATCTGGGGCAAGTGTGTGATTCGTGCCAGGGCCTATACGGTTTCAAAGATGAGACGCCTCCAATACGAGGCTGTAGTAGCTCATAGTAATCGGACCTGCCACCCAGACAAAACTGCACCTTACTCTTGCGACCCGCATGTCACCTCAAAATAGAAATTTAGAACGGAAGTGATTCGGTAATTGCGGGTCACGTGAGAAGGTGTGATTGCTTCGTTTGTGTGACACTTCGGAGAAACAATGCCATCGGTTGTAAAATAATAAGATGTGGGCTTTGGGGTTATCTCACGGAAGAATTGTGGCTATTTAGCTCCATAGCATGTTATCATTTTCAGACACCCTGAACTCGGTGGATTTGTTCTTGGTCCATCGGACGGCTGAGCGACATGCTTAGCTCGGTGGGTGCTGACGTAATTTCCTCGGAGAAATTAGGCAACATACAGTTTGCGAAACTGGCAGCAGCAGCTGATTAATGCAAACTGTGGATGCAGCGCGGCGTTACAAATGCCGGGTTTATATTTAATAGTAGAAATGCCATCCCATTTTTCACAGCTCTGAAGTCACTGTCTATTATGTCTGCTCCATCAGTGACGTCTGGTGAAAAGGCCGATAAGGCCAAACCAGTATTGACCCACGATTTGGAAAGGTATAGTGATGACTACTCGTCCACAGCAGAAGGTCAAGTAGAGGACCTTAAGAGAGCATTGAATGCTCGTCAGATTAATATGATCACTATCGCTGGTGTCATCGGAACCGGGTTGTACTTGGGTACTGGTAAGGCACTTGCTAATGGTGGTCCATTGTCCCTTTTATTATGTTATATGATCATTGGATTAGTGGTGTTCTTCACAATGCTTTCATTGGGAGAAATGTCGGTTCAATACCCAGTTTCCGGTTCTTTCACCACTTACGCCCGTCGTTTTGGCAGTGAATCTCTAGGATTCGCCATTTTGATCAACTACTGGTTCAACGATGCATGTTCGGTGGCCTCCGATTTAACTGCACTTCAACTAGTAATGAGCTACTGGACAGATTTTCCATTCTACGCCGTTTCGTTGATTTTCTGGGCGTTCTTACTTTTCCTCAATGTCATTGACGTCAGATTATATGGTGAGGCAGAATATTGGCTCGCGATCTTGAAGGTGTTGTCAATCATAATCTTCTTCATTATTAGTATCATTTGCAATGCAGGTAAAAACCCAATGGGTGAGTACCTCGGATTCAGATATTGGAGCTATGGTGACGCTCCATTCGTCAATGGCTTCAAAGGCTTTGCCAATGTTTTCGTCACCGCTGCATTTGCTTACGGAGGTGTCGAATCCATCACATTGACTGCTGCTGAAACCAAGAAACCCACGATTGTCATCAAGCAAACCATCAAGAATGTTTTCTGGAGAATCTTAATTTTCTACATCTTCACCGCATTTTTCATTGGTATGAATGTGCCTTACAATTATCCAAAGTTGTCTTCAGGTAACGTTGCCACTTCTCCATTTACAATCGTGTTCCAAATGGTTGGTGCTAAAGGTGCAGGTAGTTTCATGAATGCTGTTATTTTGACTTCAGTGATCTCTGCTGGTAACCATGCCCTTTTTGCTGGGTCGAGACTCGCATACAACTTGGGAACTCAAGGATTTTTCCCAAAGATCTTTACAAGGGTTAACCGCTTCAAGATCCCTTACGTGGCTGTGATATTTACCTGGCTTTGCGGTGGTCTTTGTTTCGGGTCTTCTTTCATTGGTGCAGGAACCTTGTGGTCTTGGTTACAGAGTATTGTCGGTCTTTCCAACTTGATAAGTTGGTGGGTAATTGCTCTCACCAGCATCAGATTCAGACGCGGGTTGGCCCGGCAAGGTAGAACCGACGAGCTCTTGTACAAGAACTGGACTTACCCATATGGTCCATGGTTTGTGGTCATTTTTGGCGCATTTGTCATTTTGGTACAAGGATGGGGCTCATTCTCCCCTTGGAACACCGCTAGTTTCTTTCAGAATTACCTTGAATTAGGTGTCTTCCCATTATGCTTCATATTTTGGTGGTTAATCAAGAGGGGCAAAGATAAATTCGTCAAATTTGAAGATATGGATTTCGATAGTGAAAGATATCACGAAACCGAGGAAGAATTACAAGAAATCGAATACATCAATAGCTTAACCGGCTGGGAAAAAACAAAGCATACTTTTAAGTCCACATTTCTTCAATAATTTTTTATTCTTTAATTCTTAATGGGAGTATTTTTAGTACTGGGATATTAGCAATCGTTAACATAGATTCAATAGAAATTTTTTACTTTAAATCATAGTCTTTTATCTAATCATACTAGAGTAGAGGTTTCTGTTAGCGACCCGTTACATACAATTCAGCACACATTTACTATTATACATTTCGCTTAGAAATTTAATGTGACCTCAGAATGTGTATAGAGTGCTTGACTCGAACGTTAACAAAAGTCCGTGATAGTTTAGTGGCTAGAATTACCGCTTGTCGCGTGGTAGACCGGGGTTCAATTCCCCGTCGCGGAGCTTTGCAAGCGCAAATGGTTTAGTGGTAAAATCCAACGTTGCCATCGTTGGGCCCCCGGTTCGATTCCGGGTTTGCGCATATTTTTTTTATCTTTTGATTGGAAAATTGTATTACATTATCTACACTTTCTGCAAATTATTACAAAAATTTAATGAACAAACCTAGTTTTTATAAATAAAGGTTTGGGAGCAAAAAAAGAATTCCACTTTCAAAAAATATACTCGGAAAAAGCAAATTTGAATTTCTAACTACAAAATCATGAGAGATTTAAGTGAACGACTCCATGACGACTATGGGCGAAACTGGAAAATGCACAATAACTTGAAACCAATTATAAAATCTTAGTAATATTACATTCGTATATACATTATAAAACCACCTGAACTTCGAAGTCTTCCTCTAACTCCGTATTCTCTACCAAATCGTCTAGATCCATAGGTTCGTCATCAAAGATTAACTTGACCTTATTGTAGTCGATCGACTCCTCATCAATTTCTTTGACTTTTAAATAGTGCATCAATAACTTTCGAAGTGGTGTTCTGCGAGATACTTCAACCTCAATTCTCTTATTATCCTTTCCTTTGAGGCCAATAATGAAGAAATCATTCTTATTGGGGCCTCCCACAACGTCATTGGTATTCGGTACTTCATCATCAACGATGATTATTTCTTCTTCGTCTTCATCAGCACTCACTAATGCGCTAAGTTCGTCCTCTTTGTTGTCTTCAGGAAATTCAGGAATTGCAGAATATGAACGATGATTTTGGAATTCGGGATATAGTTGTAAGTAGTTATTGGAATGCTCCTGAGGAATCAAAAGACATGTAAGGTATGTTGGCGCCATAGACTCAACCTCATTCGCCAATATATCAAAGGGCTGCGGTGGTTGAATTCTTAATGTGCTAGGTTTGAAAAAGGGTTTGAGCTCCATTTTGCCTTCCACCCATACCAAGGTTGTTGTTGTGCTCTGGTATTCTTGTAATTGGTGTGCTTTGATTTTTCTAGTAAAATGCTTTCTGAAATGTTCTGTTACTGCGTCTAGTATCTTGCCGAATAATTTTGTTCCCTTTGCTCCGAAGTCTGTGGTCAAACTATGATCATATTTGCTCGGCACTGGTAGTTTTGTAAGAACTTTGATAATATAAATTCTTTTGCGTTCGTTTTCTTCTGAAAAATTGTAACCATCATCTTCGGCTTCATTATCAAGACTTCTTATAAATGACATATCCAATTCATCTTCTTCGCTTATTTTCAAATCATCATTAACTCTGGAATCAAGAGTCTTCAGTTCATTCAACTGGATATCTTGAATTCCAGGCGAGCTTATCACATCATTAGAGATCACATCTTCAAGTTCTGAGATTTGGACTGGGTCTGGAGTTTGAGTAACTGGTGCATCGGTTGTTGATTCTGGATTTCCGGTACCTTTAACCTCTTTGAAATCCTCCAGACTAGGAGTAAAACCTCCAGAAAATTCATCTAATTGTGTAGAAGGATCACTAGACTCAATGTGAGTCAACTTTGGTTTCTTTGACTTCAATTTTTTTTTACTTTTCTTGTCCGAAAACGAACTTAATGAAAAGAAGTCATCCTCAATGATCAACCGTTTTTTCTTACTGGCATTTTTAGGAGAAGAACCCAGAATAAAGGTCTCCATATTTGAATCAGAGGATTTGTTGTTGTCATTCTTTCTATTTTCTGTATCCAATTCAGACAGCATGTCAAGCTGTACGCAGCATTAATCATACACAGGTGGGTGCTTATTATATCATTAAGTCGGTTTACAGGTTAGCTCCGCACTGCAGCTTAGGCACAACCACATCCATTGCAGATAAACAACCATCTATCAATTGCAATTGTACATCTTTCAGAGGCCAAATATTGAGTATTATTAATGTCTTATGTTAAGCTGATACGAGACTTGACGTTCAAACCGAGGTTCATCTATAATTTTGGACATAATGAGGACTACTATAAGTTTATTCTTAATTATAGAGATAAATGGGAGAAGAGTCTCTTTTATATCCAAGAGGACGATATTGCAGCTGAGGTAGGTAATGGCGGATTGAAATCTAAGAACTTAAAAGTAATCAATTCTAAGGAGTTGAATATCCCGGATTTGGAGCTTAAACCTCTTGAGCGAGGCTATTTCCATGAGAATTTCAACAAAGAGTTTGACTTGATCATTCTGAAACAAAAAGTGGATAACCACCAAAACCTCAAGTGTGGTGAACCCGTATACTTGAAAGAAAAGCTTTCAAGGAATGCACTTATACTCAATACTGGTGGCCAAGTTACATCCATGAAGTGGTTACCCAGGCCATTGGACAATGTTGATGCAAAAACACACTATTTGGCCGTTTCAGTGATATACAGTGATAGTGGGATTTCTGGGAACATCAATCATCCAGAGCTCAGTATATATCATAAGAAGTCAGGTCATAATGAAATCAAATCAGCACTACAACTATGGAAGTACGATTTGACTTATGATACCATTGAATTGGAAAGAGTATACGTAACAACAGAAATTGGCGCTACTGCAAACTTGGAATGGTTACCAATTCATGTAAATGACAGTGCAGTAATTGGAATATTGGTGGGAAGCTTTACAGATGGAAGGGTCCATTTATTCAAGATCAACTCAAATGATCCACATACTGCGGAGGTAATTAAATCATCTACCCAGTACGCAAGTTACTCAAATTCATCATTCAACTCAAATGAGTTTATCAATATTACTACATATGACTTTCTTGGTCACGATAAATTACTTGTTGGATTAGTTGATGGATCCATTGCAGAGTATGTTTTACCGTACCATGAACTGATACGTAATCTCGAAGATATCATGGTGCCATCATATGTTATGAAGATTGGTGATAGCTCGGTGCTGGTTATTTCTGTTTCTGAACCAGAGGAAGGTGAATTTTTGATATATATCAACACCACGGGCTCTGCCGCATTGATCTACACCTACTCGAAATTTATCCAAGAAAGAACAACACCATCATTAAGAGCATCATACAGACCAACAGTTAATAGTACGCTCCAGTTGATAGCTGCTCCTCATTCGATCGAAAACATAAGTTACAACTTTTTCCAGAGAGCTGGCGAATCTGCCAATACTTTATTGAAAAATGAATTCTTTTTCACTGCTACAATGCTGTCGGAGATAATAGGTCATCCTCTAAATATATCAGGTACAACAGGTGGTGATATTATTATTCTAAACTCCATTAGAAGATATTTGATGAGTACAAAAACAAATAACAAATCATTGACCCCTTTGAAGTTATGGAATGTGAGTATTGAAGACAAAAAATTGAAGTTATCGGGAGATTTCATGGAAATTCCACCGGAAACTCCATCTCAACATCAAATAACTCCACCTGAAGTCATTATATCTTCTTTGGCATGGAACGACAATGTTGCCGGAAGTTCGATATATTCCGCTGGTACTATCGGGGGTTTGTTGATCGTAGAACGTTTGGATCCTAAATTCATATAGTTGCTTATGTAAAATAGTGTATATTAGTTTGAATGTAAAAGTAATTCTATTAGTACTTTGGAATAGTATGATCTATTTCTTCACTCCATTTATTTAAACCTCCCCTGATATCCTTAACGTTTTTGAACCCCAATTCTTGAATCAATTTTTGAGTAGCTAGCTGAGAATCGTTTCCATACCGGCATACCACATATACTCTATCTTTCGATTTATCAAAGTTCGCGGGTAAGTATTCATCCACATTATCAGCCTTCTTGAATACAGGGTCCCATTGAATATTTATCGAATTTGGCAATTTCGTAATTTGAAATTGCTCCTTGGGCCGTACATCTAGTAAAAGTGATGATTTATCTTGTGATATGATTTTGGCATACTCTCGAACATCAATTCTTTGTCCAGGAAGTAAAACGTTGGGGTTGATGGAGCCACAGAATGCAGCATAATCTATGTGGTTTTCCTCTATAGTTGATTTGAAAATTTTACGGTTTTCACCACAAACCACACAATCAGGCTTCCTATTTCTCATCTTAAACACTCGGAATTGTTGCTGAGGATATGCCGAGTACATAGATAAGAACGGTTTGAATGTTTCAGCCGTGTAGTAACCGGTAAGAACTTTTATGGTTTCGACTGCCATAGTGATTCCTAATAGCCCTATGACTGGTCCAATGACTCCTCCATCTGAGCATGAAGTCACGGAGTTTGGAGGTGGTGGAGTTGGGTAAAAACACCGGTAGCATGGACCGACGTTAATGAAATTCAAAACAGATAACTGACCCTCTGTCTTCAAGCCCGATCCACTCACTATAGTTTTGCCACAAAGCACAGAGACATCATTTATCAAATATCTTGTCGCAGGAGTATCAGTACAATCAAGTACAACATCATACTGGCTGACAATGTCAAAGGCATTTTCGTTCAGAAGTCGTAACGGATATGTTTGGATGCTTACATGAGGGTTGAGCTTCATTAGGTATCTTCTAGCCGATTCACACTTGTGTATCCCCACGGTTTCGGTGGAATGAAGCACTTGTCTATGCAAATTACTAGTATCCACTACATCATCATCAATAATGCCGATCTTGCCAATACCAGCGGCTGCCAAGTAGAGCAAAGCTGGACATCCCAACCCACCAGCACCCACCACCAATATACTGGAGTTTTTTAACTTGATCTGTGATGGTAGCGAGCCAAACTCTGGAACAATCATCTGTCTTCCATATCGCTTATACTCATCGAGAGAAAAGTTGTCATCTATTTTGGGAAAATCCCCAGCAGAATGTGCTTCGGACCTAAGCAGCTCATTTTCAAGTTCCAACTGTTTAATTCTTGATAGAAGTTCCTCTGTGGTAGGGGCCATCTTTGCAGCTAGAATGAATTTTTTTCTATGCAAGAACTACTATTGCGCCTACTAAATACATTAACTACAAATGCGACGATGCTAACAATAGAAATGATGGCTATTTATTGTATAGGGAAAAGGTAGGGAAACTAAACTAAACAATCTTTTGCTTGACGAAGAAACCCTTCAAGTGTTTCAATTGGTAGTAACATGTACCTACCAATACCACTAATTGCACCAAGGTCCACTTAACGACCCTACCATTGGTAGATTCCGACTGATCTCTGAAGACTGCTTCTCTTTCTCTCATGACTTCTTGTTCGTGACGTATGTCATCCAACTTTTTATTCAAAGAATGGATCTTGGCAGTCAAAGCGTCGACCTTCTTGGTGGACTTTGAGTCAGCATAGTCGTGAGCAGAACCAATGGCAACATCGAAGAAAATACGGTGGACTTTACCGGTGGTACCATCATTGTAGCTAGGAGTCAAACAGAATCTGTGTTCACCAGAATCTAACGAGGTGAAAGTGAATTCACCGGTGGGGCTGGCCTTCTGAGACACAACACGATGGTCGTTGTCGAAAGTTTCCTGGGCGAGTTAGTAGGGAAAAATCAAGATTTCATTTCGATGTACTTACTTCAATGGTGATGTGCAACTTCAAGTCGGTATTCTTGGTGTAGTCGTTTCCATTCTGTTCATAAGCGTCAATACGCCCAAGCACTAAAGTGTCTTCCGACAATGCTTCCAAGAAACAACGAGTTTCGCCTGTTTTCAAATAGAAATGTAATGCGTTGGACAAGTTTGCTAACGCAAACAACAACACGAGGAACTGGCCAACAAATGACTTCATCATCGTGGGGGAGAGTGGTGATTCTTTGATGTCAGTGAGACCTGCTATACTTAACGACGCGTGTCCAATTTTTTCACAAGGTAGTGTAGGGCTAGATCCACCAATTTGCGGAGAGACTATTCCCAGTACAACATGAAAGTAAATCTACATAAAAATTTCCACGCTTCACCGTAGCTAGTGTACATATGGTCTATAAAGTCTATTTGTAGTCTATTTATTCTTCCGCTTGCTGATTATCTTCTTCTTGACATGCTTTTTCATTTTAGTTTTACGTTTCTCCTGCTTCTCTAACTTGGCGGCCTCTTTACGAGCCTTTTTATCTTCTTTATCCTCATGCTTTTTGCCCTTCAAAACCGTCTCTTTATGCTTCCATTCTTTTTGCGGTTTGTCTTCATCGTCTGAGTCTTCTTCACTATCGTCAGAATCGTCTTCATCCGAATCCGTGCAGGAATCGGATTCCTCGGAGTCAGAGAACTCAAAGTCTTCTTCAGGTACAAGATCCTTCAAAGTATCCACTTTACCCTCGCTGAATTTTTTAAAATCTCTTTCTTCCAAATGATTCAACGACCTGACCAAATGAATTGATCTAAAAATTTCATCTTCAACTTCGTGCTCGTCATCGGTTTTCAATGGCAAAGTCTCCAAGTATTTACTCAATTCTTCATCGCTGTTGGAAGTGATTCCTAATGCCTGGTTCTCTTCGCTGATATACTTGAAGATCAACCTCTCTGGATAAACATTGATCTTTTTCCTAGAAAAAAAATCATTGACATTTTTAATGTCCATTCTTAAGAAGTCTAATGCCATGGGATGATCTGGCTCCACTGACTGCGAGACATCAATAATATAAAGCTTATTTTGGTGAACAATAGAATTGTATTCACTTAGATCAGCGTGAACCAAGCGGCATTCTTGGTACATCCGTCTCATGTAGAAGAGCATATGGTGATAATAGTGTACAATTTCATCGACGTCTCTGAAAGGATGGTCTCTGAGTTTTGGTGAAGGTTGGCCATTTCCTTTGGTCAAATACTCCATAACCAACACATGCGACCTTAATTCCACCGGCTCTGGACACGGTATACCATTCAAATGGAGTCGTTTGAGGTTCCTGAACTCCTTTTCCGCCCACACCTTCACCATCTTTCTTGGGTTACTTTGACCTTTAGTATTTCTAAATCTGTATTCTCCGTCAACGTAACGTTCTCTGTCCTTGAAAACCAAAATAGAGGTCTTGTATATTTTGACAGCATACTCCTTAGTGGAAACAGAGGGATCCTCATGATCTCCGTGGTAGACATTCGCTTCTTTTCCAGTACTGATGCAACCGTTAATTCTTGATAATACACCTTTATTGATGATCTTCGCCAAAAACCTCATGGTTCTAGGATCCAATACTTGTTCCACGGTGGCTCTGTTTGCCCTGTCTCTAGTGACCTTAGGTCCTTTTTTTATAGGGTCTGTTCTGATTTTATGTGCATATTTGGTAACGATGTCTTCCTTTTCAGTGATAGTTTTATTGACGGGCCCATTTACGCTCCTGGTCACCCCAGTATCACTGTCAGAGCTGTCAGAGCTGTCAGAGCTTTCTATGTCTATGCTTGCCACGTTCCTTGTCACTTCTTCCAACGACATAGTGATTAGTGAGTACAACTAATAATGGTGTTGCGGCTAAATTTTTTTTAGATGAGATACGATCTGAAGTGCGAGAGAAATTCGTCAATATATAACCAGAACAGTCTACAATGGCCATTGCATCGACGCTAACGTTGTTATTACCGCAGGTAAGTTTCATCGATTTATTTTCTTATTAGATTCACCACTAACGTCAGAAATTTCTTCAAGTAATCCCTCTTTACATTGGAGTTGAGATAGTTCTCGGAATAGCCATCATCAATAAGGCCGGCGGAGTGTACGGGATTTTGTCACTTTTTACGGGGCATCCCATTAATTTCTGGCAATGGTTATTTAACATGTTGGCAATCTTAACGTTGCCCTTTTATGTCCAAGCATTGATCCACTTGAGAAATAAACCCCAAAATGTCCGGAAACTATCTATCGCTACTGTCGTATATACCGTGGACACATTTGTGGGGGTTCTCTACACATTGTATTTCATCAATTTTTGGTTCAGCAATGAGGATAACAATTTACCTTCAGAAATACCCTCTAAAGTCAGCAGAGCATTGTCCACGGGTACCCCTAACCCATTCACTTCTTCTCCTGTCAAGGACTTATCCGAACAATCGGCATCACAGACTAGAGAGTTGTTTTTCACGTTCAGCACCACCATAGTCACCACTCTTTTACGGTTTTACTTCAACTTGGTGATGTTGTCTTTCACCAAAGCCTTAATTAAGCAGCGGAATAGCGAACAAAGGTATAATGATAGCATTAATCGTGACGATGAAGAAATTGAGCTTGCCATGAGCAAGGGTTTCTGGGGTAAGGTTAAAAGAACAATTTTCGACTGGGAAGTGGCTTCTCAAGAAAAATTAAGCCAACTTCTTAATTAATCATTAAACACTCCTTAATCACTCTAATCACATCACCTCTAATTCCACTAATACATAATATACACTGCACTAAGTATCCAAAATTGCCCTCAGTAGGAAATCGAGATAACCAGTTAGCAGCCTTTGTTTATCGCTCGTACCAGCCCCTTCAATCTAGGAGTCGTATTTTCCTTCCTTTCGTAGGCGAGTATCGTATGTGGGGCGTGCTCACAAAACTTGATCTAGAATCTCATCTTGCAATCACAATCGAATTGCCTTCATTTGTTTGCAACATTGAAAAGATTTACAGAGCCACCCAATACTAATCCGATCTAACCGTGTCATTAACCATACGAACCATTCTTCGTCTAGAAACTTGCGCCAGAGGTTTACAATTAGTGGTGAATCATGGGTCAGTCCAATAGCACGGAGGCTCATAATGAGACCATCCTAGAACACTTTTCCAAACAAGAGATCAAAGAACTTTACAAAGCAAGGTGTGTATTACTTCTTCGAGATGTGGAGGCCAAATCATTGATGTCTAAGTTGAATATCGAATCCTTACATAATACGGCATTATCCTATACTGATTTGGGAAGTCTTTTAGGGTTGCCCAGTGAACGATTCAGCGATGACCATGCATTAAAGAGAGTGATCAAGTTACTATACGGATCGTTCAAAATATTGGGTACTATGCCATTCATTCTGGAATTTTTTGATACCAGTGCCGAACTTAATCTACATGACATAATTCAAAGTAATGTAATACATTCCGGACGCTACAAGAAGATATTCTCGAATGAATTTGATTATGCAAAATTAATATTTACTTCTTTTGCCTTGTCTGATAAAAATGTCCCGGAATTAGCTCAAGAGACCAAAGCAAAGCTGGGGTTAGATGAAAAGGAAGGTGGTGGAACCGAAGTCGTTCAATTGTCACACACAGTGACAGGCGATGAGCCACCAGAGTTGTTGTCAAGGCTTATTAAGTGGGATTCTTTCAAGCCGATCAACAACTTTGACGACATTGATATTGATTCCTTGAAGTTGAAAGCAAATGATTTGTTGCAGTTATTAACCTTTCTCCTTATAATCAATTCGGTACCAAAGCAGTCCCATCAGTCAATGAAGGAGAGTCTTGAAAAGAATTTCGAAAGATGGTCAGAATTTGAGGTTCTTGCGATGTCTATGTTGCGATATTTTAATGTCAATTTAACTTCCTCTAATCTAGAAGTTCTGGAAATCACATATTCCGAATTTCAAAGTGGAATTAATTCGATGCTACTTCTATTTAGTGATCTGTTCCAATTTTTATTCAGGAGAGGTATTTTCTCTTCTATTAATGAAGATACCTTACCTAACCAACCTATCAAAAAACAAGATGCTAAATCTGATGGTAAAAATGACAAAATTCCTAAGCTCAAGGAATCGAAACTCATCAACGAGGCTTCGATCTCGTTTATTAATAGTACTCTTAAAAATATTGGATCAGAAGTTGAAGTGTCTACTCAAAATTTGATCAAGCTCTACTTGGGTTCAGAGTCAGGGTTCTCAATAAGATCTTTAGAGCTGAAAATATTCAAGTGGCAGGCACCAACTTTGTTTATTGTCAGTGGAAAAAGACTCAAAAATAAGACCATTACTACCAATAAACGATACGAACAATTTAATCAGGAGTATCCAAGATTTTTCCGGTCACTTGATTCCTCAAAATCGGATTGGCAGTCGGACAATGACAAAATTACATATGCAATCTTGGTGAACCAGCCATGGCGACACTCAAACAAAAAGAACTTTGGAGATGAAAATACCATTATTCTCTCAATATCTCCTCGAATGGATTTCTACAAGAGTATACATAGTCCTATCTTGAATGGAGAACTGATCTATTTCAATAACAGTGGAATGGGATTAGGATTTGGAAATAGTCAGGCTATCAATAAGAACGGAGTGAAAAAATACTTTCCTGGGGACGTATCTCTTACTATTGAGATGAATCTCGAATTTGCAGTTTTCAGGCATCTCTTCGGACTGAAGACCAATTCCACCACTTACTTCAATGGATCCCTACAACAGCAGGTGCAACATACCGACTTTGAAGATAGATTTATGATCACTGATCTAGAAGTCTGGGGTATAGGATCTACCAAGCTACTTGAAGAACAAAAGAAGCAGTGGGAATGGGAAGAAAAACAAGCAGAATTAAGACAGAGTGTAAATACGAAGAATCTCGGAGATGAGAGGGCATTTTTGGAAATGGTGGGGTTGATTGGCAACCATAATTCTAGTGGAGGTTCGGTGTGATAAAGGTCCCCATACTAATTAGTGTTAGTGCGCGCAAATCAAGGCGATGGGGCTGCGATGCGCTAGGCCCGGAAATTTTCATATTTTCAGTAGATGAGTATCCGTAGACTGTAAAGATGGCCAAAGATCAAAAGGGCTCCTCCAAGAAGGAGACTAAACCAAGGCAGCCTGTAACAAGTGATGAACGGTTCAAGTCAGTACACAATGATCCCCGTTTCAAAATGCCAAACTTGAAGCAATTCAAGGTGAAGGTGGATGAGCGTTTTAGTAAAGACGTATTGAAGAAGTTGAACACTGGAAGCAACGGCAAGAAAGTTAAGATTGATAGATATGGGCGGAAGTTGAAGAACACTGATGATGATTTTGATAAATACTTCGAAGAAGAGCTGGCGGATGAAGATGAAGACAGCAAAGAAGACCAACAAAAAGATGGAGATAAAGAAAGGGGAGAAGAAGAACAAAGTGGCGATGAAAGCAGTAGCGGAGAAGTTGAAGCCAAAAATGAAATATCGAGCGAAGACGAAACCGAGGATTCTGATGAAGAGCGTACGTTGGTAGGAACTGAAGAGTTCGATAGGGCCAGAGGTGAGGGCCTTGTCTCTTCTGATTCAGACTCAGACTCGGACTCAGACTCAGACTCAGATTCTTCCGACTCAGACGAAGTTGTGTTTGAAGAGGAATCGGAAGTTGAGCTCGAAGACACTAAGCCTGAAGAGGGCGATCCTAGCAGTTCATTTGCCGTCGTGAATATGGACTGGGACAACCTTAAGGCAGTTGACCTTATGGCAGCATTTGTATCTTTCGTTCCCACAAGTGGATTCATAAAATCTGTTACGATTTTCCCCTCTGAATACGGCAAGGAACAAATGCAGAAAGAAGAAATTGAAGGCCCTCCTAGAGAATTATTTCTGTCGAAGAAATCCAAAAAGTCAACGGAAGATGATTCAGAAGATGAATCTGATTCTGATATCGATGTCAATAATGCAGCAGATATTGAAAGGGCCACCAAAAAATTGTATGAAGACGATGATGGTGAAGAAGATTATGATAGTAAGGCATTGCGTCGGTATCAATTGCAGAGGTTGAGATATTATTATGCTGTGGTCAAATGTGACTCCATCGCTACAGCACAGAAGATATACGAGAGCTGCGATGGAACCGAATTTGAGTCAACAGCCAACATCTTTGATTTAAGATATATACCTGATGAGATGGAATTTGACGAAAGTGAAGCAACCGAAGTGTGTACTAAAATCTCATCCAAGTACAAGCCGAACTCGACTTTTGTAACTGATGCTTTACAACACTCAAAGGTCAAATTAACTTGGGATGAAACTCCAAAGGAAAGATTACAATTCGCTAGTAAGCAATTTTCTCAAAAGGAAATCGACGACATGGACTTCAAGGCATATTTGGCGTCTGACAGTGAAGACGAAGGCGAAGAAGATGCTGAGATTAAAGACAAATATAAAAGTCTATTGGGAAGTCGTTTCGCATCTAAAGCAAACATTAAAGATAATGATGATGAAGACGAAGACGATGTCGATATGGAAATCACTTTCAACCCAGCATTGCAAGGAGAAAGTACTGAATCTAAGGAGGAACAAGAAGACAACAAAGTGGAATCTTCTATCGATATCTACAAGAGAAAGGAAAAGGAACGTCGTAAACGTAGATTGGAAAAGTTCAAGGAGCAAAAACAGGACACTACGGAAGTGGACAATGAAAAGCCTAAATCTAAATCTAAGAATAAGAAGTCTTCTAGTGATATCGATCCAAAATCGAAAGCTGAATTAGAATTGCTCATGATGAATGAAGACGATGAAGATGAAAGTGCAAAGCATTTTAGCATGAAGGATGTGATGAAGGCAGAAAAGCAAAATGGTAAAAAGAATAAAAAGAGAAAGAATTATGACACAGAAATGGCACAGGACAATTTTGAGGCCGATTTGAATGATCCCAGATTTAAAGAAATCTTTGAAGATCATACTTATGCTATTGATCCAACTAACACGGGATTCAAAAAGACCGAGACAATGAAGAAAATTTTAGCAGAACGTTCCAGGAGAAAAGGATATGATAACAATTCATTGAGCAAGAAACAGAAGACATCCAATGCCAAGGCTGATAATGGTTCACAGTTGAAGTCGATGGTTGATAAATTTAAGCAGAAAAACAGAAGGTAAAAATTCAATTATCATGAAACAATTTTGATTCAACTAGTGGTACCTTCCTTTCATGACTTCTAGCGTTTTGAACATCAATTGGCTGACCTGTTTTAATTCGAACTAAATTACTTTATTAATATTGACTTCGTTTTGTTAAATATTGGCAAACTAAAAATCAATTAAAGAACATATTTGTATATAGCATACAATTTATATAGAGGAACTCTAAATGCGATCGATAAATTCATTAAACTAAGGTTGTTTAAAGAAGCATTCATAAAGTCTGTAGAGAATGGATTTAATTCTAATCAATAGAAAAACAGGAATAGAGTACATCGACAATTGATCTATAATAACACAACCAGCATCACTGCATGAAGAAAGGGGTATGTAAAAAACATTTAGAAGAAGTCACTGTTCCCAGCATTATTCCCTAATGGGTTTGGATTAGTGTTCGTGTTGCCAATGATATCCAGGAAGAAATCATCAGGATTGAAGTATGATTCATCGTTGAGATTGCCTCCTGCCGAATCAAAATTAGTCAATCCCTGTTGATTGGACTTAAAGTCATTGGTTGGGTTTGTGGGCTCGTTTGGAAGCATAGAATTGGAGCTCGACATTCCATTGGCAGCCATTGACTTTTGAAGATCTGCGATCTTCTTTGTAAGATCTGCTTTTGCTTTTTCTTGTTGTTCCAAAACAAATGATAAATGTTCTATGTATTCCACCGATTTGTTCAAGATTGTGCTTTTGTTTGGCTTCGTCTCTTTCACTTTAATGCTAGAAATTAAATCATTGATACCATTGGAGTTCAAGCTGCTGTTCTTTTGCAACATCTGAACAGCACATAACTGGGGATTAAGCAACGATGGCGGGACTATTAAACCCAATTCTTTTATTCTTTCTTTAATTAAATCCCGTCTTCTTCTTTCCACGGCATTGTGAAATTCACGTCTTCTCTTCAATTTCTCTTCCTTGGTGAGTTGCTTTGTAGGTAAAGAATCCCTTGAATTTCCTCCACTTGGAACTGAAGTAGACATTGTGGTAGTTGTAGGAGGAGAAAGTAAGTTAGAACCATGTTCTTGTTTCAAATGCTGTACCGGAATACTGGAACTCAAGTTACCAGAAGGCATTCTTGCATGTTGAAAATGAGGAGGAGACGATAAATATGAATTTGATGGCGACCTTAAGGTGTCAAATGAGTCATAATTGGGTGAGACGTATTGAGATGTGGCTTGTGGGGAAAGATATGAGCCGGAATTAAGATCAGGACCCGTCACTGTATTAAAACTGTTATTGTATTGATTATTCGGCACACTGATGCTCCCATGTCTTGAAATATGTGGACTTATGACATTGTTATCCTCCGCTATAGAGTTCAAAGAATTGAAATTGGTATTGCGGTTGGGTGGAGAGAAATAACGCGGATTCAAAAAAGAGTTGTCATTACCGTCATAAGGTGGATTGTTATTAGGCGAGATTATCTCATCGAGATTTGATGTAGTTGTGGGATTGATGAATTGGGAATTTGGTTTTTGGGAGTTCAATCCCACGTTTTGCGGGAAGTTTAAATTCTCCAAGTCCTCTAAAAAAGGATCGTTCAAAGTGTTCACAGGATTAGTAAAGTCAGAGGGCTCATTGACCGAGTTCAGTCCACTAGTAAAGTCGGAATAGATTCCTTGGGTGAATTGCTGTTGTCTTGAATTTGGACTCATGAAGTCTTGGCTGTTGTAATTGAACCCCCCCAGCGCGCTATCGTTGAGTGAAAAGTCACTTCCAGGGAAATTAACATTATTATTTCCGTTACCAGGGTATTGGCTACCGATATTGGGAGTTCCTGTTGAGGAGCTTCCATTGAATTGATTGTAGTCCGAAGGACTGTCCTTCAAAAATTCCTCCATAATGGCAACACGAGTGTCTCAACCCCACCTAGTAAGTTCGAAGGATTGGATTTCAATAGAATGATAGATTGCAAGAACTAGGGTCAATTGTTCTATGACACTTAAGAACAGGAGTTAATTACTTGGATTATATTATGCTGGCTGCTTGAGTAGCAAATTCAGTAACAACAACTCAATAAGTTTGTGCGTCGTCGGTTGAGTAAAAATAGGTCAATTTTGAGCAATGGCGATGGACAAACTATACCTCAAATAAGAAAGTACATTCAGCTACAAGCTTCTCTGTTGGATTGTAGCTTTGGCTTAATTGGATAATTTTAGCAAAAGGTTTCTAGTGGTATAATAGCGAAGTCTAGCCCCTACTAATCCTTTTTGCTTAGTTTTTTTCTGTTTCCCACGACTGGGGTTACCCGGACACATTATAGAATACGCTAAGTTTGTAGGCGATATCAGATATTGTAATCTTGAAGATAACGACTAATAACTGACGCGATATTAGCATTACCGTGGTATCATTACAAGAACCTCAATTTTCGAGGTACCTTCAATTCATTCTCTGTGAAAGTGACTCGTTGGTCAATACTATCCTCACATTAATCTGAGCCACAACTATCATAACGAACCATGTCTGAGCCAGAGAACTTCTTCAGACAACTGTTCCAAAGCTGGAATAACCGTGCATCCTCTTCCTCCAATTCCAGCAGGCCAGTGTTTGCAGAATGGACGGATTATGTCAAGTCCAGTGCCAATAACTTATACACATCATTGCCTACATCTAGCACATCCACCGATTCAACCCAGGAACCATCCTGGTTTGGTCTTTCAAGGTTTGAAAGGTTGATCGGGTTCATTGCCTGTCTTGCAGGCTCTGTCTTGTGTTTCTTCCTTAGTTTCTTCTTGTTTCCCGTGCTAGCGTTGCGGCCAAGAAAGTTTGGATTGCTTTGGTCAATGGGATCCATTCTATTCCTTGTATCTTTTGGAGTGCTACAAGGCCCCAAGGCATATATTTATCATCTACTTTCGCCCAACAGAATTATTTTTACCAGTGTTTTTGTGACGTCGGTGTTGGCGACGTTATATTCTGCTGTTGTATTGAAGAGCAGTATATTGACTATCTTCACTAGTGTGATAGAGATTTTGGCTGTGGCATATTATACCGTGAGCTACTTCCCATTTGGAGCTACTACATTGACGTGGTTCACCAGCTACATCGTGGGGTACTTTGGAGGCATCATTGGTGGCATTTTATAGTATACTTAATGAATTAATGAAACTTTTATGATATGGATTACTACAGGGTAATTTCAAATCGCATTTATTTTGGTGCTTGGTTCTCAATAGGCTATAGATATAGTAGCACTGTCTTTCAATTTTAGTTGCAACTCATAATTTTGACAATTCCTCTTGCAATTGCTTGTGTAATTTACCCAAAGCTTCAAAATCGGTTTCCTTGGCGGGCCAACCGACTCCCAATCCCGTGGCTTCATCCTTCTTAGGAATAAGATGGAAATGAACGTGGTCAACAACCTGATGAGCAATGCTTCCGTTGTTCTGAAGAACATTGTAACCTTCGCCATCAAGTGAGTCGTTGGTGTCCAATTTCAATACCTTGGTCAATTTCTTCACCACTGGCAAGATATCAGCTAAGTACTCATCGGGAATATTGTGAAGTCTTCCTCCATGATGCTTAGGAATCACCAAGACATGAGCATCCGCGAGAGGCTGGATATCCAAAAAAGAGTAACTCAAGGGAGTCTCAATCAATTTGAAGGAAGGAATTTCCTGTTTGATGATCTTACAGAAGATGCAAGAGGCGTTATGTGCAGCTGATACCATTTTTAAAACAACTATAGTGGTTACTTAGATTAAGGGAGTCCGCACCGCAATATAACTGGCTTATCACGAGACTAGCCCCGGAGTTTGGCGACACACTGGACAAATCTCCAACCACGTACACTAACAATTGCAAACAGTCATGAAAAGTTGAAAACAGGACCAGTGAATTCTAAAATTCGTTATCTATTTTTCAATCGTGCCATGTATATCTAATTACGTATTGCCTCACCGGTAATATTTGTAGCAACATAAAATCCCAAGCCAAAACTTGTTGGTTCCACGGAGAAACCAATTTTCTTTCTTATCTTAAATGTCTCCTAACGATCAGCATAGGTCAGTTCCTAGTTCTCACTAGAGGTGCCCTCAAACGAAATGGCCCCAAACGAAATGGCACGGGCCATCTGGTATCGACCCCATAGTTTCTGTGCACGTGAGCCTCAGAAGTTGGTGGAACCTTCCGAGAGGCCCCCTCCCGATTTCGCCACCGTAATTGATCCTGCACACATTCGCCCAGCGTAGGATCCTATATAAGGAGCAACGGCCCAAATTTCAACAAAAACAGTCAGGAATTGCCTTTGAAGTAGAGATTGAAACAATCGATTTTTGCATTAGTTGATAGGTTCTGTTTATAGAGTCATTGACTATCGTTCTCGTTCTGACGTATACTAAAATTTCCCTGGAGGAAGTCGTTGCAAACTCAATACTCAACGTTTGCTAGATAACACTGAGAAATTATCCTGTTATTGCCAGACTGTCCTGTGAACTGTTCTTGAAAATCAATCCATAACAAACCCCATTGACTAGCAATATGGCAGGCGATAAGAAACCTGACACCCACTTTGATGCCTCGGGCACCCAATCGAATGAAGATCGTACCGCCACCGCAATTTTGAGACGGAAGAAGAAGGACAATGCATTGGTGGTGGATGATGCCGTTAACGACGACAACTCCGTCATCACCATGTCCTCCAACACCATGGAATTATTACAATTATTCCGTGGTGACACAGTTCTCGTCAAAGGAAAGAAGAGAAAGGACACCGTCTTGATTGTATTGGCTGATGATGATATGGACGACGGGGTAGCCAGAGTTAACCGTGTTGTCCGTAACAACTTGAGAGTTCGTTTAGGAGATATCATCTCCATCCATCCTTGCCCTGATATAAAATATGCTAACAGAATCTCGGTCTTGCCAATTGCCGACACCGTCGAAGGTATTACTGGATCTTTATTTGATCTCTACTTGAAGCCTTACTTTGTTGAAGCCTACAGACCTGTCAGAAAAGGTGATTTATTCACAGTGAGAGGTGGTATGAGACAAGTGGAATTCAAGGTGGTCGAAGTTGATCCAGAAGAAATTGCCATCGTAGCACAAGACACAATTATCCACTGTGAAGGTGATCCAATCAATCGTGAAGATGAAGAGAACAACTTGAACGATGTTGGTTATGATGACATTGGAGGTGTCAAGAAGCAAATGGCCCAAATTAGAGAATTGGTCGAATTGCCGTTGAGACACCCACAATTGTTCAAGTCCATTGGTATCAAACCACCGAAGGGTATTCTTATGTATGGTCCTCCTGGTACAGGTAAGACTGTGATGGCTAGAGCTGTTGCGAACGAGACTGGTGCTTTCTTCTTCTTAATAAATGGTCCGGAAATCATGTCGAAGATGGCAGGTGAATCGGAATCCAATTTGAGAAAGGCTTTTGAAGAAGCAGAAAAGAATTCGCCTTCGATTATTTTCATTGATGAAATTGATTCTATTGCTCCAAAGAGAGACAAAACTAACGGTGAAGTAGAAAGAAGAGTTGTGTCGCAATTGTTGACATTGATGGATGGTATGAAAGCCAGATCCAACACTGTGGTTATTGCCGCTACCAACAGACCAAATTCCATTGATCCTGCTTTGAGAAGATTCGGTAGATTCGATAGAGAAGTCGATATCGGTGTTCCCGATGCTGAGGGCCGTTTGGAAATTTTGAGAATCCACACCAAGAACATGAAGTTGGCGGATGACGTTGACTTGGAATCCATTGCATCTGAAACCCATGGTTTCGTAGGTGCCGATATTGCATCTTTGTGTTCTGAAGCTGCTATGCAACAAATTCGTGAAAAGATGGATCTCATTGATTTGGAAGAAGAAACTATTGATGCCGAAGTTTTGAACTCCTTAGGTGTTACCATGGAGAACTTTAAGTTTGCTCTTGGTAACTCTAATCCATCTGCCTTGCGTGAAACTGTCGTCGAAAACGTCAATGTCACTTGGGATGACATTGGTGGTTTGGACACTATTAAGAACGAATTGAAAGAAACTGTGGAATACCCAGTCTTGCACCCAGAACAATACCAAAAATTCGGTTTGGCGCCTACCAAGGGTGTTTTGTTCTTTGGTCCTCCTGGTACCGGTAAGACCCTTTTAGCTAAGGCCGTTGCTACTGAAGTTTCTGCAAACTTTATTTCCGTTAAGGGTCCAGAATTATTGAGTATGTGGTACGGTGAGTCTGAATCCAACATTCGTGATATTTTCGACAAGGCTAGAGCTGCTGCCCCTACTGTTGTGTTCTTGGATGAATTGGATTCTATTGCTAAGGCCAGAGGTGCTTCTCAAGGTGATGCTGGTGGAGCTTCTGACCGTGTCGTCAATCAATTGTTGACAGAAATGGATGGTATGAATGCGAAGAAGAATGTATTCGTCATTGGAGCTACCAACAGACCAGACCAGATCGATCCTGCGTTATTGAGACCAGGTAGATTGGATCAATTGATCTATGTTCCATTGCCAGATGAAGTGGCCAGATTGTCGATCTTGCAAGCTCAATTGAGAAATACTCCTTTGGAGCCAGGTTTGGATTTGAAGGAAATTGCCAAGATTACCCATGGTTTCTCTGGTGCTGATTTGTCGTACATTGTGCAAAGATCAGCCAAGTTTGCCATTAAGGATTCTATTGAAGCTACCATCAGAAGCCAAAAGGCCAAGGCCAGTAATGAGCAAGTTAAGACCGAAGAAGACGTTGACATGAAGGCACCAATTGCTGAAGATGAAGAAGAGGAAGATCCAGTTCCATACATTACCAGAGCTCACTTTGAAGAAGCTATGAAGACCGCTAAGCGTTCTGTGTCTGAAGCGGAATTGCGTCGTTACGAAGCATATGCTCAACAATTGCAAGCATCGAGAGGACAATTCACCAACTTCAGATTTTCTGAAAATGACGATGGTTCCGCACCAGCTGAGACTGGCTCTGGTAATGCCGGTAACGGAGCATCCTTCGGTAACGTTGAAGAAGATGATGACTTGTATAGCTGAATTTCTGTGTAATGATTTTAGAAGAATTGAAGTGTCTCCAGTATAGTCTCCTTGGTTTTACTAGGTTAAATATAATATAAAGATAAACGAGTCTGCGTAAATTAAATCAAGAAGAGTATGGGGTAGGCTTGTGATCACGTGATGCGAAGAGGTTGAGGCGGTCTTAGGCGCACGGGGTGAATATTTTCACTGATCATCTTTCTGATTACTTTGCGGTCATTAACAAATCCCCAACTAGGAGAGACAATAACTGTTTGGAACTTTCCTCATAGCACGCTGGTAGTGTCAATCAAACCGATAATGCCAATGAAACCTTTCACCAATAGCGGGTTATTTATGCTCACCCCCGCGTTTTTACTTGCTTCCGAGTTCATTGTGACTCAGTTTTCACAAAAGGGCCCTAAGCAGATGGTTCGTAAGGCTACAACGAAGAGCCCCACATACCACCAATCGAGAGATGCTCGTTGGATGGAGAGATGGAGAGAAGATGGTCCGTGGAGCGGCTAGATGGCCGGTCTCGGCGCCGGCTGGACCCTAGCGGTTTTGGGGACCAGACGTCCGATAATTCAAAAAGATTGGAGATTCAATCATACCCTTATGCTGGCTCTGCAAGTGGCTACTTATGGTGGAAGTTTGATTTAACCAGTAGCTGGCTTGGCCACAAATCACCGTCATTTAAAATCAGTTGAGATACCCTCACACATTCTTTGGATTTACATCCACATTTATTCAAATTCCCTCATATTTGCTCACATCTTTTGTTCATACCTTTCGCATATGATGACTTTGCTACACATAGACTATACACATTCTTCAAAATAACAAAACCCGTCGTTGGAAATGCTATTGTGGGGAAATCTATACACCCCCAGCTTTGTTTACGTTCATTAATTTCTGCATGCACGACATGCCCGCATTTTCAATTCACCTGATCGGGATCGCACACTCCTTTAATATAGCTTATATACCCAACACACGTATTCCAACATTAACGTTCAGCTAGGCTGCAAATAGTAGCTCTTTAGATGGCCTTAGTATAGCTTGTGTCACGTGTGCGTTGGTCATGTGATGCGTGAGAAAATCACCTATAGTCTCATTGGCTGACAGCTTTGTGTCACCTCCACCAGGTTTTTTCCATGGTCAAATGAGAACAGTAGTATATTGTCATTACCAACGATATACGATGTTCGTTAGAGCAAGATCCCAGGCGGCTCGCTCAATAAACCAAGTGAGCAAGAGATTCAACTCTTCGTCTCATGATGCCCATCCCAAAGTTGAAAGCAAGCCTATTGAAATTAATCTTGCCAAGGTGTTTGGTGTAGCAGCAGTTGCTGGTGCCCTTTTGGTGTATAAGAACCATGAAAAAACCGACAAACCATTGGTGGCGACTCCTTTGTATGACGAACAAATCAGCGGAGAACGTCAAAACGCCAGAAACGAAAACTACTTGAAAAGATACAAAACTTCGTTCATCAAGGGATTCATGAGAGATAAAGGTGGCATAGGCCAAAAGCAATATAGAAGAATCACTGATACTAGTGCTGTTCCTAACGTTTTAATTCCTAGTCATTCTCCCTACGGATCGCAGTTTGGTACTGGAATAAAGACCGACCAGTTGGGCCCAAGAAAGGAAAGAATCAGAATCTATGCTCCCATCGACACCACTTCCAGTGCTTAAACAACATTATCGTCTTATTATCGAATGACATCCCCTATTCGATTGCATTGCATTAAACAACAAGTTTTCCTGTCACGACACTGGTGCAAGCAAGCCGTCCATAGTGTCACATTGTGCTAATCCCAGTGCATATGTCGGCTTTAGATGGCGCGTTGTGCCGGTTGGTAATCCATTGGTAACTCTTGATTGTGGCTTTGGGCCTTAAAACGCCTAAATATCCTCATCCTCCATCTTACGTGTGTGTTCTATGAACGCCGCTTTTTATCAATATACAAAAGTAAAAATCTTAGCATCTTACCTGTAGTTCTAGTGTAGTTGTGGAGTGCTTGCTTCTGATAAACTAAGGGTCGTTTGTCCAACTCCGTAGTTCACATGGGAAGTGTGATACCACGATGTACTGCATCTAAATTTAAGGCAATTACCAACTCGACATACCAAACCTATGAAACAAGCTTTCAGAACCTTCAGACCTTTAACAAGATACTTTTCATCCAGTAACAGAATGGCTCAAGAATTCAACGTTGTTATCTTCGATAAACCTGGTGTCGACAGATCTAAAGTTAGAGCTACCCATTTCAAAGAGCTTATTCCTAACACTAATAATGGTGTGATCAAGTCTGCAGGAGCTATATACAAGGATGAAGCCAGAACTCAATTTGCAGGTAGTTCTTTGCACCTTGAGCTTGAGAATAGGGATGCGGTGATCGAGTTCTTAAAAACTGATATCTACTACCGTGAAGGAATCTGGGACATTGATAGTGCCATCATCCACCCTATTGGAGTTGCCATCCGTACTCCAAAGACCCAAGAAGGGGTCAATCCAGAATTGTACAAGTTGTAATGAGACATTTGTATTAATATATTTCCTAAATACTTGTTGTAGGGATACCAGAATGTAGCAAAAGATCTCTTTTGTAGCAGAAGTTGGTATGACGGTATGGCGAGACCAGACCACCATCGGTATCAATGACCAATTTAGTCCAGAAATTGACATTTCCAAATTAAGAGACACATTGACCCCTGTTCCAAGGTCTCAATTGACCAATTCCCCTTACAATTGATGATACAATTACTATTTTACAGCCCAATAGACTTTACGGGTGCATAAAATTGTTCACATTAAACCGGCTTGTCATTAAATAAATGCTATTTGCCATACCTAGTACCCAACACTAATCAAGTAGTCAGCCAACTTTTCGACAACAGTAGTGGCTTCACCTGCAACAACACCAGCAGGGTAGTGGGCAATCAAAATTGCCTGCTTGGTTCTAACAGCCACAACACCCTCGGCTTCATGCTTACCGTAAATGGATCTGTCGTCAGCTCTCAACAAGAAGTACTTTTGTCCTTGTACGTGCAATCCGTGGGCTTGCAAGTTGGAAGCATCATCGAACCCTTGGGCAATACCAGTGATCTCGCTTGATTCCAATTGGAAGTTGGAGGATTGAGCCCATAACGAATCTCCCGCACGCGAGTATAAGGAGGCCTTGTCGATCTTACCGGTTGCGACCAAGTTGTCAGTATAAGCTTGCCACGACATATTCGAGTTGATGGATGGATTAAATAGTGATGGTTAAGTCTAGATTTTCTTATATATTGTTTCCCGACACTGGAGAGCCGATTATGTAAGCGCGTTGTCCCACAAAGCAAATCTAGACGAGAAACGACCTCCTCAACCAGTGCCTGATTCTTACATAGTTGTCTTAGTGTGCCCGGTACAATTCTAGTTTGATGGGGCTATTGGCCCCGGTATCGGTGTTGACTATTCCTTCCATTTATTGTCATATTACAGTAATTATTTACAATACTTCCACCTCCGGCTCTATTTTTCTCTTCTTCAGTACTGGTTCCGTCAATTCGACAAGATCTTCATCTACTTCCTCGATGATAATTGTGTCTGTCTCCATGTTTTCGCCGAAAGTTGATCCATTAGCTTGTTCCTCGGCGAAGACCTTCTTCGCACCCAAGGTGATATCAGGCAAATAATCGCCATTGTGATCATCAGTAATTGTAATGTAGAGTTCTATACTTTCAAGTTCATCTGTATCATCCTGAACAAGTAACAATTCACCACTATTAAACCCATTGATATCCAGGAGTTTTTTCTCGAGATTGTCATCAAAATCCACATCATAAATTAATCTAGAGTTTCCTAAAACAAGAGCAATTGCTTCATCCTCATATTCATATTTGGAAGTGATTGTTTCCACAAGCCATTTCAAGGTTAATTCCTCAAGTTCAATATGAGAAATTTTGAGTAATCCTCGGGCTATAGAAGATGTGGGGCATCTTTCGTTGGGTCCCACTAGGGCGGCAGATGTGATGTACTTATTTGGCTTGATGCTAATAAAAACAGAAGATGACTCTTTGTATATCTGGGAGAAGTCGTGGCTCCCCTCGGTGTAATACTTAAAATAGTTGGTACCATTCAAACTTGAGAACCCCGAAATGATGGCATTTGTGGTAGCAATCGCGGGAATGATGTTCCCAGCAATTTGCTTGATATCGAACTTGCTTTTAACTTCTATATTAAATAGAATCGATCTCAAATTGGCTGATGCAGTAACAAAATTGAGTGTGTCCTCGTCATCCTTGTCGAAAGAAACAAATGGTTCATGTCCTCTGAGTCTTCTTTGAAGAGCCTCGCTGGATTTGTACAACACAACCAAATTCTCTAATGTAGACCACACTTTTGTTTCATCGGCAAAAATTGCAGCAACTGCGCCCTCGTCGGCCAATATTTTGTCTAATTCCTGTCTGAAATCACCTATGTCCAATGGGATTGGTTTTTTTCTAGATTTCCAAAGTGTTTCAATCAAAAGCAATCTTTCGACATCTACCTTATAAATTTTGTTGACCAATTCATTAAAGAGGCCGGTAGAATCCGAATTCGAAATACTGTTCCGCAAGTCAATCAACTCATTAAACTCTTTGGTCATATTTTCAATTTCCTCCTTGTCGTTCGTCTCACTTTTGATTTGAGTGCTATCGTTCAAGTTACCACCACTGGAATCCGACTCGTCGAACAATTGGTGAAACAAGAATTCCTTGGCCCATGTAATACAGTGCACTGGTTGTGATGGTGTGGACCTGATTGTGCATACAGGAAATGTCTTTGGAGTAACCTTTGGCTGGCAATCAAAACATTCGCTGTAGTATGGGTACATAGGTTGGATTTGTCCGTCAAAGCCGGTAGTACCACTCTCCATTAAAGGGACCTTTAAGAAAAGACTCATTTTGTTGACGTATCGCCTTGCCTCCAAATTGTCCAAGGCATTGAAAATATAACTGTACTGGCCCCACCAGGTGATAGGGAATTGTTTGGCGTCCATTATGTTGCCATGATGAGAAATGAGTTTGGTGTTGAAGTAGTTGAAAGACTCAACCGCCTTTGCCACAGTTAAAGATTTCGACTTGCCAATATCATTGTGTCTAAATAAGAATTGACGGTTCAAATTGGATAGCGTAATGGTATCTAAATCAACGATATGAATTTCACCGTAGCCAGTCAAGATAAGATCCTTTAAAAGTTCGCAACCTATTCCTCCAGCTCCAACCATGAGGATCCTGGAGTTTCTGACACTCTCGTACCTGTCATTACCCAATATTTTTCTCAAATAGGTATCTTTCGCCATGTTCGATAACTGTACCAGCTTAGTCTACGTTTTTTCATTATCTCACTATACTGAAATACGGCGTGATTACGTAACAATGATATATATATTAAACAGCTTACTTATACCGTAACCTAGATTAAACACTGGTGAACAAGGACCACACACCCTTCAAATAACCCACAATTTCGTCACCGCCCAATTTAGACTCACCGTACAATCTGTCGACGAAACTAATTGGCACTTCACCCACGGTAAATCCCAAAGATCTGGCTCTAACCATCATTTCCATTTGGAAAACGTATCCCTTGGACTTTGTGACCTCAATAATCTTGGATAATGCTTCCTTCTTGTATAATCTAAAGGATCCGGTCAAATCAGAAACATTCGGTCTCAACACGGTAGCAGCCAAGAAGTTGGCACCTCTAGATACCAATTTTCTCTTCAAATCCCAGCCGAAAACACCCCCATCGCCTGCATATCTGGTACCGGTGACTATATCGAAGTTTTCCGACTTTTGTTTAGCGATGAACTGTGGAATGGCTTCAGGATGGTGCGAGAAGTCTGCATCCATAATGATGACAAAGTTACCTGTGACATAGTTCAAACCGTGGACATAGGCAGTACCCAAACCAAGCTTACCGGCACGGGGTCTCAATTGGATGTGTTCGCTTCCAAACACGTCTATTAACTTTTTGGCGATAATTTGAGTGCCGTCTGGAGAAGCGTCATCTACAATGACAACCTCCCAATCCAATTTGGCTTCCTTGAAAGTCTTGGCCAACAAGTACACTAAGATTGGGAGGTTTCTCTTCTCGTTGTAGGTAGGTAAGATTACGGAATATTTGTCACCCATTGTCAGTTAGTGATAAACTATGAGAACTGGATGCTTTACGTGTCAACAGAGCACACCACGTGATCTACAGTACTGGAGATTTCTGATTCCATCATAACTACAGTGGACGCTAACGTAACGTTTGTACCATTATACCACATCAATACTAAGTAGTGGGAATGAAAGGTGGGTAATATGAAGAAAAAGAACAATTAACCCAATCATCACATCTACTATATGCGCAAACTAATAAAGGAATAAAATAGGATTATAACACAAGAACAAAGCACCAAAACGAAAAATCAACGGAAATCAAACACACACGGACCCACGGGAATAAAAATAGATGCTCAAAATATAAAGTTCATAGCTAAACAAAAAAAAATTAAAATACATCTCTATCAATTGTTCAAGCTCAAGGAATTGATCTGGTTGGAAAGTAGATTCAACGAAGGGTTTGCTTTGTTGGTCATTTTCAGGTCGTCGTCATTGGAAACTGGGCTCTGATATGAGCCAGCGGACGAATTCTTATTGTAGTAAACTTGGTTTAAAGTCTGATGATTAGACATTTGATTGTACAACCCGGCCGAGTTAGTATTAGGGGAATATTTTTGGCCATTATATTGTGTAGGCTGCTGCAACTGATGGTGACTATTCAAATGATGAGTCAGCGATTGTTGTTGCTGTTGTTGTTGTTGTTGTTGCTGTTGTTGTTGCTGCTGAAGAAGCATCAACTGCTGGGATAAAATAGGTTGTGGGGTATTTCCACTGCTTCCTCTCATGCTACCTCCGTTATAATGGAACTGATGAGGTTTTTGGTTGGAGCTATTATGTGAGTAATGGCTGTTGGATGAACTGACAGAATTATTGCGAGATTGTTGCGAATAACCCGAATGGTTTGGTTGTGGTTGTTGCAATCCCATGAAGCCACCCGTCATATTAAGAGGTTGGCCACTGGCAGTGGCCGCAGCAATAGCAGCGGCAGTGGAGTTAACGGTATGCATCGAGTTATTCTGATGATTATTCACGTTCATTATTGGTTTAGGAGCACCGCACTTCAAACAACACAAGTTCTTTGCAAAGTTGTGATATACACATACCTCACACTTCCAGTCACCAGCTCTAAATGGTACATTGTTTCCGTAATGTGATCTTCCTCCATGGTTGTTGTTGCCATGATGTCCCGAGTGGTTGTTGTGGTCATTATTATGAGAGGAATTGGAACCATTGGCTGGATTTTGTGAATAAATTCCTGGCCCATCTTGGTAGTTGTTGGAGTTATACGAGTTGGACTTCAACACTGCGGCTGCGTTCACCACAGCAGCGTTCATGGAAATCTTATCGTGGGCTTGTGAGGTTGCATTGGTACTGGATGACCCAGAACCAGAACTATTGTTGCGACGATTACCCAAATGGTTGTTAGAATAAATGGACTCCTGAATAGCGACAGCGCTGGATGCTGGGAAAGAACATCTGAAGCAGTGAGTTCTTCTTTGGAAATTGGAAAACCCACACGAGGGGCATGTCCAGTCTCCTGGTCTATGCCTATTTTTTGAAGGAGGAAATGGAGTCAAAACATCGTTGGCCATGTCCAATATACGAGTGGAGGACGCCTGAACTTCCACTGCTCTATCATTGAGGACTCTTCCATTCATGGATAGCGATTCAGTGGCTTCTTCGTGGGTTGCAAACACAGCAAACCCAGCAATGCCTCTTCTTTTATTGGAGTTCTTGTCTGAATCCCAGTTCTTCAATGTCCAGAACGCGATAGGTCTACCACCATACTGAGTGAACCACGATTCCAATTCTGATTGGGTAGTATCGGAGGGTAAGTTGGAAAGATAAAGAATCTTGGAACGTTCACTCAAAAAAGCAGCAATATCTTCTGCCGAATCATAAGGCTTGACAAGTACAGATGGATGCTCACTCAAGGGTAAAGATTTTTTGGCTAACTGAATCAATAACTTGCTGTACAAGTTGACGGTAGATTTGCTGTTGGTGTCCTTGAACTCGGGGGAGATCGAGGACGAGCTGCTCTCGAGGGTGGTAGAACCCTCACTGACGGTGGCCCCAAGATGTGGAGGAGGAGTGGAAGATGACGAGGTAGGAGTACTCACAATATCATCGGCATCTTCGACCTCGACCTCTAATGCGGTAAGGATGTTGGATAATGATGACGCGGTGTAAGATAAGGCTTCGGGATGAGTTTTCTGCCATTTGACATATTCGTTCTGTAAATCAAATACTCGAGGATGTTGCAAATAAGGTGGTAACACCACCGATTTATCTCTGGCTTCTCGGGGCAAATGCACTCTGAGTTTGCTGACGTCAAACGTGACCAAAGAGAACTCCTTGTTCTTCAGAATCAAGTTCTCTTGGACATAGGTGTCCAACTTGACAATAGCGTCTTTGAACGAGCCCGCATTGCGTACATGCTCCCACGAGATTCTGTGGAGTTGCAGGCAGTAGGGAGTGATGGGGGTGTTGACAGGTCTCACCAACACCGAGTCCTGGTGCACTGAGGTGAGGGTGGTGGCGTCAACCACGTTCCATGCTAGTTCGATTAGTTCAGTGGCATCTTTAGCCACGGCAGCGCTGGATTCATCGCAGGTGGTAGCGAGGTGAACAACAACATAAATATCGCTCATGTTCTCGAGATACTGTTTGCGATCGGGGGAGCTAGTCTCAGAGATGAGTACAGAGATCTAGTAGGGGGATTAAAGGAACGTTATGGGACCTGCTGCCCAGGAGTCGCTGATATCTATCGAGTGTAGTGGTCTGGAGAAGTGATTTTTTTCGACGTTGTCCCTGTTTGGACTCGAGGTCACGTGAATTTCTATAATCGAGAATACAAGACAGTACTGAATCGTGTATCCTGCGTGCAATCACCACCGAGCCAAAGTGTTTGTTTTTGGAGGGACCCCGTATCATCAACAACCAACACCCTCGCAGGTCACATGCCGGTGCTCTGGGGGAAGGCAGTCGGTGATAATCTGCATTAATAACCAGCGTTGCATGTTTACACAGTTCGGCTGAGGCAGTTAGACCGCGTAGTGTCGTAGCAGTCTAGCCTTCTCAATTGGGTAATGTCGTTCCATCTGCGCCTTGTGGTGGAGCGCGGTGTTTATGACGAGAAACAATTCGTGATATTAGGGAGTTCGTGCCAACAGTTTTCCACACCATCATGAACTGGGGGTCCACGGAAGACCCGCCTTCAGATGTTATCATAATACGTGGTCAGCAGCGCGTGTTCACCACCCAATTAGTGCTTTGTATGACAATTGGAATATTGTCGTTTATCTTATTTTGCATCTTGAGGTATCGATGGCCACACATCTATGCCGTCAGGACGTTAAGAAAGAGTTCGGGTGAATCCCTCAAGCCATTGCCCGCCAAATATTTTGGTTGGCTATCGGTGATCTATTCCATTACCGATGAGGAGATATTGAAGTACTCGGGTTTAGATGCCTATGTATTCCTTGCCTTTTTCAAGATGGGAATCAAAATCTTTTTCATATTGTCGTTGATGGCCATTTTCATCATTAGTCCCATCAGATACTACTACACGGGTAATTATGATAAGGATGACATTGCCATGTCGATAGTACGAGCAATTTATACCTTCGATGACTCCTCGAAACCTCCTCCTGACTTTAGTGATGATTTCCCTACTTTCTTATGGGTGTATCCCACATTCATGTATATCTTTTCCATCATAGTGTACTATTACATCTTTAAATTTACCAAAGAGGTGTTGGAAACACGGCAAAGGTATTTGGCTTCTCAAAACTCTATCACTGATAGAACTATACGTCTTGATGGGATCCCCAGAAAATTGTTGAAAAGAAATGATCCTCAAGTATTGAAAGATTTCATCGAGGGGTTGGGAATCGGGAAGGTTATGGATGTAAAGCTAATCTACGATTGGACCCCATTAGAACAACTATTTAAGAAAAGAAAATGGTTGATACAAACTCTAGAGGATAAGTATGCCTCCTATTATCAATTGAATATCGATATTTACAACGAGAAAAAGACACCCTCTGTGTGGCCCTATCTTGATCGCCCTCCCAAGAATCCATCCAAGGGCAAAAAAGTTAAGAAACAAATCGCTGATTTATCAAAGCAGTTGGTAGAAATAAACCGTGGGATCAAAGACATTCAAAATAAGTTTGACTTCAAAAATTCTACTATTGACCTTCTATCTAATCCTCAGTTTAAGCAGGTGTCTAGTGCCTTTATTACAATGGACTCGGTTGCATCGGCACAAATGGCTGCACAAACGGTGTTAGATCCCAGAGTGTATAAATTGATGGTAAATTTGGCACCTTCCCCTAAAGATATTGAATGGGAAAATTTCAAATTGTCTGATAATCAAAAATTGGTAAAAGCGTACTTGATCACCTTTGTTATTATCCTAAGTTATGCATTTATTGTGTTTTTGGTCACGCCGTTAACGTCCTTATTGGATTTGAAAACTATTAGAAAACTTTGGCCAGCATTAGCAGATCTAATCAGCAAGTCTAAATGGGCTACGACTTTCGTTACTGGTATCTTGCCTCCATTGTTATTCTCTTTATTGAATATCCTGTTACCTTATTTCTATAAATTCTTATCAAAACATCAGGGATATTCATCAAACAGTGATATCGAGTTGTCCACCTTGCTGAAGAACTTCTTTTTTATATTCTTTAACTTGTTTTTGGTGTTTATGGTTACAGGAACTATATGGGATTATATTTCATACATAAGTGATACCACTAAAATCGCCTATCAGTTGGCCCGGTCTTTGAAAAAGCTATCATTATTCTACGTTGATTTAATTCTTCTACAAGGGGTGGCGATGTTTCCAGTTAAATTGCTACAAATCAGCGATTTTTTGATTTTGAATATTGTTGGCAAATATTTATTCCTCAAGACAATGTTCTTGAAGACTCCTCGTGACTACAGAAGTTACTACTACACTCCACAAATTTTTGATTTCGGTATTCATTTACCCCAACATATTATGATCTTTATTATTATCTTGATTTACTCGGTGGTTTCAACCAAGATTGTTACCAGCGGATTGATTTATTTTGTTCTTGGATTCTTTGTTTACAAGTATCAATTAGTCTACAATTTTGTTCATCCACCACATTCGACAGGAAAAGTTTGGCCAATGATTTTTAGAAGGTTGTGTTTGGGGATTCTTATTTTCCAATTATTTATGTGTGGTACACTAGCACTAGAAGGAGCATTATTACTAGCGGCATTATGTTCGCCTTTAATTTTCGCTACTGCTATTATTACATGGAACTTTGAAAAGTACTATCTCCCTCTCAATAATTTTATTGCATTGAGAGCTATAAAGAACCCGTTCAATTTTGATGTGGAATTCGACGATGACAGACTGCTGCTCACTAACGATCAAGATGAATCGTCCTCGCAGAGCCATTCCAACTACGGCCCTGCCGATAGTGATGCAGAGGCGCTGTTCTTAGACGAGTCGTCATTGTTACTTCCTAGCGGTAGTACGTTATCATCTGACTATAGAATTACGAGACGAAGACAATCCACCGTGGATGAAGAACGAGAGCAATTTGCCGACTATACATATCCGTATTTAATCGACCCGTTGTATGGGCCATGGATTGGGTTTGACGGTGATCTGGTATCAATAGTGCAATGCAACCAAGGCATAATGACTGACGAGTTAGAAGACGGTGATACGAGCATGGTTTCGGTCACAGAACATGAAACAATTCTACGCAAAAGATTACGAGTGAGCGAATGGGAGTGATATGATTAAGTTCACTTGACGAACACACTCAATGCACTCAAGCTAATTTTCTCTTGTCACGGTGTGCCGGCGACTGCTCGTCAAGTCCGATTAGTGCGACGCAAGTTATGTCGCAATATTCCCTATAGTTGGGCCCAGATAATGGGTGATTGCCGGTCATCCCACTGATCATGAAACAGACCGAGGATGAGACTGGAGCCTCCTAGTTGAACCTGTTCATAATTAGTTACAGTAAGTACATGCACTTTGCCCAATGGTGTTTCGAAAATGTTGAATCGATTCTCAATTGTAGAGGGTCTAGAGCCGTCACCTAATTAGTCGAGAAAAAAAAAAATGTTGCAGGAGGCATCAAAGATTTTTTGGTGCAAGGGGTCGAGGGGGTCCACAGGAGTCCCCAAAAGAGACTCGCATAGGTTAAGGAGGCGAAGAATTGTTTCAGGTACGACATGTAGGCGGTATTAATGTATGGAAAATATGTACTATCTGCATGTTCCCCATGTAATAGAGGTTAGACGAAGATCGATTGACGTGATATTGACGGTTAACTTTCGCTAAGGCAATATTAGGTAACGCCCCCATTCCGGTGAAAAACAAGCTATGGGAAATATTCTGAGGTAGGCTTGTTACATGCAAAGCTATAAATGTAGCATGATCCCCCACATTGGACATGGGCCGGGGAAGTTGGAAATGCTACTAATGAAGAGCGTTTTGTACATAATTCTAATGGGATTTGCACTACTATGAAACAGGTACTGGATACCGCTAAGCAATTATAACCGAAGTTTTTCATTCACGAAACCGATTCAACGACTTCATTAACAACATATCGACCTAAATATTACATTACAACAAATATGGAACAATTATCGAACCTGGATTTATGATCTATACATACAAATTTCAAGTAAGTTCCGGGCAGTTTATGCAATTTTTTTGCACCCAAATGATTTTAGTGCACGCTTGATCACTATAATTATGATATCAATACAGTGACAATAAGTGCATCTAAAGGGCAGAATCGGCAAGCACGCCGGAAACCAAAGGCTCATCCTTAACCTTGGGTCTGCTCCTGGCATTGGGTACACCCTGTTTCTGCTTACGAACGAGCGAAATGCTGAGAAGCTTTTCTTTTCTCAAATTCTTATCAGTGACATAACCAGGCTTCTCTTGAGAGTAATCACATTCAATACCAAATTTGGAACAGCTGGTACAAACGGGTCTTTTCTCATCACACTTCAAATGCTTGATACGACAGATCCAGCAACCATTCTTCGATCTAGGAAGAAGTCTTCTACGGGTATGCTTTTTAGGTTTGTTTTCGAGTACATCAGCTCCAGAATCGACAATAATCGCTCCTTTCGAAGTCTTCCTTAAATTTTGCTTTCTGTTTTTATGAGCTGACGAGTCTTGATGAGGATATGTCTTTCTCCTGGGAGTCTCGTAGAAGGATGGACTAGCTGAAGCATCGGAGTTGTGGCGAAAAATATTCAATGGTGGCATGAGTGCCTTGTTGGGCGTGTTGACTGACGTTGCCGACACACTAGAACAATTTGACGCATTGGAAGCTGATCTGGTGGACACAGGGGATGGCTGGTGGAATATGTCTAGCCCTTTATACTTGTTGCATAATGGCGAGATTCCAAGCATTTGAGGAGACGATTCACTGAGGGGAGTATTATTGTCAGAGTTGGACATTTGTGTAGATATCATCAAATTCTTCTTGTTTCCTAATGCAGAATTACTGTTCATGCGAGCAATGGAAGGTTTCTTGGTGATTTTATGTGCATTAAGATTGGGTGAAGAGTTAGAATACGTCACAGACTTCAACAGAACTGGTACAGGAGCTCTTAAAGAAAAATCCTCTGTAGCATCTGTTATGTTTTGATCTCCGCCAGTGGTATTACCAGAAGATTTGGGGGTATAACTAGAGCTTTCAGACATTGTTGGAGTATATGCATCACTTATGGTGGGTGTGTATGGACATTGGGAAACATCATTTGTAGAATATGAAGCTAATGCTTGTGTCATAATGTTTGAATCGCCAAGGGAATTAGTGTTGATAAGACTTTGGCTCAACCCCAGAGAAGGATAAATATTAGAGTTATGCAACATGGTATCGGGAATGGATTCAAGAGAAGGATTTCCCAATTCAAATTCTGTCAAATTATACATCAAGTCTTGGTTCTGAGAATTAGAAATCGAATAATCATTCAAAATATCCGATGTGGACTCCATGTTTAGTTTGAAAATTTGGTGAGATTGATTTTGAGTATCATGCAATGAGTTGGTTGAGTTTAAGGCTTGTTGATTTGAAAATATCGAATAATGAGAGGAGTTTGGAAGACTGAATTCATGAGTAGGTAAGTGCTCAGAGGAATTTCCAGTAAAGGTGTCAGTCATGAACCCCAGGGCTTGAGAAAAGGAACCGGTTGAAAAAGATGAATTGAAATTAGAACGAGAATTTTGTATTTGCATATTATTACCATAACCAGAATGCAGGTTTATAGAAATTGGTGGTGGGGGCAAAGGATTAAAACTGTTGTTGCTAATGCTTGCATCATATTGGTAGAATTGATCATTGAAACCTTGTTTGAAAGCACCATTATGAAAATTGTTCGAATTGGAAGATGATGAAACGAGTGAACTGTTGAGTTTAATGGTATCCTCAGTCTCAAAGGTAGAGTTTGGAGAATTGACAGTAGAATTGACCATTGTTTTAAGATATTATGCTGAATGAGTTTTATGATGGTAGGAGAACTAAATATGTGCTAAACTGATAATGAAAATTGAAAAATTGCAACCAAAAGAGGGCCTTTACAAGCAAGTGCTTATAGTAATATATTAGGACCCGAGTTATTAATGGAATGAAGAAGCCTTCGGAAAAGGGTGCAAGGAGTGGTAATCTTGAGGCTAATAAAGGAGTGTGTTCGGTTAGTGATTAACCGATGTTAGCCCACTGATGAGTACCTTTCGGAATAATCGGTCAAAAAATAATTTGTTTGAAACAGAATTTTGGGGAATTGCAACACACTGATAAGAGCCGGTGGTGAGGAATTGAAACAGATCTGAGGAAGTGGTTGACTCTAAAGGGTGGATCCAACTCGACGTCAGTAACCACAAAGGTGTGGAGGAATTACAGGAAGTACTAATTGAAGTTATTCGCAGCGGAATCGTAGAAAGACCACCAGATATCAATTGAAGTAACAAGAATTGTCAGAACTACCTATTGAAATAGAACTGGAGTGAACAACCCAAGAGTAACCTATAAGTGAATCGTATTTTTTAGTAGTTATCAGGCGATCCCAAGTGATGAATAGAGCGGGAATTGTATGGGTTTTGTATCGTGGACAAGATATCCACCACAGGTTATTTTAATAGATAAAATAAAATATTAGGTTATAAAAAAAAAAAATTAAAAGAGTGATATAATACAAAATAACCACTGACAAACATCAATATAATTAAAGCTTAAAAAAAGGAACAAGCGCAGGCCAATGTTGTAAAACACATACAAAACAAAAAGAAAAATCCCCGGGGTTTGTGCCCAGGCCAAAAATATTATGGTTAATGTGCCACAAAGCAGGAAACGCATCTTCCTATAATAGGCGTAGCTGTATGATGATGAAAAATAATCCAACAATAAGGATATGATTATTTGGAGCCTCGTTGGCACAGCAAAGCGATGGGGCCACCAAGAATATAGATCAGTACGGAATTAAAGAGAATCGGACCACCGTTGATATACTTAGCATCAACAAATACAGTTGGAACCTCAGTTGATGGCCCCATCTGCATGCCATCACACGCTTAATGGTGGGATGGTAGGAATGCTCCTGATCAATTCATGGTAATCCTGAGCGATTAGGCTAATATAGCCTAACAGATTGCTTCTACTTCATACACGTTATCGGGATTAACAATAAATGTAATAACCTATGGTTGCAGGCACGTGAAGAGTTAGGGTTGATGAGTTCGCAAATGGTTAGCGACGTAATAACCCGATCTAACACCAGTAACAATGCTAGCCAGGTAACTAACCCATGTCATTGCAGATTGTTCCTATGTGCCTATCTAAGAAAGATTGTATGGAACCATGCTGGCCATGGAATGGCTCCTTGTTGACCACATATGCCACAAATACTAATAATAGGCCGTTACAATTTTTCCACATTCCTCACTTTGTATGGCATTGAGTACTGTCACAAGTACATACCGAACCTTACTCGCACCCAAAGCGGAAGTCAAGCTGGGGATGCCGTATAGGTTCTCCTTTTTATGTATGGCAATGCCCGCAATGCCCGCAATTGCAGATCACATCCAAAGACAAATCGGGACGGGCCACGTCTGGTTATGGCTATGGTAATCCTCGGTTGCTCAAGTGCCATAAAAAAGGGGAACACCATACCATAAGGGTTTGAAATTGCGCTAATGTTTAATGATGTAGACATGTTGTGCAGTACAGCAGCGAATAGCAGCGTGTGTCCCCTCTCTACATCGTTAATCCGAACATGGGCTTTGTAGCACGCTATCTAACTACATTTGGTGCAAACTATGTGCAAAAGCGCCGCGAATTTCAACTATAACCGGGCTCGTCTAATCGGATATGCACCAGGTACCAGCGCCAATGTAAAGTACCGACGACACACATACATCACCATGCAAACATCAACTACAACACAGATGTTATACTAGTATCATAACTGAAAACGCCTCGGGGAAATATTGTTTGCAGGTTCTACCTTTATTGTTATAGTTTATCCTGAACAGAGCCATTAATCCAGCCGTTGGGATGCAGCGGCTCTTAGTATCCCCACGCGGCACTCGATGGTCCTTGCTGCCGATGCCGGCATTCTAATGAGCATATCGTTATTCCGCATGTAGGCAATTCCCATTAATGCTTGATTGGCCCAGTAAAAAACTTTTCGCAATGCGGAACTTTCTCTATAATTTGCCCCACCTATTGTTGCATCAATTTAGTGCTTGGTAACAAAGTTATTATTGGGATAGTTATTATTTGGCCTGATAGTGGCATACCACTATCTAACAGAAAAAGATTCCAGAAGCTGCATTTCTCTGCCCATGGTGTTGTAGAAGCAACCATCAATCTGTATGGTGTATTATCGGCACCACCACACGGTGGGTATTATCAATGCAGTGAGTTGCCTCGGGCCCTTTCGCCCTGCTTCTCCGAAAACTGACGGTATTTGGCCCAATTCGGAAAATAGCTGCAGCCATATACCTAAAATGATGCCGGAACAATAGCTGTTGAGGTCGCTTATCCCCTGTTGCCACAGCACGCATGCGACGGTTGAGTTTCCGATCACGTGGTTTGTCGGTGAAAAATTTTGTGCAGGCCTCCACGCCACCAGCGCGCAGCTCATCAATTTTTCAGTAATCTCTTCCTTCTTTTTCTTCTTCATACATATACCTACTTCCGGAATACCAGCAGAACTGATGTCTCCTCTATTTGGTTCATTGCAAAAATGGCTGGAAGGAGATTAACATCCATCATTATATAATCTAGTGCTAATGACATGCGAGGGTTTACCGTTGCTGTCACCATATTGCATCTAGTTCGCGTGATGGACACACTTTTTATGATGACCTGTTGTAGAACCATGGTTACATGTTTACGAGCCAAGATGAAGACGTCACGCCTGATATCTCCTCGGGATTGGCGAGTTTCACTTGGCGCATGTAGATCGATACTTCTTGGGAACAATCGAACACCACGATACAGGACGGTGGCCAAGCATAGTGTCTCCGTAATTTTTTACTTTTCAGATCATCAAATTCAGGGTGGTTACGGCCCGGCCAAGACCTGCAACATTTTATTGCTCAATTACGTAAAATCCAGGGCAACAAGTTGCAGTTGTTCCTACAAGGTCGGCTGGTCAGTGCTCCTCTGGGCTGGTATTCCTCCTTTTCGAGTTGGAGATGAAGGAAATATCAGATTATTTTTCTTCAATTCGCTTGTAATTATGATCAATTGGCGATAATATGTCCCTGACTGCCCCGCAATTATTTTGCTAATGTATCACCACGACCATGCCCTAACATTCATACACTTACCTTTGCTTATGTAATCCAACGCGTCCTAAACATTTCCCAGTCTCGCTCGAGAATTTACACGGCGTTGTGCATCATTCCGTAAACAAATCTCCGTTCCATAGTTGGAGAACTTGAAACTAGTGAGAGAGTTTAGTACCTTCGCAGAATCTATGTGCTGTACATCGTAGTCTTGTATCAGGAGGTCCTCTAGGGCCTGGGCGCGGCGGTCTGGCCACTTCATCCCTGATACATACATGTAGATCGTCCTCCGCCATTATTGTTTGTGGCTCGCCTTAGGGCCAATCTGTAGTTCATATCCTGTCACCACTAATTGACAACGTTTTTATTGCAGTGGGATTTTTTTATCTTTCTTCTTCAAAGTGTTTGTTCTTCCACTTTGTATTCTATGAAAACTTCGAAGTCTCAAATGAGCTTATCTATATCACCTCCCGTTGCGGAGTCTTCCCCTTCAGGATACGGGTTGGCAGGATCCCTTCGCTCGCTAACCATTCTGAAGCCCAGCTCGGATAACAACATATCAACAAAATTGAAATCTAACGTGATCCTCGTTGCCAAATATGACTTCAAGGCAGAGGGTGTCAATGAACTTCTGGTGTCCAAAGGGACCATATTAAAACTTATGGATCGCCCTGGCAACGGTTGGCTCTTGGTCAAATACATTGACAAGGTTATATCACCAGGGTTGGTTCCTGCGTTTTATGTGGACATTGCTATTAATGATGTTAGGAATCCCATTAGTTTGGAATGGCTCCAGTCGAACAACCCTAAGGAAGGATACCTCAATCTGTTGAATGACCAAGCCTTTATTCATATGCAAGGAAAACAAGGCAACGCTCTCCCATTAACCATCAATAATAAAGCATATCCAGTATCAGTATCCATTTCGAACTTCTTGCTATTTGAAGATCGCTATTGGTACAGATTGGACGTGGTACTTTCGGATGGGTCACAATGTTATCTCGGTAGATATTATCAAGACTTTTATGATCTCCATGTTAATTTACTCAATCTCCTCAACATTTCGCTGGCTCCGTTAAACGACACTTTGAAGTTACCCAAGCTCCCAGAGCCCTTTCCTAGTCGCAGACCCGATGAAAAAGACGACGAAGAAAGTCATATTCAACGGTTGTTGAAAAGATGCAACGATCTTAATGTCTATATCAACAGACTTATTTTGAACAAGAACTATCAATACTCTGATGTTGTCATTGACTGGCTCAGTGTTTCGTACAAAAATTTACCTGGATTCAAATTAAGAAGATCTACACCACATATGGATAATAATGCCATAAACGAGAAAATCATTCCAAACTCAATGAATGTCGTCCAAAATTACTTCGACAAGGTTTATGGACAGGACGAGGATGATTTCAATGATGAAGTACGGGATGAAATAAGAGATATTGGTGTACCAGGAGACGATGCAGAATATTCGCCAGTGATATATTCTCCGATTCAGACTGACGATGGTGTGAAACGGACCAAGTCAAAGAATATTTTTAACCACTATAAACAAGTCGCCAGTGCAGCTAATGTACAGAGAGCAGCATCGACAAGATCTCAAAATTCTTTTACATCGTCCTCGAGTAACTCAAACACTCCAAACAGTACTTACAGTGGCACGTTTCATAATTCTTATAGCTCTCTGTCTTCAACGTCGTCGCCGGTTTTGTCGAGAGCAGCTAATTCAAAGATATATGTGAAGTGTAAGGTGACTAATTTCAACGACGACATCGTGGCCATACGATTCAAGAAGTCGCTTATTCGATCAATTGGGGATTTGAAACAATTGGTCAAACTGAAAGTGTATTATAGTAAACTATTCATCAAGATGCCGTATCTGGATACATATCAAAATATTGATGAAGTTAGTATAAACATGACGGAATATTTGAAGCATCATGATAAATTTAATTTAAAGCTTGCTTAAAGCTAGTCATGTGGCACATGCGGCTTCATTTCTTAATCATCTTCTAGTTTTCAATTCTAATGTTAGTGTGTTTTTTAATATATTACTTTTATTGAGACATCATTTTGTGATCCCGTAAGAATCAAAATAAGGTTGGACCGGACCTTGGGGGTAGGCGAAAGTACACATGCCAATATTTTCAATTCTATTATTCAAGTGAGCCGCACCAAGGAAGGAATCCACTCCCACGCGAGCCAGTTTACGAGATGGTTGTGAACCTCGGATTTAAAGTGTAGAAATTTTGAGGTACACCGTTGCATGTGCAAGCCATTTCTAAGTACAGCATATTTCATTGACCTTCCCCCCCTCAAGAACGGGGTACTGCTCATTAGATTGGGCAGCATAAGATGCAAGCATGGGATGTGTTTTCTTGTCCAGCTCAAAGGGGCAATTTCAACAACTGCATTTCTTAAGTTTTGCTGATCACCTATTCAGAGTTGTGTTGCGCTAAACAATAGAAATCAGGACTGGGATCAAAAGTGTCGGAGAACAGCAGAGAAGTCTCGAACAGGCTCTATTTCTGGAATCTCGTTAAGACAATCAAGGCATTGTAGTACTTCCGTGATGTAGATCCTTGTTGTTTGCAAGTTTGTTCTACGTCGCCTTTACATGGAAGGGACTAAAAAATACTCAAATATTATTTCACATTAAATATTCTCCCACTGGTGTTTACATGCACGCACCCCCACCTAAACAAATGAAGCGCTAAAACGAAACGTCGCTGGCAGGAGAATAGGTGGTGTGCATTGGATCTTGGTCTTGAGGGTCCTTAAGGGGTGATGTGGAGAGGTCTGGACATGTTGAAAAAGGTTATGACAAGATTTACCGAATAACCAATTTTTTCGCCAATCGTTTCATTAGCGAAATAGTCGTTTCCTGTCAGGACTCCGCTTATAGTTTTGTAAAAATTTTAGAAAAATCGAAAATCTGGCCCTAAGAATCGAACACTAGCAGCTGCATACAATTTTTTCTAAGGGCCCATTTTCTTAGAAATCTCTAACTTTTAGGTGCTGCGCGGTGCCGGAAGCGTATGTGCGATTTCCGTATTGGGCGATTTTCCACATAATTTTTCTGTACTCCTGCAGACCGTCAAAATAAATCACCAAGGATACACTAGTGGGATTTCTTATGGAATACTGGTGCAATACTTCGTAGGTTGGTGTGAGTGTAAGGCATAGCCAATTCAATTGCGGTTAATCCTGTTTACACCTTTTACAGGCTCATAATTGAAGCAACTACCCATATGCGCAAATTTACCGTTTGTAGAAATGTAGATCTTCACATGAGCACTGTTTATGACATCCCCGTTTGCCCTTCAGCCTTGCCTCTCACACTAGCATGTGCGCGCGAGGCAAAATTTTGACTGGCTCGCATTTATTCAAGCAGGCGCGTTGCACCAGGGCTGAAAAGTATGCCAACAATAGTGCGCATACAAACCTTACAAGAGGACCAGTTTTTGAAAGCAATACGCGAGATCAGCCTAATGTTAACAATTATATGGCCATACAAAGGTTGTTAGTCGAAGAAGGAGTCAATCCGGTGTGGTAGGCTCTTTTCCGGGTGGGTAATAGTATCTTCGGGATTATCATCCCGATTGGGCCAAACTGCCATTAATATACTCAATATTTTTTGAGTTCATATTTACTTTATCAAATAGGTCATATCAAAACTGTACCACTTTTGATATGGTCATGATGGAAATCAATCTACTCTAAAATTGCATCTTCTTTAAAGCGTTGGCACCCTGAATGCGGTAATGAGCTGTTTTGCTATTCTTTCATGTATAGATGCTAGTAGTAGTTAAAAAAAAAATTCTGATGCAAAAATACCCGAGCTTGGACCCAGGATTGTTCTCGCTTATTGTTTTCTAAAAAATATCCCCAAATATTTCCACGCTCCTGACATCATACTGTTACTTCCGGTTTGTAGTATAACTACCAAGAGACTTCACCCACCACACTTGTTTGTGAAAATCTAGTTCGTTCTAATAACTTTTTTTTTGATACCTACCACTACTTATTTAACTTCATCTGGTGTCCATATCGATTCTGTATACGTTGGATCATCCTCTGATAAACAATGTCGGCCAGTCTCTTCAGGTCTAAACAACATTCGTCGAAGAAGAATCTCAAGAAACTAAACATCTCAGCCCCGTTGTTATCATCACCCTCAAGTGTGTCTCCCACCTACCAGTCCCCCCAAACTCCCTTGACCCCTGCAAGTTATGGAAACAACCATGCCTTTCCAGTGATTGTGTTGGTCGCCAAATACAAGTTTGTTGCCGAAAATGCTCAGGAATTGAGCATAAATCCGAAGAACTATATGAAGTTGATCGAGAGACCGGGAAACGGATGGTTGAAAGTTCAAGTCTTGGACAAGTATGACCAAGTAGGATTAGTACCTGCGTCATACGTTGATATTGAAGTTAATGACGTACTTAACCCTATCAATTTGAAGTGGCTCAATGAATACAAGAACACGTCAACACAAGACAGTGACCAAAAAGAACCACAACAACACAAACTGACCAATCTAGTAGATGAGGAATCCGATCTAGTAAATGTTGCTGTATCAGTTGATATCGATCAAGTTTATCAAAACCATTTAAGAAGGTTTTGGTACAAGATTCGCGTATCGTTGTCCAACAATGATGTGATATACACTGGCAAAAGTTACGAAGACTTCTACAATCTTCACCTTTTGTTAACCAAGACTCATCCTAGCGTTGACCTCCCTAAGTTACCTCAACCTTTAAGACTGTCGTCGTCCCCTATGCATTCGAATTCCAACATAGACAAAAAGTTTTATTCTGATTTACAAGAAAGAAGAACTCATTTGAAAAATTATATGAGCCAAATCATCGCTATAAGCACCCTTCAACGATCAAATGAGGTTTTCAACTTCATCGATTCCTCTTGCAAAATATTATTGCGTCCCGATGAGGTCATTCAAGAAAGAGCGGAACAAATTAATGGATCGAGGGGAAGAAGCTTAGGAGACATTTGCGAAACTCAAATCAATGGATTATCAATGGCCAGACATCAAGAAATTGCGAATGAGATATATCCAGATTCAATTGAAATAAGCAAACTCCTTAAACATTCTCGTTTTTTCTCTCCTACTGCACCATTACCTCCTATGGTAAGGTCGCCTTCGGTTACCGACCTTGCATCTCGTAAGAACGAAGAAGCCAACATAAAGTATTCCTCATATATCAATCAAACAGAAAAGTCACCTGTGAAGAAGATCGTCAATTCGACAAGTTCAAATACGTTGATGAGTTATACTTCCATCATCGATGGCTATGATGATGAAGAGACAGAAGAGGATTATAGCAGAGACGATAGCATGAGTGCAAGCAATTCGAAGGATCTTTCTATTGATACCAACGCCACATCCATATCGGACACTAAAGACCAGGAAAAGGTAGTGGAAACTATCTTGAATACCCAAGATCCTGGAAAGCTCAAGCATACCCCTAACAATTCTGTCAACAGTGAAGATGACTCCGTATTCTCCAGTAAGCAAAGCGATTATGCTCCCACTCCTGTCAGCTTACACTTCAACGAGGACTTCAGTATACATTCCCCAACCACTCCTACCACTCCTATAATGGAAGATGCAGAATTTGAGGACTCTCTCTCTCCTACAACTCGTCGTCAACTCGATTCAAATTCAACACCCAAGACCAAGAGAATTGTAAGCCTGGACAAAGAAGCCAAGACTCCAATAAGTGCACACGATTACATCAAGATTAAAATTTCTCTTAATAACAAGGAAGACGATATCATTGCCTTGAGAATTAAGAGAACCAACTTAATCTCCATTGTATACTTGAAAAAATTGCTCTCTTTCAAAATTTACAAAGACTACAATTTGATCAACCATTACAATTTACTAGTGGACGAAAAGGCAGGGTGCGAATGTAAAAATATGAGTGACGATGACTTGTTGGAGTATATTAAGCTGAGGCCAAAGGTAAACTTGAAATTGGCCCGCGCTAGGGTATAGTAACTTGACGTCAAGTACTTCAAATTTTAATTCTTGCACGATGGCAAATGTTCCCAGTATTATTTACACATATTTTATTTCTTTAAGCTTCGGCTTTTTATTAGATACCAACTTTAAGTAATAGACGCATTTTTAGGAATTTTTCAGTAGGACAGATTAGCCGAGTAGCATACTCGAGGCGTTGGGAACGTTGCAGTGTTACATCTTCCAGGCAATTACGTATGTATTGCACCACATCCTGCACGTGAATGTAGTTTTAAGCGAATTGAATGAATAACAATTATTTTGTTGTGTCAATTTGCGTTCTCACAAATTGGCCCTGTCCTTAGCGAAAACCGGCAATTGAGCACACCACTGGCCGTTTCTTTTTATGGTTGTGACAAATAGTAAATAAATGATATTTGGATGAGTAATTACAATTACAGTTCTCCAGGGTTTGGCAGAATTATTATTCAGTAGCACCTGTATTGTTTCCTAAAAGATTTCCAAGTATGATAGCCCGAAAACACGGCTTGTACATTTTACGCCAATTCTCTCGGCACCAGAATACCCCATTCTGGAGAGGTTAAATAATACCTAATTTCTTTTCTGATGAACTATTTTACCACTGCCAGTGAACCCTGATATCGCGAAACTGGTTCGCGAAGGATTTGCGTTCACTTCGTGTTCGTCTTGGTATCTCTTAATGGTTACAAGAGAAAATGACACCCACGTAGTATATGTTTTTTGTTTATTCACTGCTTCTTCGTACAAACTTCAATGATTACTGCTACCTGCTGTAACGTAACTCCACCACTCGATAATGCCAACCGTTTCACTGCTCAGAACTGTTCTTCCTCAACTCTAAATGAGTCCTTTACCTTTCTGGAGCGACCAATCGTGAGAAATTCCTTGTCTTCTGACAAGGCGAATAAGGATGATTCTGAAACACTTATTTCAACCCAAAAGAAGCCATCCCTTGTAGCTCCTCGCCCCGGATTAATAAGACGATTGACTACGAAGTTATCACTCTCCAATTCACGGTTAGCTACCATGGTTAACTCACCACCCGATGCTTCTTCAGAAATTGAGTCTTCTCCAGACGATATCCAAATCACTATGATAGATGTGCCAGACGAGCCACCATCGAGGAGTCCTCTTAGGCCACCTACTGTGATGATTTCCAATGGTTCTACAAATTCACTTCAATCTAATACAGCACCACTGGAAAAAGATTTGCCCACTATCCCAAGCAAAGAAAAACTAGTTAAAGGGAAACAGAATGAGTTGGTGACTAACCCATTTGATGCTATTACCGATTCATCTTCAATTTCTACGACTGCAAATCCTAACGTCCATACATCCCCCTCCTCTGCTCAAAAGACTTCCCGCCTACTTCAGAGTGGTTCCAAATCTCTGATTAAACTGATAGAGTCACCATCTAGAGAATTGGCTCAAAAGAAAATTCAAAGCAGCATCAAGGGGGCAGAATTATATGAATTAAGAAAACCGGAAGACATTAAGCAGCCATATCTTCAAAGAGGCAACCTTTCGGGACATAAAGAAAAACCTGTGAATGGAGATCTGACACTATTAACTCCAACCAAAAAACCGAACAGCCAGAGGGTGCCCATCAATACTCCCAGTCCTAGTAGTAAGTTGACCCCGAAGAAGTACACATTAAGGAATCAGTCCCCCAAATCTAAAGTTCAACATAATCCACCAGCCCATGACCAACTGTTAACCAATGAGTCTAGTGTTTCTACCGAGAGAAATGAACCCCTTTCTATAAAAGTCAAAATGATCCCTACCGGCAGCACCCTGTACAAACAGATGGTGAAATGTGAGACGCTTCATGTTGTTAGAGACAAGCTTGATAATTTATACAAACTTATTAATATGGTGTTAATCAGCGTTCTTAAAACGAAGATGGATGTGGATATTAATACCGTCCGGCTTCTTATCATGTTTAAGGGCGCTGGTGTTCGTCCTGTTTTACTAAAGCCCTCGTTGAGTGAGGCCCGAAATGAGCCCCACTCAAGCGTTTTCAATCAAAAGGGACTTCTTTCCGATTACATTAAGCACAAGGATACTCTAGATATAGTTGCCCAGTACACACCCAAATAAACTCACAAATCGCCATGGTAATTATTTTTTTTGCAGCACCTTCCTAGTGTAGCTAATACTACTTACAAGCAGGAATAACGGCAACCACGCGGCATTCTTTAAATTACGCACTTCAATATATCCAACACCTGATAGGAACATGATATAATAGGGACATTAGATATCCCCGGCCCACCCCTACTATAAGAACTGCATTGTAACATGGCAGATATATTTAATATGGATGACATGGGGGCCGAGTTGGTCGATTTGGGTCTCGACCCTAAGTATATGTCATTACACCCCGAGCAGGATTTGAACTATAGACTTATCGACCAACCTCCCTCCCCCCAGAACGAAGAAAACTTGAACACAGTGTCAGAATTACCTCTACCAATACCCATGAAAAGGGCAGGGAGAAGAAACTCGGCAATCGCCTCGTCCTATGAAATAGATATCCACGAATCTTTTGTTTCCTCATCATTGGTGGTCAATAACGGTAACCTCGACTACAAACCCAAGCTTGCGGACTTTGAACCTATCAAGGTGTTGGGTAAGGGTTCTTACGGCAAGGTACTCCTTGTAAGGGAAAAGTCTACCGGTAAATTATTTGCCCTGAAACAGTTACGGAAAGCATCTTTGATCATTAATGAAAACACTAACGAAATTCACGAAGTCAACTATAGGCGTACCTTGAATGAGAAAAATATTTTGGAGATGGTCAACCATCCCAATGTTGTAAAATTATACTACGCATTTCAAGATAAGGACAAATTATACTTGATTTTGGAGTACTTGGATGGTGGTGAATTGTTTCATCATTTGGCACAGGAGCGTTATATGAGTGAAAAGAATGCCAGCTACTATATTGCGCAGATGATTTTGGCTCTAAGATACTTACACATCAATATGAAGGTCATTTACCGTGATTTGAAACCAGAAAACTGCATGTTAAACTCTGATGGTTATCTTGTATTGACAGACTTTGGCTTACTGAAGGTATCATCAGATGATAAAAATCATTCCATGACCGGAACTGCCCAATATATGGCTCCAGAGGTTATTAAAGGTGAACCATATGACTATTCAGTTGACTGGTGGTCATTGGGATGCGTCGCATTTGACTTGTTAACAGGATCGCCTCCATTTACCGGCAATAATAACAAAAAAATTATTGACAAGATATTAACTAGCAAGAAGTCGTTGAAGTTCCCTTTTTATCTCAGTGTGGACGCCAAGGACTTCTTGAGAAAATTATTGCAAGCCAACCCGGAAAAGAGATTCGATATTGATCAAGATTTTGAAAATTTGAAAAAGCATCGTTTTTTCAGATATGTTGATTGGGCAGATCTCGAGAACCTCGAACAAAGTGAATCACTCCCTCCAATATTGCCTGTTATCACTGACCCCGTTTTAGCAGAAAACTTTGATAAGGAGTTCACTGAGATGGCATTCACACCTCAATTCTCAGCTCTTGAAAGGGACATTTTACACATCAATGGATTCTCTTACATCAATGAAAATTACTTAAGGTCTCATATGAGGACATCGAGTTGATGCCGAGAGCAAAGTGCGATACGCAAATAATTTATTCAATGATACTGGGTTCAATTCTCATGAACAACGGATGGGATATGAAATACGGGAAAACAAAAAAACTTGCATTCAGAAAAACTGATACGGATGTTTTAATTAGATTATTTATTAGTGATACAGCTTAAAAAGCAAATATAAATTAGATATAGTAATAATTGAAGAATTGAAAATCCACAGTTATCTCAAGACCGTGAAAAAGATACCACATAATGCCAAGTAAACAATATTAATACTTGTTTCCACAAGAAGAATAATTTTGTAAGAAATCCTTCTTTCAGGAGAATTCAAAAAGTTCAACCTGAATAAACCCACAATAATGGTTACACAAGAAAATAATGCTGCTAAGCTGATGCTTTTCGATTGTTCATCTGAGATGCTTCTCACCAAATTTCCGAAAATTCCAAATGTCAAGCCATTCCAGGTAATTTGGTTCAACGAATCGATTATATGCTCAAAGCTTGATAAATCTTGGGAAAGCTTTCCAAACCTGACAAAGTTTGGATCAACCATAATTGAATGCCGGTTACTATCCAATGAATAATCGAAATTATAACCCACAAAATATTTGAAGTTGGAATATGCTTCATTGGGAGATAATATCCTTGTAGACAAACCTTCTTCGAGTGATCCGTAGCTATTAAACCCAGCATTTGATTGAGATCTTTCCAAATTATATGTCGATAGTTTTTGTTTTAATAACGGGAACGTTTCCCTCTTTTTCCTATGATTTTTCTTGCATTGCTTTATTGGTAGTAATGGGGGCACGAGCCATGAAAACCAATTAACAAAGGATATAAGCTTGCTATGACTATAATGAGCATGTGTGCAATTTGATAGCACCGATTCACTCACTGAGCCCGTTCTTCCTGAAAAATTAATTTGCACATTTGACTTCATTGAGCCAACGGGGTTTCTGGGTAAATGTTCTCCATTATCGTAAGGATCACAATTCAGGACTGCAATGGTAGGAGGTTCTGCCTGTTCTATGTTATTTTCGTTATTATTTTGCATATCGAACTCATCAATATTTCCCACGGCAAAATCTATTTTCGACAAAGGATCATGTTCGAGCGAATCATCGTATTGTATTTGATCGTCGGAACACTGATCTAATGATGCAATTGCAGTTGCGGTATTTAAATGAAATGTATTTTTTGGAGAAACAGAATATAGTCTGTCGACAAAGTCGTAACGCGATTTGAAGTTAGCAATTCTTCCTTTAGAGGAGGTACTCATACTTCTTTCACTCTTTATCATGATGGGGGCCTTTTCAGATGACAGCTTTGAACCAGTCAAAGCATTGTCTTTGCTATTGTATGTTTGGGGCAACTGAGTTATAGAGTACTGCCGTGTAACCAACGCCTCATCCGAGCTCAGAGAAACAATAGACTCTCTTTTAGTTTCACCAACATTTCCCACAATATTGTTGAACAAGTCCTCAACTTCCAGCTTGTTGCCTAATGTTTCTCCGTTTCTGTATAAATCTTGGTTTTGCCATATTTCGTATAACCGGAGAAACTTCTTGTATTTCTGACGGTAGGGCTCGATAAATACCAAGCTGTATACATGTGCCAAATATACAGAGTTGAACACAAGCACAAAAATCGATAGTTGTTTGCAATTAACACCATTCCATGAGGAAACAACGAAGAGAGCTCCAATCTTCAAGCACTCCAGAATTACCGGGTAGTAAAACTTGGAAAAGTCCTGCGACACTTCGTTCCCCATAGTAAAGATCTCATGACAGAAGGCCATCAAATAGATCATTGCTGGCAAAATCAATGCCAAAACTATGGTCTTGTGGTAAACGACATTAGTTTGTTCAAAGGGAGTTGCAAGCTCCAGAAGAAGCCAAATCGCGGTTGATATAGCGATGTGGTAAATACTGAGTACCACTATCACGGACCAAGGCCGTAGGGTAATCATTATACTAGGCCTGAACTGTTTATCAATGATTGCAAATGTTATGGCTGTGATGACTAAAGGATGTTTAGCGCGATATGATTGGGAGCAGCCCAAGGTGTAATACACGTGACCAAATTATGTAACTAACTGACTCACTATCGCAGGTTCTAGTCTGGGGTCTATTCTACAACGATGGCAGACTCGAAGCAGGTGATTCCATTGGAATCGAACCCTGAAATCTTCTCTGAATTAGCCAGAAACATTGGCTTGTCGCCCGTACTTGCATTCCATGATGTTTATTCCTTGACTGACGAAACATTGATGGCATTTCTTCCTAATCCGATCTATGGAATCATTTTACTATTCCCCTTAACCAATAATTACGAGAATTATAGAAGGAAGATAGATGGGCAATCCGACACATATCACAACCAAGACTTGGACAAGATCAAATGGTACAAGCAGACTATTGGTAATGGGTGTGGATTGTACGCATTGTTGCACGTATTGAGCAATTTGCCATCGGATTTCGTTATCAAAAACCTGAAGCTATGCCAACTCTTAAGTAACATCGATGCTAACGCATGTACCATCAGTGTTGAAGAAATTTCCGCTTCTGTCGAACTATTGGAATCCTGCATCAAGTTAGATGACAATTTCGGCAACAAGGGCCAGACAGAAGCACCACCAGCAGAAGCACCAGTAGAATTACACTTTATCACCTTTGTCAAGGGTAAGGACAACCATTTGTATGAGCTTGATGGCAGAAGAAACGGACCAATTGACCTCGGTAAATCCACTTCCGATTCCAACATCATTCAAGATACTAAAGTGGCGGAAAAAATACAATTCTATATCGACAATACCGATGAAGCGAACAAGCACAACTTTGCTCTAATGGCCATTGGGCCAAGTAATGACTGAAATTATGAATATCTAACGGTTAGTAGACGCAACGATCTTTTATATTTTAATTACGTGTAGTTAGATCTGCCCCTTTATATCGACCTTTTTAAATCCTGGTGCACTAATTACCGCCGTTAAATGTCCTCTAGCTCCCAAGCAATCGAAGTCAGTCTCCCCCTTAAACTCAGTCAAATTATATTTGCTCAAAAATGTTCCAAGCTCGTCATCATCTTTGAACTGCAATCTTGAAATCACGACATCATTTCCTATTTTTCTATATGCCTTAGACGTTACCCATAATGCCTTTACCCTTGTTTTAGTGACCACGTAATTCTTTATCATTTGGTACCCTAATTTATGCTCAGTATTCATGGAATATTTCTCAAATAGACGGAAAAAATTATGGTAATTCTCTAACAACAAATCCTGATTCATCTTGAACAAATCGAGCAAAAATTCGAACCATTGTTTCTCCGAAGGATTTTTCATGAATTGCTTGTAAGATTGTTCCACCTTAAGTTTTATCTTATAGATCTCACTATGATTGTTAGTGATGATCATGTATATCGTCCGATACACCAAAAATTCAAGCTCACTTCGGAAAAACTTGAATTGCAAGTGCAGCTCGTTTTTCCTTTTGAGGTAATAGAGATATTTTAGTTGGGACTGACACTGATTGAATTCTCCCAAGTCATTATTTTCTAACGACAACTTAGCATTAAGTTCATAGACATGGATGGTAAAGTCATTCTTTATGTGCTGAACTGTCAAGTCCTGTCTTATAGACTTGAATTGGTTTATCACATAGGAATACGACTTGGTTTCTTTATATTTCTTTATGATGAAACGTACACTCTTCACCAATACCTCTTGCGGTCTAACCAAGCTCGGTACAGGCTCTGATGTTAAGCGGAAAAAGCTTTTTTCGAGTGTTTGGCATGTACCAACAATTATTGATGAAGAGGAGGGAATAAATGGATTTTCACCGGTAGTTCTTGTTGTAGGAGGGGGAGTTTCAAATCTTTGACTTCTTTGTTTCTTTCTTAGGCTCGAATCATAGTCATTCTGTGTCCGCTTCAATGCCGCATAATTTTGAAGCGTCGAATCTGCTGGTTTTGGTGTCGATGAATTTGTACTTGACATACTAGGTCTGTCACTAGGAAATCCAGCGGCCTCCAATGCTTTCCTCCTTTCACATTCCAACTCTAACCCTTTTGTTCCATCTAGAACCGGTAATTTTTGGGACAGCCAGTCATTTTCGAAAACGCAATTTAGACGTACAGCCCGTTCTATCAATTGTTGTAACTGATTATTGAATATTGGCTTCTGGTCCTCCGTTAAACGAACATTTGCGCGAGTGAAGCTCTCTACCACAAACTTGTGTAATTCAGGAGGCCAGTCACCATTAGGGGAATCTTCTTGTCTATGTGATTGCGTACTTGTCTGGTTTACTGTAGTTCCATTAATTCCATTATGGGACTTGGGTTTAGAGCCGGCTTTTCTAGCCTTTGACTTGTCGTTTTTGGACCCAGACTTGGACATGGTCTTAACCTTAGCCGTTCGTTTATTCTTAGCTGCCCCCAAGGCCGTAGGTGCGACTTCGTTGTATGTTCCACTCATAACTCTTCGCTTTACCTCTTGAGCTGCTACACATTGGCATTATCCTGCGATATCACGCGGCATTACACGTGAGAACAAACTGAAGGTCCCATTTGACTTTACAACTATTGTCACCGTAGAAGTTTTACTCGTGAAGGTGGTTATTACACAAGATTGTTTCTTCATAGAACTGCTTACTCCACCAGCAAATAAACCTAGCTGAATTGGCGTGATAATTTTCAAATCCGTCAAAAAGTCCATCAGTTGGCCCCACTCAAAACTTACCCGAATACCCTTCGTTGTTGATCCGATGGGGTTACAATGAGATCTTCCATCTTCAATAATGATCCCCCTCCAAGAATAGCATCGACAAAAACCAAAACCATTTCCAAAAAGTCGAAATCGTCCAGCCCATATGTTAGCACTCCAAATACACCCAGTCTATCCGATAAAGTCAACTTCAATGCCACGAGTTCTGGCCAAGCTGGCGATATCCATAACAAAATGAAAAGTCTAACATGGAACTTAGATGAGTTGGTATCGACTTATCAAGATAAAGGGTTCCTTCCTCCAATTTTATCACCAACTTTACCAGACAGCAAAGACGAGATTAATCCCATAGACAAAGAAACAAAATCCCCCACACCGGTACCCACAGCAGTAAAATCGTCTTTGGAAAGACAGGAGTATGAGAGCGATGAACAGTCGGAAAAACTGATCTTTTCCAAAGCACGTCATATTGATTACAGTGGTGAGTCAGGTGAGGATGAGATTCCTCTTTCGATGTTATCGCCTACCTTACCTTCTTACTTTGAGAACAACCAAACCCGTGATAGAGATTCCGTAGAAACTACAAAAAGGGCGTCATCCGTATCAAATGTTAAAATCAAGTGGATCAATAAACTCGATACCAATAAACCCAAGTTTTTACTAAGAATAGCATTCGGCGACAAGACCACACTCAAGACTGAATTAGCAAAACCAAACTCGGCTCTTCCTAAAACTGATCAGAGTGCTTCTACTTTGGCTGGTTTAGGTATTGTTGCACCTGATACAAATGACAAAGGAATGAAACGACAAGACAAAAAATTATTAGATAGGCACAGAATCGAAAAAGAGTATAGTGGACCCGAAAAGAAACCTGACGTAAAGGATAATAAAAGTGCTGCCCTCGAAAACGAAAAAGAAAGCTTATTGCTTGCCCAGATACGACAGCAAGAAGAAAGAGAACGAGATTTAAAGGAGATACTCATTAGAAAAGAAAAAGAATTGGAAACAAAAGAGAGGGAATGGGAAGAGACATTCAGGGTAAGGCACTTGGCTGAAAGAGAGAAAGAGAAGCGTAATTTTGAAAACAAGGAACGGGAGTTATCCAAAAAGTTCAAGGAAGATAAGGATATTCTAGAGCAAGGACTTAAAGAGAAGGAGAAAAAGCTTCATCTGACCGAGGAAGCACTTCAGAAAGAAAAGGAAATATCAAAGAGGCTTTCAAAACCTTCAGGCACAGATTTGTCACTTGAAAAACAGAAACGAGAACAGATTAAACAGTTAAACAAGGATGTAATTATGAAAGAGCAGTCAACACCTATAGGCAAACGAATTAAGTTGGCTGGTACAGTTGCTTCCAATGACTCAATAGAGGTATACAAGAAATGGTCTAATAGCCAACGTGACGAGATGAAGAATCAATTACAAAGCAAAAAGCTCCATTGGTTAGGACTCGCAAAGACTGCTATGAAAAAAGCAGATTCTTACAAGGGGTCGCACGATATGTTATCGATAATAATTCGGGTCGATTCCTTGCTATTGAGAATGATTTCTTATGATTATGACGAGCGCTCAAAACTTGTGACCAATGTTTTGCCAAGCGAAAGATCGTGGAAAATCTTGGTGAATGATATGTCACGGTTAATTGATGACATCGACAAAGTTACGAATTCGTTGAAGGACAAGAATCTTCTAGAATTCTTGAAGATATTACTGTGTATTCTATTTCAGACTCAAGCAGTGGTTCTTAAGAGAATTAATGCTATACTCACTAAGGTGATCCAGCTGTACATCAATAAGAATACTAATGATAATAGCCTCAATGAAAAAATTATAGAACTACAGCAGACAACTATCGCCAATAACAATTGCATAGTTGAGCATTTCATGAACTCACGACCAAATTATATCAACGCTATAATACCCTTAAAGTTCCCCATTACTTGGTTCAAAAAAGCGGTGGATTTGGAGTCTGCCCAACAAGACCACATTCTTGATAATGTGAGCAACAATATTAAACCTTCCAATCAGTTGTATTACTTGCCAATGGGTGTCTATTCCAATATGAATGAGATCACTTGCTTCTTGTACAATATTGTTGACGAATTTATTGAAATTTTCAACACCTTCATCAGACCTGGCGAACCCATAAAGTACACCTTACAAAGTGGAAATTGATTAAACACTGCCGTGTATAATGGATGTATGTTACTATGTACTATTAACTAATGGCCCTGAACGTACTTATCTTTGTAGATCCAACTATTGCCAATAGATTTCATTCCAAAAATTTCACTGCACCGTAACCATGCAGCAGCCTTATGGAAGTCTTTTTTGTGAAATTTGGTTTTGGAACTCCAAATTTCACCTAACTCAACCATAGAAAAAACATTGCCCATGGATCCTGCCATGGATAGAAGCCTAATACCATTTACTTCGTCTTTGATAGCCAAGCCCCACCCATTGAGCAACGCCTTCCCCAATTCATAATATGACATCGCCACTGTATCGGCCTGTGTTTTTGAAATTGTCGCCATTTTATTAATCTGCTGTTTGGACAACTTTTCGAAAGCTCGAAACACAAGATTTGGTTCATCTCCATGTTTCAACGGATCTGACTTCAAAGAATGGTCCATTTGTTTCAAGACCAATTTGATCAAATCCTCTGGTTGAAGCAACCCCAATTTTTCCATGACTTTACTGACCTCTGGAGATGACAAGGAAAGTTCAGGATGTGAGGTAATATGTAAATCAACTAAAATACATTTGCAAAGCCATTTAATGGAATGTGCGTCATTCTGTTTGACACCTTGGCCCGATCTCAATGCCATCGCATAAAGATACATCGCTCTTGGATAGTTGTTTGGGGTATTAGCAGTGAGCTGTAGTTGATACGAAGCTTCTCTATGCTTTCCCATAGAACGTAATTGGTTTGCGAGTTTTATTCTTGTCTCAAGACTTAACGGGTCAGACGGATTTGATGGAGATGACGTTCCCAGTGTTTGCGTGCCTTCAGATGCAACTCGTCTTGGGGAGGTTATGCCCAGAGCCGAAGTATCTAAATCTGAAGCAGTTCTATTTCTAATAGTTGGTGCTGAAGGGGTCCTCGATACACCTTGGGGTCGATTCGATATTGGTTGGGGAGTTAGAAAATTATGTGTGCCATTTAGATTGGGCGAACCATTAGCACTATATGGAGCACGATGGAGAGCCGCTGAGCTAGAAGTTGTTAGTGATCGTTTAAGATCTGGTAATGGAGGTGCACCCCCTCCTGAAATATCGAAACTGACATTGTTCTTAACTGATGCCATATCCGCAACGAGGTGATTACTTGAAGGTTCTGCATTTTCTAACACGATGTTTTGCCGTATCTTCTTGACATTAACGATAGTACTGTTTCTTGACAAGCCATTATCCTCTGGGTTAAGGTGACCTATGGCAGCCAAGCCTTTCTTTGTTGGCTGGCGTCTGAGATTGGCCAAATGATTTTCAGCAATATAATTTCTTGGGGTGGTAGGCGTGGGGGTATCAATAGAGGAAGTTCCATCATCATCATCATCATCGTCGCCATCGAGACCTAAACGATCCAATAATCTACCTGTGGTCTGAATCGAAGCCATACTATCTCGTTTCCTTAACCCAAACCCATCTTCGTCATAGAAATCATCTCTTTCAATATCGAGACGTTGTAGCAATGGTCCTGCGCTGGTAGTAGAGTCAAAAGAGTAGACGCTTTCGGCTTCATCTCCTTTACATTGCCGAGAAGAGTCCATCTTGGGTCTATTGGAAAATTGGGGATGAATGATCGGGGATGGAGCCAAGGTCGGTCCTGACGTCACTTGTTTCTGTGTCAGATCAAGTTTCTTATCAATTGATTGGCGTTCAACGAGTTTTCCCAAAAGGGTGGGTTTGCGTTTTGTCGGGGTAGATTTTGACCGAATAGGCCCTGACCGTGAATTTGAAGGTAATGGTGAGCTGGAGGTTTCACGGAGCGACTTTAGTGATTTCGACCGAGCAATTGATACTTGTCGTTCCAACTGGATCAATGGAGATTTGAGTTCGCTGCCTGCCGGTACTGAGGGTGGTTTTGTTAATGGGGACACGTAAAATGGTCGGGCCGTTTGAGGGTTAGTACCGCACGAAGTCGTTCTGTGCGTAATTGATATCATTTTTAGCTCGAGTATGTTACAGTATTGTATCGCGCACGTTCTTGGATAAAAATAAGTCCCACTGTAACCAGCAACAGAAAGAATAGAAGGGAATGAGGAGAAAGGTATGTAAGTCTGGGCTTATAAAGGCCGGTGGTGGTGTGTAAACTTTGTAAATTGAGGTACTGAATTTAGACAACTAATTTGTGATTTTGTGGGGAACAGCTCTTCCAGTGCGATAACAGACCAGTGATATCGATACTGTAGTAGATATACAGATATGAGGAGGAATGTGGTTTCCACAGTAATTTTGCAATTGAGAATAGCAGGAAAAACTAGATCAACGATAAGTACAATTGACAATAAGTGAACGGCGGGATGGCATGGGATTCGGGAATGATATATAGTTATATAAGTGTAGAGTGGGAATGTGTTACAGATCTAAGCGACATATGTAAGGGGCAACGGTGGTGAAACCAATCTGAAACACCGTAGAGCCAATAAGCACCCCGAACTTTGTATCGTGTAGCTGGGTGAACAAACCCGATGCTAAGAAGCTCGTGATTAGGAGCGCTGAGTCCCCGCGGGATTGTTAGTTAGGAGCAAAATCAGACCTACCAACCGTTGAAAAAAATGGGCGCGTCACCGTCAGTTACAAGGCGAATATTAAGGGCCAATGGAAGGTGTCATCTCAAGGCGCCAGGTCCAAACAGCTAGCCAGTGAGAAGTCAGGATATTGACGACCCCGAAGACTGTCAACTTTATACTACTTTGGGAAGACAGAAAAAATGGCCCTTTCTCTTGAATGAGGACATGTATTTCCTAATATGTCAGAGCCGTATGTAGACCGGCACTTAAAAGAGAAGGCACCACTTGGAAGAACGTCTTTTCCTGCAGCAAAACCGTTGGATCGTTCTCGGTGTTCGACTCTATCGGTGACCTGTCAGGATGTCCTGGCTCCAGTTGGTGTCATACAATGCCAAGTTAGTAAGGTGTCGCAATTTCTAATCACCACTATATACGACAAAACTATGAGATATGCAGTAGAACCTGGAATTATGCCGTAAAGAACCCGTCCGTCGCTGTGCCTGTCCTAACTGAGCGGCACCATCACGGCACTTTGACACAATCGGCATCTTGCGCTAAATCTCGGCCGATTACCCCATCAAGTTGACTCCAGCTATAAGCATTTTTTTCTTTCATTTCTCACAACTACTAGAACATACACCATGGACGTCATCAAACCCCACCGTCCAGCCCAGTCTCCTGAGAGAGATCCATCCACCCAATCCAACTACTGGAACTTCACGCAGATCAAGGTGCACTTGAACCTTGATGTGTCCTTCGATAAAAAGATCGTGGACGGTGAAGTGGTGTTTGACTTGAAGTTCAATAACGATGTCTCAGAACTTGCCTTGGATACTTCTTTCTTGACCATTCATCAAGCCTATGTCAATGACACCAAAGTGGACTTCACCCTCCACCCAAGAGTTGAGCCATTTGGAAGCAAATTGACCTTCCCTGTCGTAGGCAACACTGGGGAAACTGCTGCTATCAAAATTAAATTCTCCACCACTGAAAAGTGTACTGCATTACAGTTCTTAGATAAAGAAGTTACTGATGGTAAAGTCGCCCCATACTTGTTTTGCCAATGTCAAGCTATTCATGCTAGAAGTTTATTCCCATGCTTTGATACTCCAGCAGTAAAGAGTCCATACTCCTTCAAGGCTACCTCGCCTTACTTCACTTTGATGTCCGCTCTTCCAGGTAAAATCGAAGGCAATGACTACTACTTTGACCAACCAATTCCGATCCCCTCATACTTGATTTCTATCGCATCTGGTGACATAACCAAGGCACCAATTGGTCCAAGATCCGATGTTTATTGCGAACCTGTGAATATTAAGGCCAGTCAATGGGAATTCGAGAAAGACATGGAAAACTTCATTCAGCTTGCAGAAAAATTGGTATTTGAATATGAGTGGTCTAAATTCGATTCCTTGGTCATGCCCAACAGTTTCCCATACGGTGGTATGGAAATTCCAAACTTGTGTTCTTTGACACCAACTTTAATCTGTGGTGACAGATCGCAAGTTTCTGTTATGGCACACGAATTGGCCCATTCCTGGTCCGGTAATTTGGTTACCAGTGCCTCTTGGGAACATTTCTGGTTGAATGAAGGCTGGACTGTATACCTCGAGAGAAGAATCATAGAAGGTATCGCAGTAGCAGAAGCACGCGAATCTGGGAGACCAGATCCTATTGCTTATGGTGCTCAAATGAGGGCTTTTGATTCTATCTTAGGGTTGTATGATTTGGAAAAGTCCATTAAGGCAATGGGTGACATGGCAAAGGCATACTCTACACTTGTGCAAAACCTAAAGAATGGTACCGATCCAGATGACTCATTCTCTAAGGTTCCATACGAAAAGGGAAGTACTTTGTTGTACCATATCGAATTGCAAGTTGGAGGAAAGGAAGTTTTCGATAAATTCATTCCTCATTACTTTAAAAAATTTAGATACAAGTCCCTTGATACCTATGAATTTGTCGACACTTTGTACGACTTCTTTTCGGACAAGCATGCTGAATTGGATGCAATTGACTGGCAAGCATGGTTATACGCACCAGGAATGCCACCAGTTATTCCAAAATACGACACTACTTTAGCGGACCAAACTTATGCGTTGGCTGAGAAGTGGTACAAGGCTATCTCCAACAAGGAAGGGTTTGATGGGTTTTCAGCAGCCGACATAGCAGAATTTTCTACGGATCAGAACGTCGTTTTCCTCGAGACCTTGAGTGCATATGGTGAAAAGGCTGATTTTGACTGGAAAAACCACGGAGACGCTTTGGAAGCCATGGACAAGGCATACCCGAAATTTGGTACCACTAAGAATGGTGAAATCTGTGAAAGATGGTACACCCTACAAGTGGCTGGATTGAACGAAAAATACTATCAAATTCTCGGAGAGTGGTTAGGTACTGTTGGCAGAATGAAGTACGTCAGACCAGGATACGTTGCATTGGCCAAAATGGATCATAAGAGAGCTGTGGAATACTTCCTTAAGTTCAAGGACACCTACCACCCAATTTGCAAGGCTTTGGTTATCAAAGATTTGGGATTGTAAGTCACGGAAATAAAATATTTAATTACGTAATAGATTAACCAATCACGACAACCACGCACTTTGTGCTCGGTGATCACAACACGCCTAAGCCACTTGTTTAAAAACACGTCGCTTCGATTCGAATACCACATCTACACGTTTTGGCACTTTAGATATCTACGATATGTCTTTCTTATATCAAGCGTTACCAGTATGTATACAGGAGCAAGCAAGGTACTTGAAACAACCGATACTCGTACCAGGTTAATCGACCCTTACGACCACTGTTTGGTATGAAAAAAGAACCAAAATAGCCAAGGCTAGAGTTCACAATATCTGAACTCAGTATTAGATATGTTGAAACTATACGCTTCTGTTTGGTAGTACTATCGATTGCTTATGGCGTGGAATATGAACCCCAGTTAGCATGTTTAGGACCATTCACTAACAACCAGCAAGTCAATCAGTTTTCTGAAAGATTAAGCATAGACCGTATCAAAAGTGATTTCGGATCTCTTCAAGCTTCTGTCGCTAAGATCAGACCTCCCCAAGAATTTTTCGATTTCAGAAGAGTTTCCAAGCCAGCTAATTTTGGGGAAATTCAAAACAGAGTTGGTTACAATTTGGGATACTTCTCTGCTAATTACATTACCATCATTGCCATTTTAAGTGTCTATGCTTTGATCACCAACCTTTTGTTATTATTCGTAACCATCTTCTTGATTGGAGGTGTGTACGGTATTAACAAGCTCGGTGGTGAGGACTTGAACTTGCCCTTTGGAAAGTTCACCACTTCCCAATTGTACACCGGTTTAATGATCGTTTGTGTTCCATTGGGATTTTTGGCGTCTCCTATTTCCACTATGATGTGGTTAATTGGTTCGAGCGGTGTAACTGTTCTCTCGCATGCCTCATTAATGGAGAAGCCAATCGAGACAGTGTTTGAAGAAGAGGTTTAGTATAGACGTAAGAGATAAACACCAGCACCAGTATTTAATAAACAGTAATTTAGTTCTAACATCCTTGTATATCTACGCTTGAAATTTCATACAAAAGATTTATTGCACTATGCTATACATCATATAAGCCATTCCCTGATGAGCTAGAAATAGATACTATTAGGAGCTCTAGCTCGGAGTCATTATGAGAAAACGAAGCTTCGTAGTAATAAAGGGAATTAAACTCAACACTTAGATGTGCAACTTAGTTCTTCTCCAGTGTCTTCTCTTGGCGTTGTACTTGATAGTGTTACCAGATCTCAATCTGATCCATTGTGGCAATGGTCTGTTTTGCTTTTGAGCCTTAGCTAACTTTTGCTTGATCTTGAAAGACTTTTGGGACTAAAAATGTTAGTATTGGTCATCTGAAAATTGTGGAATCGAAAATGCTGTAGTGGTTGCTTCAGTGGAAAAGTCAGGGTGGAGTAGGTTCAACCATGTCACAGTATATGGAATCCTTGTTGGGTGTTTCGGTTCAACTGTATTATACATACAGGCATCTTGTTATCTATACTATCCTAAAGGAAGAAGTAAACCAAAAGTTCGTCTGGATGCTTTTACCTATACAAAAAAATTTTCCCGAATGAGAATACAGGTTGCTCATTACAGGTTTGCACAGTTACCTAGGAGTTGTTACAGTTTGACTGCACGAAAATGCAAATTCTTGCATGCGATGGCATCTGCAGGACTGTGACTGTTTTTTTTGCGCGATGTCGCGAGGTTGGTTCTACGAACAGAAGAAATTAATTTTTCAGTTACTCTTGTTACATTATCATCAAAAATGACCAGAACCTCCGTGTTAGCTGATGCTTTAAACGCCATTAACAACGCCGAAAAGACCGGTAAGCGTCAAGTCTTGATCAGACCATCCTCCAAGGTCATCATCAAGTTCTTGACCGTCATGCAAAAGCACGGTTACATTGGTGAATTCGAATACATTGACGATCACAGATCCGGTAAGATCGTCGTTCAATTGAACGGTAGATTGAACAAGTGTGGTGTCATCTCCCCAAGATTCAACGTTAAGATTGGTGACATTGAAAGATGGACTGACAACTTGTTGCCAGCTAGACAATTCGGTTACGTTATCTTGACCACTTCTGCTGGTATCATGGACCACGAAGAAGCCAGAAGAAAGCACGTCTCTGGTAAGATCTTAGGTTTCGTCTACTAAGCATATAGTTGACTGTAATATAAGGTATTAATAGACTACTGTAATTTAAGCGGCGTATTATGTAATATGTTATGGAAGGGTAGAGAGCGCTCTTGAACGTTTCTATACATGAGGGCTACAGACCTAAGAATTCTTCAATTCACATGACACAACTCACTCGTGCGTATATTTTGATCATTGCAATAGCTCTTAACCGCACTTCTGTCTCCAGCTTAACTTCCCACGCCGCACGCATTGCGGCGATACCTCGCTTTGGTAGTGCGGGAAAATTTTTCGACTAGGCACAGTGGAAAAAAAAGTAGAAAATTTAAACCTTGGTCTTTTATTCTAATTAGAAAACCATTATCAACTATGTCTTCTGGTAAGTAAAGATAAATCGTGAATGATTAACGGCAATGAGAACACCATAGTCAATATAACATTTGGAGAAATCACGTCATTGATAACTGCCGAGATGGAAGAAGGATCTACCATAGAATTGGTTTGATTATGAGTTATGAAGTCAATGTGAAAATTGAATGAAAAAATTGTTCATACAGCGCCGCAAAGTCAGTGTTTTGAAACCACATACTAACGTTTAGGTCCAGTTAGAGATGGCTCCCAAGTTTTTGGTGTTGCCCGTATCTTCGCTTCTTTCAACGATACCTTCGTTCATGTCACTGATTTGTCCGGTAGAGAAACCATCTCCAGAGTTACTGGTGGTATGAAGGTCAAGGCTGACAGAGATGAATCCTCCCCATACGCTGCTATGTTGGCTGCTCAAGACGTTGCCCAAAAATGTAAAGAAGTTGGTATTACTGCCGTCCACATCAAATTGAGAGCTACTGGTGGTACCAAGACCAAGACCCCAGGTCCAGGTGGTCAATCCGCTTTGAGAGCCTTGGCTAGATCTGGTTTGAGAATCGGTAGAATTGAAGATGTCACTCCAGTTCCATCTGACTCCACCAGAAGAAAGGGTGGTAGAAGAGGTAGAAGATTGTGAATTATTCTATCCTATAATAATAATAAGTATCGGTTGAAAAGTCATATCTTCATTTTGAGGTTTTAATCCCCCTCATCTGGGTTCACGATCTTTACATAGTAAAGTAATGTACATTTATAAAGTATAGAGATGTAAGGAAACTAGTATTTATATACCATCTTCGTTCTCCAGCTAAATCCAGTATCGTATCTTTAGCTGATATTCGTCGTACTATTACAGTATTTGTTATTGTTGAGTTGACTATATAATCGCAGCTGCATCGCATGATTTATCATTCATCCACCTCTTTGAGGTATTTTACACTCCATATGCTCGTACGCTACCCGATACGAAGAGGGATCCGCCTTCTTCATATACATTCATCAAAGGCGCTTATTGATGCGTTGTTTCCCGAAAGTGGCCCCTCAAGATCCGCTCCACCACCTCTTGTATGGAACAAACCATTTTCCAGTCCCCGATTTCCGTCGGATCTTATCTGTTATCCTGAGAAAGTTACGATTGACGAAAGCCAATGGGTTCGTCTTGGAAGAGCATTCAAGCAATATGTTGATTCAAGGCAGGACTTGTATGCTGACCCTCATTCCACTAGTTTGACTCGTGATGAATACCACATGCTTGGTGAGGCACTTGTCCAACAACCAGATAAAGTGAACCAATTCTTTAATCATTTTACTAAAAGCATATTATCACATAAAGATTTCCTTCGCAAGTTTAACGAGACTGCTCCATACGATCTACATTTAGTTCACAGTTATTTGGCTAATTCCTGCGATGATATGTACGAATTACCCAAGTTAACCTTAGCAGAAGAGTTCAATCCCCTTTTTCTAGTTGATTCAGATCACGTATCCAGTTATACTCAGCTGTTAGGTGAAAATATTTCTAAGGAGGACCATGAAATTATTCAGAAATCTTTAAACAAATTAAGAGCTTTTGGAAAGGCATCGCTCATGTTCCACTTGACGTTGTACGGGATACCAAAAAAAGACTTTCAAGCAATCACATCTAGAATTATCCAACATTCATTGATCTATAAGTGGGTTCAACCAAAGTCTGCCCAAAAGTTTTTAATAAAAAAACAAGAAGACAATCAAATCAATGAAAAAGTGATATACCAGTATATTGGATATTTACTTTTAACTGATAAATTTCCTTCTGCATGGATCAGAGAATTATTTCATGAGCACAAATTTTTATTGAAGGACAGAAGCGACTTTCCCGGTATCTCATCTAAAGCCATAAACTACCAGAAAGTTTCAGGTTCTATGAATTTGGGATCAGATTCTTTTTTTACTGCATTATTGAGAGGGACTACCTTTAATAACGAGAGCAACTCCGCTCTTACGAAATATGCTGAATCAATATTTTCTCATATTGACACTGAAAACAAGACAGGATCTGATACGCTGTCACTTTTGAATAGATTGTCATCTCTTGATATTTTGGAATTTGAATCTTTTATTGAAAGCTATTTTCACAACTTTCCTCGGGGCCCAACTCAAAAACTCGTGAACCAAATAAAGAGTTTGATTAACCAATATGATATTCCTTTACCAAACCCAACCAACAATGAAAGCATCGCAAGAAGATTTCTTACTATTAATTCCACTATAATAAGGGACCAACAAGACAGAAGACCTGACTGGTCTAACAGTCCAGAAGTGAAGAGTATTTTGGAAAAGATTGGCGATTATGGCTCTATCAGATTTAAATTTTTGATTAAGTTGAACGTTCTGAAGTATTCTGACAGGTATTACATGACATCCTTAGAAAAGTTAATGAATTCAAATGAGTTCAAAAAGTATCACGTTGATAATTCAGGGTATTATCAAGCTCAGTCTCCCGATGAATCATTATTAATCAAGCTTATAAAGTACAGAAATCATAGCAACTTAAACTCGTGCCAATTTCATCAAAATTTTGGTATACTTACGAGAGAAGAACAAGTGGAATGGGTTAGTGTTATTTTTAAAAAGATGATTAAGGTTCTAGATAATTTGAATTATGAAGAGGTTGACGACTTCTTCAACTCAATTTATAGAGAATTGAATACCCGGAAGTTATCTCTTGGGTTGTACAATAAGGAAAGAATCATTAAGAAGATAGAAAAATCGAAAGAAGTTATGATACGTCCCTTACAAAGACAAAAGTTACCTAATGAATATTATGGTGATCTTGTTCTTGCAACTGGGAAACATTTCTTGATGTATTCGGTTATGAAGTACAACCTTAATTTAGGGTTAAATGCTTTTCTACAGAGTAATCAAGAATGCATGGAAATATTGAATTCGATATACTCTCATGATAAGCTCAGTCGATTAGTGGGTCAAAATGAAATTTCAGGCAGAACCACAACGAGACCACTTGAAGAAATACTAAACAAGATCAATCTTAAAAGTCATCACCCTGGTTTTGATACCCGGTCGATAAAGAACATAAAAATAGACATCAAATATGATCAAGATCATCCCAATTCCTTAAAAACTCTTCAAAAACTGAGATTACCCTTACCACAAATATATCCGAATGATCTTCATAAATTACTATTGATCAATTATTTCCACTCCCGAACGTTCTTGAATGCGATCAATAGCAATTTAGAGAACCAAAACCGACTTCCCGATCTCATAACGATGTTTGGTTCTTTGGGATCAAAATATTATGAATATATGGTAAGCAAGAAATTGACACAAGCTTCCAAGAATTCCAGTATTCCAATAAATTATACCGAACAGCTTCAACAATGGTTAGTGGACAAGAAATTTAAAATGGCCATCCTGAACTCGTCTCGATTGACCCATCCTTTCCATAGTTCAGATGCAAAAATCGATAGAGAAGTCCAAAATTTGTGCACCGAATTAGAGAGAAAGTATTCTAGAAATGAGTATTATCAATTACGCTACCATAACCAGATTTTCAATCAATATATTGGATCATTGGTCATCACAGATCCCAAGGCGTTAGATTCTTGGTTCGACGGAGTCATAGATCCTATCATAGCCCAGGTGAAGGAATCACCAGACTATCTCAACACTTTAATTTTGGAATTGCAAGATTTATAGAAGTCAAAGCTTGTTTCATAGTAACACTGTTCAGCTATCTTGCTTTGTTTCAAAATAGACAAAATACAGCGATACTAAATAGGTACTTATTACCTGTTTGAACTTCCTGAAATGAAATTATTACTAAAAATAAAAATACCTAAAAATTAAAAAATAATACGAAGCAGGCACGATTTCGGTATCCAAGTTCAATAGCTGTAGTTGCGCATGGTCAGAGTACACTTAACTATTAATACAAGATAAGTTAATGGACATAAAAATCAACAATTTTGCGAAAAATCGCAAGAAATTTTATTCGCTAGAGAAGAATTAATAGAATGATAGAGTAAGAGATATTCCAACATCTAATATGAATCATGATATCATCTATGCTTATCAAGAATATCTCGGAAGATGAACAAGATGTGACTACCCACGGAATATAGTAATGTGGCTACGGAAAAAAAAGTTCCAAAATGCACCCACTATAAATCCCGCAACAACCCCATTTTATATTGGTCTATTTATACCTCTGAAACCAATGATACCAATGATACCAATGGAAAATAGTACGATTGAAGATTATACCTGACTCCGAGGAAGGGTGCAAATTTTCAGATGGTGGCACATCCCGTAGATATAGATGAAGGTATCAACTCAATTTAAGGTTATTCGCGTTTGTCGATTCGGCTTAGCTCAAGTATTTTCTGTAACGAGGAGTGACATTCATGTGGCATATAAATAGAATGGGAATAAACTAGACTTGCACGTCTACTGTTAGAGTGTGCCAGGCTAACTCTAAGTTTCTAAGATCGGTTTGTGTTGGGTCAGTGTATGAACGGGAACGCCGCACTCCAGCTTCTTCGGTGCTTTTCGCATCCAGTAACCGAGCCACATACTCGTAAATTTTGGCACCACGATCGTTTCATTAGTTACGCCGCATGGTCCCATGGTCAAAAAACGTGGCACACCGATTACGTGCTTATGTAAATGTGCAGCGAAGGTAAGCGTGGTATCCCAATAATAGTAAAACAGGAAAAGCCTCTGTCTACGATGGGGTGTCCTATCAGTCCCTTTATTTTGACGGCAGTTACCGCAAAGTTAAATTAAACCAAGCTTTTTCTCTGCTCTTAAGTTAACTGCAAGTTATGTCATGGAGAAGATATCGTCGCTGACAAAAACGCCTGGTAGAACACCCATAGTACTGTGGGCGAGGTTTGTTCTATGCCTTTTGTTAATATTGGGCATTTTGTTGGTCCCTTTAGTTAAGAAAACCTTCACTGCTTCAGCCCTCGAACTTACCTTCAAAACAAGTACTGGGAGATCACAAGAAGACTTATGTTCAATTTACTTTAACAATTTAAACATATTGGACCCTTCACTCAACTTCGAAAACCACGATCTTGGTGATGTTTTAACCTCGTTGAGGATATATAATAAGTGCTATTTTCAAAACAACAATACTCCAATCATCACTCACTTGGATGAAAAGCTTATTTCATTTTTCAATAGCCGGCTTCCCACATACACCAGTTGGAATGGAACAGCTACTTCACCTAATCTCAGCAATGACCAACCATTTTGGCCATCGTTTCGCAACCAAATCCAAGGAAAAGGTATAGTTGTTGGATGCGAAAACGATAGTCAACTTCCGCAGATAATTGGCTTGATCAAGGTATTGAGATCAATCAAGAACCAACTTCCAATCCAAATCGTACACACCAACAATTTGACTTCAAAATACATTATTGAAGTGGCACAAGCTCCACATGCTGATGGACCTAAACAAGATGTATGGTTTGTTGATGCTTCTGCCGTCAAGAAGCAGGATGTGCCTATAAGGTGGGTGGCAGCCATTTTCAATTCGTTTGCTGAAATGATCTATATGGACCCTAATATTATCCCCATATCGAACCCCGAGAAGCTCTTCACTAGCGACAGATACCAGAATTATGGAATATTATTCTTTAAGGACAAAAAGGAAAGCAGTGAATACTCAGGACTATCCTACAGTGCTACTTATGGGAAATTATTGCCTACCTTTACTGAGGAATTCGTATTTGGTTCTTTTGCGAAGCTTAGAGGGATGGAAACTAAGAACGAATACAATGATGTTGATAGCACAAAATATAGAGGAAGTATCTATCATTCTAATCTAAAGTCGGTCATTACTGAGAAGGTATATGTCATGAATAGATCTGCTCATTTAATGGGACTCATAATGGGAGCTGGTCTCGAACTATGGCAAAAGTCTTTCAACCACCTGCCAAAGGAATTATTGTGGATAGGTCAAATCATTAGCGGATCAGTTCCACTGACGTCGGTCAATAGGATTTTCAATCATCATAGAGCGGCAATAGCAGGAAAATTGCAATCAACTGAATTTTCTCATTCTATCTGTGGTTCAAACCAGTTTCATTTCAGTGACAATGCTAATGAATCACCCAAACTAATTTGGATCAATGGCGATATCCACAGAGAGCAGTTGAAAGATCTCGAGGGAGCAATCGTTCCTTCGAACCATCCTTTCAAAGACGTGGTTGCTGATGCTAAGTCGAACGGATATTGCACCTTTATTGGCAAAACCCATGACCGAGGAAGCTACAAATATAAAAATATGAACATTGTCCGTCATAGTTCCCAGCGCTTCATTCAATTCACAAAAAATGAAACAACTAACATCAAAAAGTTGGTTAAAATTTGGTTAAAACCTTTTTAACACATATAACAAAAATTAGAGGTTTTTCAAATAGTTATCAGCAGGGATGGTTATGAATCATCTCCTGTTTTCCGTAAAATCTCATGGTCGCATGAGTTAATCGTCTAAATAGATTTAAAAACGTGTAATTAGAAAATAAATATATGAAAAAAGTTTATCAGCGCCTTTCAGTGCTGTAAAAATTCATTTCCAGAAAGCGGTATGCTGTATTGAAAGTTTTTGGTAAATATGTACATTTTAGATGTAGCCTGTATTACATAAGCAGCATAACACGTCAGTCTAACAAGTTTCACGATTGATGAGTATCAACAATTGCTTGTCACATGGGGGTAGAGAAACTTATACCACCAATATCGCTCAAGGTGGTTCTACTATGCTTCTCATGGTACCTGGTGTCGTCTATTACATCTCAGCTTACGAAATTAATTCTTGTTAAGTTCACCTATCCTTTATTTCTTGGTCAATGTCAATTTGCCATAGGGGCTGGCCTCGCCTTTTTGTTCATTTCTTTCGTCAGGACCTTTCCCAATGTGTCAAATAGTTTTCCAAAAGGAAGTCTTCCAATTGACACCACAAAGCCTGTGTTCAATGTATCAACATTGATTAAGATCTTTCCATTAGGATTGTTTCAATTTTTTGGAAAGTTCTTTTCGCTAAGTGCTACTTCCTTAATACCAATGGCCACGGTATCCAGTGTGAAAGCATTATCTCCACTCTTTATAGTTGTTGGGTATCGTGTGGTGCATAAAGTTAAATTCCTGATAGTAACCTATTTGTGTTTGACACCATTATTGGGTGGAGTGCTTCTTATAATTATGGCTGATTCAATGCAGGGAACAATTCATATTTTCATAAATGAAGAAAATGAGTTGGATTATGCTCGAATTAAGGGCTTAGCCTTTTGTGTACTTAGTACAGTCATATTTGCCAGTCAGAACATATATGGTAAACAATTGATGACCTGGGACGCCAGCCCTTCAGCCGATCCAGCATCTCTAGTTCTCAATACTTCAGATTCTACTTCGAATCATCCGTATATGTTTAATAAGGGCGTCCGCAAAAGAAACAACTCGATAAAATTGCCGTTTTCATCATCAGATATTACCCTCAACGAAATGAAAGGTCCACAACCAAGCGCATATATCGAACAGATTGAAAATAATAACAAATTGCTCAATCCTATTGCATTCATTATCCAGAAAATTAATTTAGAAACTGTTTCTAAGCCAGATAAAATGACAATCATTCTCTACTGTTCGCTGATTGCGTTCATACTTTCATTGGGTGGGTTCTTGACCAATGAATTACCTAAAATCTTACAAGGAGAAATCTTGTTAACCACAAGCGAGTTTCTTGAAATACTCGTTCTCATATTTTTAGACTCGTTATCATTTTTTGCTCAGACAATCTTAGCTTTTCATCTTTTAGGACTGATGCCTGCATTGTCGTATTCCATAGCATCAATGATGAAAAGGATAGTCCTAATTACAGTTAGCATTTTGCTTGCAATTGGAACAGCTCCAACAAAGGATGACGCCGACAGGTGGTTGGGGAATATTACGAATCAACAGCTACTTGGCTTGATTCTAATAGCAGTGGGCTTATATTGTTACGACAAATGGGGATCATCTACTCTACTGAGAAGTTAACAATTGCATAACACAAGAAATTAAATGTTTGGACGCTAGAATGTTCAGTGCTCATCGAAAAAACAGTCTGTAGGGAAAGGGTTCATGTTGTACGTTTTAAGGCACAACAAGAGCTTACTTCCACCACTAGAAAGCCTCTAAATCACCAAACCCGTATATTCCGTGACTACCCACAGCAAAGTGTGAGTAGTATACTCTAGTGTAAGTTGTAGAGAGCACCAGCCTTGGGGGTCGAGAAAAATCTCAGACTGTCGCCCTACAATAATACTCACACGTAGTACAATACGGAAGAAAATCAAAACTTCGTCCGGAGCTGGATGTTGCTAGTACTTATAGTGCGATAATCGGTACACGCACTATATTATTGAGGGCCGGGTAATTTGCCTACTAAATAACCCTAGACAAAATTGAACCAACGGCTTCATAGCACTAAACCATGAAATTGACCTCAATAGTGGTGAGCGCTCTTCAAGCTAGCAGTATTGTGTTAGCTTCCGGATTCACTGCCTCAATTGTGAATGTCCCAAAGGAAATTGAAGAGCTATACAAGGAGAAGTTTTCAATTGTAAATGGCGATAACTATCCAGGTCGGATTCAGGTTCAATTGATTCCAGTTGACGAAGATAAGTACAGTTTTAGGAAATTAAATGCATTGGTAGATGAAAACTTTACATTCAGCTATGAAGGATTGCCTAATGGCGATTATGAGCTTATCATCAACCCCTATGATTTCTCCTTGGAAAACGATCGGTACAAGGTACAAGTTGACAATGATGTTATAAAGGCTACACCAGATCACATATATTTGACTAGTCTGAATGAAACTAATGTGGTGGAAATTTCTCATGAAAATGAGTTGCAAATTCAATTCGGACAATTAAATCAATTCTACGATAAAACGCTGAACTCTGTGGTTGATATAGTTATGAATAGTCCCCTTGGAGTTATCTTCAATAGTCCCCTCTACACCGGATTATTCGTTATGAGTATCGTTGTAATTATTACTCCATGGTTTCTTCAACGCTTCTTTCCGGATTTAGCTCAAGAATTAAAAGATGCTCAGGATGAAATTACAGGAAGGAAGAAACCTGATCAGGATCCAAGCGATTCGACTGAAAAAAATAGAACTAAGGCAACAGGCGTTAATGCAAACGAATCGAGCGCTAAGAAGAGGCGTTAATTATTAGTTCTTTGGGTTCGCTCTCGTTGCGACTATTCAAGATCATTCAAGATCAAACAAGTCGGACGGAGCATTCAATAAGGAAAGCAAAGTATAGGTGAGAAATGTTCTAGATCCTATAATAGCCACTCCTATAAGTATACCAACTGAAGTGCCCAAGCCGACGAACGAATAAAGTAGATTATACATTTTGACCAAATTCTCTACTGCTTCAAAAGAGAATATGAATGACTCCTCCAATCAAGAGGAATAAGAATTGCATTTCCAACGTCCATAAATATTGATAAAGACAGAACATACTGTCAAGCAGTATGCGAATATGGAGCTCTTAGCCACTACATACGTAAAATTTCAAGCACCAACGGCGCATTGGTTCCTTTTTTGTCGACAAAAATCAGTCAACCGACAGATCCTGTTACTATGCTGATGTTAAATGTGGAGGAAAAGAGCTGAATAGTTGCAAACTGAGATGCGACTCATTGATTTAATCGTCTATAGGCCTAATTATTGATATCCTTGTGCAATCAACATGAAGGGGGACAAATTGTCAATATTGTATAATAACCCCTAGTTAAATTGTATATACTCTACCGGTAGAGTCACCGATTACCATCTTGAACATTCCTCTAATCAACTTATCTTCAGAATCCACTTCTGAGCAGTTAAAAAGTTGCATTATAGTAATATCACCCTTGATGTGCTTTGAATAGTCGAGAGTATCAACACGGACAAGGCTCCATTTAGCAGCCGTCAACGCCGTGACTTCAAATATTTCGATGACCTTTTCCTTTGCAATGGCAATCACTTCATTGGACCAGTAGATATGCTTGTTAACTGTCAGGTTATTACCAGTGTCTACCATCGGATCATTAATACTACCAAAACAGAAACTGGTAATGTTTTGACCTTTGAACTCTGTATCTAGTATTAGATCTCCGTTCACCGTAGAAATTCGAAGCGTGCAATGCTCTTCAAATTTGTAAATAATTCCAACATTTCCAGTATCGTTCGAGATAGTAGCACTGGTATATTTGATTTCCTTAGAAGGCGGAACCAACTTCCTAATGTATTTGTATCTAGTCAAGTCCCACATAATCACAAGGTTATCTCTGTCAACACTTATTCCAATTTTGAAGCTTTTGCTGAATTTCAAGGCTGTTATGGGAGCAAAATGCCCTCTCAATACGCTTTGAAATTGGAGCGAAATACGAGGTTTTGCATGACACTTCCAAACGTTTATAATGCCATCTTCAGAACCAGTTAAAAATATTTTATGGCCAATTTGTGTAATAGCTGTGATGTTGCTCAGATGAATATTCAAAAATGTTGCCAGATTAATTATCAAGGACCCGCTTTGGTATTTGAATTTATTAGACTTGCGAATGACAAGGTCATCCTCCGAGCTAATACATGATGGTCGTCCGATCCACTTTTTACCATTCTTCGAACTTATTTCAAGTTTTCTGATTGCCATTTTCAATTTGGATTCGAACACAACTTTTGGAATAATGCCTTCTTCACTCAATGTTGTCAAATAGTAATTAGGGACATTCAAAACATCCTTCATTGGATGCGGATGTTGGAATATTTGCTTTGGAGTTTGCCCAAAATTATTAATCATTCCTATCATAGCTCTTCTTTCGACTTCATCATTGACATTATCTAGGTTTATAGCTCCATTATATGAAAGATGATGGAAGACATTCAATGCCTTCTCAGCCTCCGGTCCATTTTGTTTGTATCCAAAAATTAAATCGATCCACTGATGTAAGTTGGCCGATACATAAGAGCTTTCCAAAGCTTCTCTATTCTTGGAAATAAATATCTTCGGATCTCCATGCGCCCACGGTGGTAACTCCACATTATTGGGAGCATCTCCGCTCTGAGTTAATCCAAATTCGAAATTATTAGTGTTCACTAGAAACTCCGGCAAATAGAAAAACTCTGGAGTTAACTCTCGAACATCAGTAGTGTTCTCCCTTGCAGCAGAGAGCCATGCTTTTCCTATTGAATTAAACAATCTATCAGCATGATCAAACTTTCCTCCTTGAAGCAACAAATAGGACTGAACATATGGTTTCAATCGTATTAAGAATGATGTCACTATCATGGCAGAAGAATAATGCGTACCATAGTGAAATGCCGGTGCGTCACTATCATTTAAACTGGCCAATGCGTTATACCTCTCTTTGAATTGGATTGCCCTGTTAGGACTTTGTGCTCCCATTGGCTTGGACATGTCTCTAAATGTTTTTGGATTGGACAAATCTAAGACTTCACTCGTATAATCTGCAATAACCCAAGGAAAAACAGGGTATTGGGTCAAGTCGTTGAAAGTTCTTCCTGCCAACGTATTGATAATCATCAAATAATAAAAATTAGACATCTCCCCGTTCTTCCATTTCTTCGTAGCAACCAGAAATGACGTAGATGTAGATAAATTTGACAACGTTGAAGAAGATGAAGAAGAGAAGGCTGATGCCAACTTTGTCAAGGAAAAGTGGCTACTTCCCAATATAGAATTAGAAGACTGTTGCAATACCTGTGAAAGGTCATGATCAAGTCCCTTTCCTGACACGAAAGAATACAACTTTCCATACACAATATCTCTTTCCTTCGTGTTGGGACATGTAACTAAGATATTGGCACCATCGCTGAAAAACATTTCAAGGGCGATGTCTCGTAACAAAAATTGACGCTTAGAAATCGAACTTAGTCTGTCCAAACTCCAACTCTTATTTCTATGACTTCTATTATCATTCTTGAGAATTTTAGAAGATTGTGAGTTTATCAGTTGCAATATGGGGTCCCTCATATCAGGAGGCACGTCTTGCACATCAATAACATTTCCATCGGCGCAATGGAAATAGTTTTCTATAAGATAAAGATGGCTAGTTCCTAAAATCATCAAAGATTCGACAGGGACTAGCCCGTTTATCTGACTGACATTCCATATGGCAGCGATCTGATCGCCCATAAAAAGACTTCGGACAACTTTTCTATTTTTATCCTCAAAAGTGCCATTTGAACCATCATCCACCAATTCAAAACCTTCATCATCCATTTCGGTCTCGTCTAGATCCAAAGCATCTCTTTGGGAAAGAGAAAGAGTATCTATACCCGTTGAGTTGATGGCATCGTCATAATAGTGGTAATTAGCTAAACTTTCATCCCAGTCAGTAATGTTTTTGATAGGGACATTAATATTATAAGAGAGCTTCTCTGAGTCAGGAATTTGATCTTCAACAATGAGTCTCTTTCTCATTCTATCGTTGTTTTCTATGTAATCTAGAATGTAATTCTTCTGCTTTGAAGTGCCATTGAGAATTCTTGAAACTTCATATTTTAATAAGTTATAGCTCAGAATAAAAAATTGAGCATTCTCTTGTAAGTCTTGTATTGAGCGATTGAACCTTGTAAGTTCTCCTTGGATTATTGATGTCTTCAACAGTTCGCAGTCTTTTTCAAAACTCTTGATGTAAATGTTATCCAAATGACCTATCCTACCTCCGTTATGATGAGTTACTGAAATCATTTCTGAAACATACAAATAAGTAGCCTCCTTATAGCTGGCTATAATTTTATTGAAGTTCTTTGTGATTTCTTTTGACACATGTGGAAACCTGGTCAATTTTTGAAAAGACTCGTCATCATTTCGAGTTACCAATAATTGAAAGAATTCTAGAACTAGATCTTTATCATCTCCAACTTCTAGCATGCTAACAATTTGTTCAAATTCTTCCTGTTTCATAAGATAGCATGTTCTCAAGAAATTAAAAACATGCACTATATCTTCTTTTTGCATTTCAGGAGGCAGCTTCAAAAATATTCCAAGAATTAAGATTAGTAGTTGGCTGAGTTTCTTCTTATCTAATATATCTTTGTCCAAGATTGTGACCTGTCGATAAAGTAAGAATTTCAACGACTCATTAAATGAACAGGTAGATTTCACGCTGGGTTCATTTTGAGGTGTAATCGGCATCTCATGCTTCATGGGCGAGACAGGCGGAGATGAAATGTTCGTCGATATGTCGGCCGTTATACCAGCTACTAAACTGGTTCTCCTTAGATCTTCATCAACTTTCACCACTTTCAAAAGGACTAGATCGCCCAATTCCTTTTTGATTCTTTTCATTGCTGAGTGACTGCCTGCTACTTCTAGCAATGAGCAGATACAGGTTATATAAAGGTCGAGATTCTCATGGGATACGAAATAGTTCTTTTTAACTAATTCTTCTAGGTAAAAATTACTGATCAGTATTGCCGAATCATTGAACTTCTTTTCGTTAAAAATAAAGTTGGAAACGTTGATAAACAGGTTAACATGCTCAAACACTTTAGGGAAAATTAGATCAAGAATCATAATTCGAGTTGACGGGTTTAAGCTTTCAATTAAAGGTATGAATGATTCCTTCAAAAAAATGTCAATGAATATCTCCGATAAGACATTTGTTAGCTTTGCAGTAACCTGAACGAAATTTTTGGTTAGTTGTAAACCCCACGTTGTAGACAACTTTAAATGGCTCACTAGTTCAAAAATTCCATCAAGAAATCCTTTCGATAAATAAAATTCGTGAAGAGCTCTAGAATTTTCGAACCCATCCTTTATGTTATCGATGTATTTGTTCAATAGATGAACAATGTTCATTGATGAAGTTAGATCTTCTTCTTCAGATCCTTTTTTTGGCGACGAAGGATTGCTACTCAATAGCATACCAGTTTTTGACCCTAACGTATACATAGAATTTAAGACAATATTATTTAGTAGTATCAAAAATTCTGGCAACATTAACTGAGTCATATTTTGATGTTTTTGAATGGAAATAAGCTCAAAGTCTAGAAGCATTTCATTGTCAATTTGCTCAATGCCAAAGCTGCACAAAAATAATAAGTTTAATACTTCATCGTAATTCCACCATTCTCGCAAATAATAAGTCAAAATATCCAATCCATGATTTACCTGGAAGAAGCGCTTTATTATATGTGGTCCTAATATTTTAAGAAGTTTGGTGAGTAATTTGATTCCACTCATGACCGCCTCTTTAGACTCAAAACTAAGTAATAATAAGATCCAATGTATGGTTATAGATCGTGAGAATTTCTTCAATGTCTTGATGGATGAATTTGGGTCGCACAATGTGTCAGTTAGAGATTTCAATATGTTGATACCAAGCTTTGTTGAAGAGTCCAGGCTGTAAAGTGAGTAAATCACATATAAAGATATTGATTTGATAGTATCAACGGATGTATCAGACCTTATTATGCAAGTAACCGTAGATCCCAATTGATCTAGAGTGGACTCATTTAATAGCTTCGTTGACAATGAAGGTACCTTAAGAAAATGGATCAATTTTCTGAGTAATCTCATCTTTGAAAGCTCACTTGTATTCAATTTCAGATACCTCGACCAGTGTAGCAAAATTTGAAAATGATACAATAAATACTCAAATGATTCTGATTCACAGAATAGTTCAAAATTTAGAAGTAGGAATCTGTACGGGTAAGAATTTATAATGATGGACTCATAGGAGTTGGAAAGATCATATCCCCCGAATCTTAGAATCAAATATAACAAACTATTAGATCCAGGGTTTCCTTGATTCAAATTTCTAAATTCATCAAATTCGTTAGTCAACGCCAACTTCAAAGTGGGATTGACATTTTCTTTGTATTTGGTTAGAAGAATTGATAATAGACCATATCCGTTCACATTCTCAAATTCCTTACTAAGTCGCCAATTGTTATCAAGGATTGTGAACAAAAGTGAAATGGATTTGAAAATAGTGCAGTCTCTAGTTATTGGATCATCTATATCTATGGAGGATTCAATAAGTTTGATAAGGAGGGCAGTACCACCAATACTGTAGAGAGCACCATAAATCGAGTTGGAATTATGATCAACAAAAGCAGGTACTCGTTTCTGATTGTTTGAAATATGCAGTGTATGACAGTCGGTAAACTCTCTAAAGAAATCATTTGTATCAAAAAGGACGTTATCTGGTCTTAATTTTGAAAGGGAGTCAATAATTCTTTTTTTATCGAATAAGTTTGACTGATCTGCCAAGCTCCTTGTTTTCGAGTGAGTAGAGAAGTTAACACTAACCACTCTAGAAGCATCGTGAATGATTTCGCTTCTTGATGTCTTTGGTCTGTTTGGATCATTCTTACGTTTCTTGAGATCTTGGAATTTGGATGCGACATTAAATAAACCTCGAGGGCTCAAATGATGCAACAAATTAACTAAATTATCATTGGTGAACTCTTTGCAGTCCCAATCATATCCCAACCCCAATTGGTACAAAAGTATTATCCATTCATGAGACAAATTTGTGTTGAGAATTGTTAGATTTTTAATCAAAAGTTCATCCGTAATATTTGGTGATTCGTTCGACTCTGAGAGTTCGTTGCCAATATATAATTTATTCCAAGATATGACAAATTTACTAATCTCTGGACATGGTATAGATTCACTGTATTCCCCGTCAATGTACAAATTCAAATTAGAAGAGCTATCAAAAGTTAACACCATATGAATATAGTCGTTGTTATTGCTAAAGTCGTCTCTCTCTGAATTAATTCCTAGTATTTGATTAAAAGTGAATTGGGTCCTGGATTTTGTATGAATATTCTTGATCTCAATTGATATCTTGTTGTAGTTCATAATTTGTACTTTGAAAGTAGTCTGATTATGAATGGAAGGATCAGAACTTGTGAGGGTAAACAAGGTAATTGGAGTGTCGTTATTATTAATCAAACTGTTTATTTTGAACCATGAATGCATAGTGAACTTTTTCTTCGTATTTTCATTCGCAAAAGGGAAACTAGTAATCTTGTTGAAAACAGCAAATTTGAAATGAGCCGAATTTTTCAAAAACATCCTATGAAGAAGGTCAAGTACGATCAATTTGGAGGAGTGTAAACTTGGCGGAATTCTGGAGACTGACCTCGGTCTGGATCTTTCATTGTGCCCAAACAAATAAACTGTCAACTTTTTGAAATAATGAATATCACAGCCAAGCTCAGAAAATATCACGTTTAATCTAAAGATTTGATTCAAGTAGCTTAATTCATGAATTGACAGGAAATCTGGCAGAGAAGTGGTGATGATATGTAAAAGCTTGTCCACCAAGTAGTTATGGAAGTTCTCTCTAAATAATCCAATCTTGACATTATATGAAAGAGAGATTATACGGATCAATAATTCCAAGATTATAATCTTGAAGTCATGGAACGAATTCTCATCCAATGACAACACCTTCTCAAAGAAATCTTGGAGCTTTGCGTACTCAATTGGTGCTTCTTGGATGGATAAGATAATGTCCTGCTCTATGGTTGAAGATAAGTTAATGACGTCATCAGTAAGATCTACTTGCCAGTTAAGCAAAAGTTGGTGGTTGATACCGTAGTTTGGAACAATTTCTTTATAGAGGATCTCCACGATTTGTTTATCCGTTAAACCCGATTCTGGTTCGCTCGGAGTAACATTTGGTGGAGTTGCAATGTCACTCTGGTGGTCAATTCGAGAGCCATCATGACTCATGGGGGTCTCACCGCTACCCACAGACAGTTCACACATCTGTAGAACAAGATGATGTTGTTTGTTGTTATACTATCGATTAGGGCGGAGTCCGGTGGTGTTAGATGTCTAGAACTCGGAACAAGGCGTATGCAAGCTGGGGTTAATCGATCGCGTGTGTTGTATCACGTGCGTGGCTACAAAATATGAGTGGCGCATACATAGATTGTATTTATGTTTATAAAGATTCGGCGAGCTCGTCACTTCCAGAATCAGCCACAGCTGGAACAGGTGACGAAGACACTTCCTGTCTACCATTTCCCTTAATCTGAATTAATTTGCTGTTATTTTTTTCTTTCGAAATCAATCGCTGTTTGCGAATATTGTCGAGATCGTCCTCACTGTAGTCAAGCTCGTCATTTTTGTCAAAATTGAACTGAGCTCGTGGTTCATCCACATTATCAAAGTGTCGAGATTTCTTAGAGTCTGTCTTCTCGTCATTCATTTTAAATGCTGATACATCGTTGTCCGAGGAAGTTTCCTCGTCGCCAAGTTTCGATAATTGGAAATATTTCTTATCATCATCAGAAGGCGAACTAACTCTCTGCTGTTGTTCTTCTTTATCATACTCATCCGTTTGTGCCTGAACCAACTCAAGTGCATCTCTTTTATTCTTCATAGATTTGGCGTATAAGTCACGGCCTGTATTAATAATATTGTTCAAATTGTCACCTCCTAATAGAATTTCGTTATTGGAACTTCTCTTCCTGTAAAACAACAAATAGGCAGCGCCAGTTATTGCTTCCTCGGGATTATCCATAAGTGTGACTCTGCTGTCATTAAAATAATACCACTTATTATCTTTGAAGTTTTTAACCGAAGCAGAATAATGACCACCTCCTAATCCACCATAGTGATTATCCACAGCGATCAAATCATAGATTTCATTCTTGCCTTGTGGATTAGCAACATACAGTGATATATCCAATCCTTCGATAGGGAAATCCACCACCAAGTCAATCTTATCGCTAAATGCCCTGGCACTGTGGAATCTCTTCAAGTGGATGGTCAATAAATCTCCTGTCGACCAAATTTGAATAGTCTTTGTAGCTTGCCTCTCGGCCTTGCACCGAGGGCAATACCAAAGATCATGCTCACCCAATACTTCGGGGGTACTAAATGCTTTCAAGCAATCATATAAACTAACTCTCGAATTTCTTTGCTGCTCAAACCTAGCTTTATTCTGCTCTAGTTCGGGATTTGGAATCATCGGAGGATCGTTCCAACTTTGAAGCGATTCCTCTTCAAAAAACTGTTGATAAATACTATAATCCCAGTTGCACAATAAAATTGTGTCCTTCGTTACCAAGGTTGGATGGTTATCAACTGATGGTGATACGGAGTTCGTGATAGGTGATGATTCTACCGGAGAGTTAGCGTTTGAAGCCTTCATCGAGTCTGAGTAAGTCGATGGTGGAGGGGGAGGCAACGATAAGGCAGGATTAGATTCGTCACCATATAATAAATTAGTCAAATGTGGCTCACTTTCGGTATCGTCCTCATCAGACAGGCTACTTGTCGAATCAACCACGTCAGAGACCTTTCCTGAAATCTCACTTTTGGTTTTTGAATGATCAATTATAATGTACCCTTCTGTTTCGTTTGCGTTATTAGATTCACTGGAACGATCTGTTTCTTCGTCGCCTATTTCATTTGCTTCCTCCTCTGGTTTTATAGGAATTTCATTTTCAGAAGATTCTACCAAGTTCTTATCAACTTCCTGAGCTAAATCTTCCATCTCTTGATCCAAGTTTTTCTCGTAGTCATTATAGTAGTAATATTTCTTCTTCAGCTCTGGAAGTTGGTCAATCAATGGTTTAAATTCGCTTAAGTTAGGCTTATAGAGTGGAACATTGATCAATCTTTCTGATCGATTAGTCTTGCCAAAATTAAACCTCCCGCGGAAACCACCATATGCTCTAGAATTATGATCATAAACTTTATATTCTATTGAAAATCCAAGTTTTGCACTTGCAAATGGATCAGCTAAGGATACATCTGAGTCATATACTTCGTCACTTTCCATAATATCAAAATCTTCACTGGGCACTGCCATGACATCTCTTTCCAAATTTATCCCATCTTCGGAATTGCCAACTTTATTTTCGACATTCTTTGGATGGTCCATTAATGAAGGGAAATCCTTCACATTGTAATACTTTTTATTCTTATAACCTGGTGCCAGTGTCTTTGTCTTTTCATATTCTCCCTTCAAATCCGCTTTGGTCAAGATCCTTGATTTATCTTCTAGTTTTTTTCTGATTGTACCGAAGCTTGTAGTTTCTTCATCTTTGCCTAACTTCAAGAATAAAGGAATACCGAACAAATTGGTAATTTTGTAAGATTTGTCAGGATCTTCAACTCCATTAAGTACTGGAATGATTACATCTACCACTGGGTCGTGCGGAACGTAATAGACCAATATATCATCAGCATCCCTAATAATATCCCCTATGGGCAAAAACTTATTCTTGTTGTGGTCCAATTGAAAGTCGGTATAAAATGCGTTTTGATGAACTTCATAAAGAAACAAATCTTTAGATGAGACCCCTAAAAATTTGCTGAAATATTTCAATAGGTCATCGTAATTGGATCTTTTATTGAGTTCAACTTCTAATTTCAAAATCTTATGAGTATCAAACGCCTCGTTCTTTATTCTGGTATCCTCAGTCTCCGATAAATCTATTACAGTGAACGTATGATACCACATCTTACTCACCGGTAAGGGTAGTGTCAAGTCGTTGAAAGGATCAAAGGTAATACTGGTTTTCGAGCAAACGGGGCAGATCAAAGTGGACTCGTACATTCCAGTGAATAGGTCAATAATAACTGAATCATTTCTCAATTTATGTTGCTTCCAGCTAGTGTCGGCCAACTTTAATAGAGCCTTAGGATCTTTCATTTCTTCATCACTTAGTTCTGGCTTTTCGGTATATGGCTTATCGTGTATCCGATTCAAATCTTCATGGAGGGCATCCAATAACCAGCTCAAAAACTCCTGCGAATCTTGTTGCATATACCCCGAAAACATTGATGAGTATCTTCCTATGGTTGATTTAAATTCTCTTGGAGCAATAGAGGACGATGCTAAGGAATTCCTATCCTTGATTAACAATTTACTCGGTGAATCAAAAATCAAATGCAAAAGTGAGCCAAAGGAATTTGCCACATCACCTCTATTACCCAACGGATTGGTAAAATTAAGCTCTTTCTTATGTGTGTTGTAAAGGAAATAATTGTGGATCTCAGGAATATGTACCAAACACTGCAATGCTGAATTCATGTAGCAAGTATTTCCTAAATTGTTTAAGCCTAACCTTCCACCTTTGTTTGATAATTCCTGAATCTCAAATTGTTCAAAGTCGATTTGCGAAATGAATACATCAACAGGAAACTTTTTAGGCGACAGGCCCTTCTTTTCGCTCAACTCAACTAGCAAATGAAAATTGGATGATTCTATACCTTGGCTCTTCAAGGTATGCGACAACAAATTAGGACGAACAAGACGCTTGTTAGGAATGTCATATATAAAATTAGACATGGTAATGTTCAAAGGATAGTCTAGTATATTGTTGGAGTCAATAAACCAAATTCTAAAATCATTTGAGCTAGATGCTGATGCTATCTTTAAGAAACTTATTCTGATGGATTCAAACAAGTCCTGGAATGTTCGGGTACGTGAGATTGATATCGGGTGAGGAGCCAGATTTTGGCGACTTCCGAACGTCGAAGAGGTTGTCTTTTTCACCAATTGGTGCAAATAGAAAACTGGAGGGAACCTTTCCACTTCTTTCGTTGCAGTTTCCTCGTTAATGATCAAGCACCTACTTACTGGGTCGCCCTCAATCCCAAACCAAGATTTTAGGTAGTTGAATATTTCTGGTGATATATTGTAGGTACCAACCGGTTCTTCATTTTCAGGGTACAAGTTGCCGTTTGAATCGACGATAGAAGTACAATCAAAGGGTCCCAATTGTTCTTTAAGCTCTTCAAACGATAAAACAGGCAAATTCAAAAACTTGTTTAAATAATCCGCAGAGATCAAGTACCACAAATCGCCTTCTTTTCCGTTGTTTCCATTTTGTAGAAGCTCCTGTATCAAAAGTCGTTTGACTATGATTTCATTGTCATCCACATCGTTATTTCCGCTGACAACTGGACGCTGGACTGGGTCCTTGCTGACATCTTGAGACATTGTATGGCGGGGATCGAAGAGATCAATCAACAGGAGTCGCTGGCTGCGTTCTAGAGAGTCGTGAGCGGCGTTGTGTTGTGTGTGGGGGAGATGCTTTTACAAATCTGTTGGAAAAAGGAAGACCTTCCAGATTTTCAAGTCGATATAATAATTGTCAAGTGCGATAAATACTTCGAAGATTCTTTGGTGATTGGATATGATCTTGCTTCAGGTTCTAATCGTGTTGAGGCGTCCTTTGCGAGTAATTACAGTGTACTCACGTGCCCTAGACCTTGATTACAATTAGTACGCCAAATAGAAAACTACGTGCACGGTAGATGACATAAACACGAAAAATCTACCGGGTCCTCTTTATGGAAACTGAATTCCCTTTTCGATACCTCTAGTTCGATTCGAAATTTGGCGAAATTTGGAGAAAATTACGACTCATCTTTGGAAAGGTCCATCCTACAACAGAATTACTGTTAATGTACATTTCTATTACTTTGACTAGATACAAAGAATTCAGAACTCCTTGGCCCTAAGCTTAGCAATCTCTATTGACTTCTTAAGTGCATTGAGGGTCAAACGTCCGTCGCCATTAATCAAGCTGACCTTCTTCAACCTATCATTTTTGTTTGCTATGACGGATACTCGAGAAAAGATGGACGTTTCTTCGGCCTCTCCTTCCAAATCAGCTAAAAGTACCGACTTGGGTTCATTTTCTGCATCTCCAGGGATATTGGCTACTCCAAAGTTAGAAGAAATACCGGAATAGTCAAATTTTCCCGAAGAATCAACGTCCATTCTGTCTAATGGAGCTAACATTAATTTGTGTTGCAATTCTGCGTTGGTATCTATAGTAAGGTTGGAGTCAGAATGAGTTGAGATCATTCCTCTCTTATTGGATTTTCTGGATCTGGCCATTGATGCAGCAGCAGTGGAGCTATCGGATTCCCCAATGTAAACCCGTGGTAATGATATGGATGACAAAGCATGGGTGGTGGAAAGATAACACAAATCAAACAACGATGAGGTACTTACCGACTTAGAAAAGATCTTTATATTGGAACGCAAGACAAACGAATATGATTTGGACCCAGAATGAGCTACTGCTGAAGGATTACGCACAAGTTCGAATTCTTCAGGGTGTAAATCGGGATAAATGATTCTAGACTCCTCGCCTTCCATGACTTCAATGCCTAGCGATTTAATTAGAAGTTCACTAGAAGGAATAACCTTACTGTGCAATATAGTTTCATGAAGAGATTGTGCAAGTATCATGTCCTCGTCGGTTGGCTCGCCCGACCTTCCTCTGAGGGTTTCAATGACGGGATATATGGTACTGTATGGGCCCTGCGCGTCAGTTTGGATAGAATTATCCACTATTCCGAGGGTAATAACGTTCATCACTGTGGTGGAGCCACTCTTGATTACTGACGATGCAACCACGTTAGAGTTTGCATCTTTGAAAGTATCACCATCGGCGATTTCTATGGGTTTGAACTCCGTAAAATTGCGTAAATTGGGTCTCAAGCCTACAGATAAGTGTCTCTGGAGAGAAATATCCGGGGCTATTCTGGCCAACACTTCTGGTGGGAACGCTACCTGTTTAATCATTGTGATGCGATGAGGCCAAAAGTCAAATCCCAATTTGAACATTTGAACACATCTTGACTCACGTGCACACCGCGGACGGAGGATGGAGGTTCGCGTGCCGACGGAACATATCGGAGGCAACGAACGTGCCGGCTGCACGGGAGGAGATTTGGTTGACGCACGGATTGCGCACGAGCGGGCCGTCCTGTACCTAGCATGTGGTGGGGAAATCGTTCTTATCGCCTTTTTGTAATCGGAAACTGTGATTGGATGATATGGCAATCTATGCTACCATAGAGCTAATGATCATATCGTCTTGTGGAAGCTAATTTATTTTCGTTGCTCAGATCACAACATACTTTAAATTCTCCAAAGTTTCCCCCTTTTTTTTTCTGAGATTACTGGTGATCTTGGCTTATTGTATGTATATAAAATTGGTGATTCATACAGCAAAATGACTGGGAACGCATTGTATTTGACAGGTTTGACACCGATCGCTTAGCGAGAACCGGCCCTAAGATCTTCCCGACATTTAAGGACACCATCGATCCCTTGAGTGTGTGGGGTTATATTTGAACCACTAGTTCCCAAATATTCTCCACTTCCGAGGAAAAATGTTCTTAACTACGGGGTATGAAGATCGCACTATTTCGCATTTTGGCACAGCGCTATCTATATGTGCGGCGGGTCCAAATTATTAACTGAGGCCATGTGATTGGCCGATTATTCGAATCCGCCCAGATTTTTCAGGTCAATCGAGTTAGATAAATGCGCCCATATTAGCCTCGCTCTTGTATTCACTGGTGAATTATTGTTGGCTATACTAACCTTCAGTTTATTATGTCCTCTTATCTTCCTCACGAGGAATTCAAAACTAATATATACAACTATGACGAGACACCAGAGAACAAGTCTTGGGCTTCAGCTTTGCCTGTAGCCAAAGGGTTGTATAACCCTGAGTTGGAGAAAGATGCTTGTGGTGTTGGGTTCACTTGTCACTTGAAGGGCCAGGAATCACACAAGATCGTGTCTGATGCACGCAGTCTCTTGTGTAACATGATCCACAGAGGTGGTGAATTAAATCCAAAGGATGGTGACGGTGCAGGTTTGATGTCTTCTATTCCTCATAAGTTTTTTGCCAGGGAGTTCAAATTCCATTGCAACGTCGACTTACCTGCGTTGGGACAGTACGGAACTGGTAACCTTTTCTTTAAGAAGGATGATGTTGTATTTGAAAAATCCAAGGCCACTTTCGAATCCATAGCTTCCACTCTCGGCTTGAAGGTGCTTGGGTGGAGAAAGGTCCCACACGATTCGTCCATTTTGGGACCTGCTTCGCTCTCTAGAGAACCCCTTATCTTGCAGCCTGTTATTGTATTGGCTGAACTTGTATCTCAAAGAGTCCCCAGCGATGTGTTTGCTGAAAAATACCAAAAAGACTTCGAGAAGAAATTGTTTATCCTTAGAAAACAATCTTCTCACACTATTGGTTTGCACAACTGGTTCTACATCTGTTCCCTCTCAAACAAAACAATCGTATACAAAGGTCAATTGGCCCCAACCCAAGTTTACTCATACTACCATGACTTGGATAATGCTGATTACGAAGCTCATTTTGCATTGGTCCATTCTCGTTTCTCAACTAATACTTTCCCATCTTGGGACAGAGCCCAACCATTAAGATGGGCAGCTCACAATGGTGAAATTAACACATTGAGAGGTAACAAGAATTGGATGAGGTCCAAGGAAGGTGTGATGTCATCCGATTTGTTTGGTGACGATATGGATAAACTTTTCCCAATTATCGAGGAAGGTGGCTCTGATTCAGCAGCATTCGATAATGTTTTGGAATTGTTAGTCATCAATGGCGTTCTTTCTCTTCCTGAAGCCGTTATGGTTTTAATTCCAGAAGCCTGGCAAAATGATACTCACATCGACCCTAAAAAGAAAGCTTTCTATGAGTGGGCTGCTTGTTTAATGGAACCTTGGGACGGTCCTGCTCTTTTCACGTTTGCTGATGATAGATATTGTGGTGCTAACTTGGACCGTAACGGTTTAAGACCATGTCGTTACTACGTCACCGATGATGACAGAATGATTTGTGCATCTGAAGTCGGTGTCATTGAAATAGAGCCAGAAAAGATTTTGCAGAAAGGTCGGTTGCAGCCTGGTAGAATGTTGTTAGTTGACACCAAAGAAGGACGTATTGTTGATGATCGTGAGTTGAAAAAGTCTGTTTCCTCCAGATTTGACTTCAAGTCTTGGGTTTTGGCAAATATGATTACCATGAATGATTTGGTAGAAAAATTGACTGCTAGACAGGTTGATTTACAGAGTCCTGCCATCTCTGAGGACTTTACTGTCCAGACTGATCCTAGATTAGTCGCCTTTGGTTACTCCCATGAACAAGTTTCTCTAGTTCTTGCCCCAATGGCGGAAGGAAAAGAAGCTTTGGGTTCGATGGGTAACGATAATGCGTTGGCATGTATCTCTGAGCAACCAAAGTTGCTATATGATTACTTCCGCCAATTATTTGCCCAAGTTACTAATCCTCCGATAGATCCTATCAGAGAAGAAATTGTCATGTCTTTAGAATGTTACGTTGGACCTCAAGGAAATTTGTTGGAGATCAAGCCAGACCAATGTAATAGATTATTGTTGAAGTCTCCAGTTTTGTCTACTAGCGAATTATTGGCCATTAAGAATATTGAACGTGTGTATCCTAAATGGTCTGTCGCTAACATCGATATCACCTTTCCGAAATCGGAAGGTATTCAAGGATACGTAAACACCATTGACAGTATCTGCCAACTTGCATCTAAGGCAATTGCTGATGACCATCAAGTTATTATTTTGAGTGATTTAGCTACCTCCTCTGAAAGGTTACCAATTTCTGCATTGATTGCCGTTGGTGCTGTGCACCATCATTTGGTTAGACAGAAGCAGCGGTCCAAGGTAGCGTTGATTATTGAAACAGCTGAAGCCAGAGAAGTCCATCATGCTTGTTGTTTGGTTGGATATGGTGCAGATGGTATCAATCCATATTTGGCTATTGAAACATTACTCAGAATGAAATCTGAAGGTTTATTAAAAGATGAATCCTTGACTGAAGAGAAGCTCATTCAAAATTACAAACTTGCAATTGATGCTGGTATTTTGAAGGTCATGTCAAAGATGGGTATTTCTACTTTAGCTTCTTATAAGGGTGCTCAAATTTTCGAGGCTCTTGGTGTCGATAATTCTGTTATTGATAGATGTTTCGCCGGTACTGCTTCAAGAATCAAGGGTATTACCTTTGAATATATTGCTCAAGATGCTTTCTCTATGCATGAAGCGGGGTATCCTAGCAGAGAAACTGTTAAGCCTGTGGCACTTCCAGAAACTGGTGAATATCACTGGAGAGATGGTGGAGATGCTCACATTAACGAACCTGCTGCGATCGCTTCTATGCAAGATGCTGTGAGAAACAAGAATGAAAAAGCATATGATGCATACTCAAAGAAGGAATATGAAGCTATCAAGAATTGTACGTTGAGAGGTTTATTAGACTTTGACTATGACAGTTCTAAATCGGTTCCTATTGACCAAGTTGAGCCATGGACTGAAATTGTCCGTCGGTTTTTCACCGGTGCCATGTCTTATGGTTCCATCTCTATGGAGGCTCATTCCACCTTGGCTGTAGCTATGAATAGATTGGGTGGCAAGTCGAATACTGGTGAAGGTGGTGAAGATTCTGCAAGATCAACTGTTAATGAAAATGGTGACACCATGAGATCGGCCATTAAACAAATTGCATCGGGGAGATTCGGTGTAACTGCGTACTATTTAGCAGATGCTGATGAATTGCAAATTAAGATGGCCCAAGGTGCTAAGCCTGGTGAAGGTGGTGAGTTACCAGGTCACAAGGTTAGTGAGCAAATTGGTAAGACTAGACACTCAACTCCAGGTGTCGGTTTGATTTCCCCACCACCTCATCATGATATTTATTCCATCGAAGATTTAAAGCAGTTGTTGTATGACTTGAAATGTGCAAATCCAAGAGCTAGAACTTCTGTTAAGTTGGTCTCTGAAGTCGGTGTTGGTATTGTTGCTGCTGGTGTGGCCAAGGCTGGTTCAGAAAATATTTTGGTTTCAGGTGGAGATGGTGGTACTGGAGCTGCAAAATTGACTTCCATTAAATATGCTGGCTTACCTTGGGAATTAGGTTTGGCCGAATCACATCAAACATTAGTACTTAATGATTTGAGAGGAAGGGTAGTCTTGCAAACCGATGGCCAAATTAGAACAGGTCGTGATATTGCTGTTGCTTGTTTGTTAGGTGCCGAAGAATGGGGTTTTGCAACCACCCCATTGATTGCCATGGGTTGTATTATGATGAGAAAGTGTCACTTAAATACTTGCCCAGTTGGTATTGCCACCCAAGATCCAGAATTGAGAAAGAAATTCGAAGGAACTCCTGAGCACGTAATCAACTTCTTCTATTACTTGGCTAATGAATTAAGAGGTATCATGGCACAATTAGGTTTTAGAACTATTAATGAAATGGTTGGTAGAACGGAAAAATTGAAGGTCAGAGAAGATTTGAAGAATACTAAGAATGCTAATATTGATTTGTCTCCAATTTTAACACCAGCCCATACGATTAGACCTGGTGTTTCGACGCACTGTGTCAGAAAGCAGGATCACAGGTTACACATTAGAATTGATAACAAGTTGATCGATGAATCTGAAGTTACTTTGGATAAGGGCCTCCCGGTCACGATTGACTGTGATGTGGTAAACACCGATCGTACTTTGGGTACTACTTTGTCATACAGAGTATCTAAAACCTTTGGTGAGAAAGGCTTACCTCACGATACAATTCATGTTAACGTTAAAGGTTCTGCTGGTCAATCTTTTGGTGCATTCTTGACCACTGGTATCACTTTGGAATTGGAAGGTGACGCCAATGATTACATTGGAAAAGGGTTGTCAGGTGGTAGAATTATTGTCTATCCACCAAAGGAATCCAAATTCAATGCGGAAGATCAAATTATCGCTGGTAACACTGCATTCTTTGGTGCTACTTCAGGTAGTGCCTTCATTAGAGGTATTGCAGCTGAAAGATTCGCTGTAAGAAACTCTGGTGCAACCATTGTTACTGAAGGAACTGGTGATCATGGGTGTGAATACATGTCTGGTGGTAGAGTCGTCGTCTTAGGTTCGACAGGAAGAAACTTTGCTGCTGGTATGTGCGGTGGTATTGCCTATGTTTTGGATATGGCACAGGATTTTAGTGAAAAGGTGAATGCCCAAACGGTTGAAATTTCTCAAGTCAATGACCCTAGTGAAATTGCTTTCTTGAGAGGCTTGATTGAGGACCACCGTCATTACACTGGATCAGAAGTCGCAGACCGTATTTTGAATGACTTCAACAGAATCTTGCCACGTTTTGTGAAGGTTTTGCCATTCGACTATAAGAAGGTTTTGGAAGCCGAAAAGAAAAAGGCTGAAGAAGCAAAGAAGAACGAGTTGAATACTTTCTTGAAATCATTTAAAGAAGATCCTGAAGCAGATGTTACCAATGGTGAAGCTGCTAGAATTAAAAAGGGACATAACCATCGTGCTGCTAGAGCTTCAGTTTCTGCAAAAGATGGGCACAAGGAACCAAAGGTTTTGGATCTTGAAGACACAATCACTGACGCTGAGGTAGAAAAGAAGGCAGTTGTCAAATTAGATAAGTTAAGAGGATTTATGAAGTACAAGCGTCGTAACGAAAAGTACAGGCCCGCTAAAGAAAGATCAAAAGACTGGAATGAAATGACTTCGAGGTTGACTAAGGATGAGTTAAAGCATGAAACAGCCAGGTGTATGGACTGTGGTGTTCCATTCTGTACCTCTGACACTGGGTGTCCTATTTCCAACGTCATACCTAAGTGGAATGAATTGGTTTTCCAAGACAGATGGTATGACGCCTTACAAAGATTGTTAATGACTAACAATTTCCCAGAATTTACTGGTAGAATCTGTCCAGCTCCATGTAACGGTGCATGTGTCTTGGGTATCAACAGTGACCCTGTCAATATCAAGTCTATTGAATGTGCCATTATCGATCACGGTTTTGAACAGGGGTGGATTAAGCCCAATCCTCCAAGCCATAGGACAGGAAAGACTATTGCTGTTATTGGGTCTGGCCCATCTGGTTTGTCTTGCGCTGATCAATTGAACAAGGCAGGACATAAAGTCACTGTTTACGAACGAAGTGACAGACCAGGTGGTTTGATGATGTACGGTATTCCTAACATGAAATTGGACAAGCGTATTGTGAAGAGAAGAACCGACTTGTTGGCAGATGAGGGTATTGATTTCGTCTGCAACACAACTGTGGGTGAAGACATCACAGTCGAGGAATTAAAGACTTCTTTTGATGCTGTTGTCTTTGCAGTAGGATCGACTATTCCAAGAGACTTGAAAATCCCCGGTAGAGAGTTGAAGAATATCAATTTCGCAATGCAATTGTTACATTCTAATACTAAAGCTTTGTTGGACGATGAGTTGGAAGACATTAGAAAGAATCTCGAAGGCAAACATGTTGTTGTCATAGGTGGTGGTGATACTGGAAATGATTGTTTGGGTACATCTACCAGACATGGAGCTAAATCTGTTACAAACTTCGAATTATTGCCAAACCCACCAGCAACTAGACCAAAAGACAATCCATGGCCACAATGGCCCAGAATTTTCCGTGTTGACTACGGTCATACGGAAGTGGCTGAACACTATGGTAAGGACCCAAGGGAGTACTCCATATTGTCTAAGGAATTTGTTGATGATGGTGAAGGAAACGTTAAGGGAATTAAGACTGTCAGAGTTGAATGGAAGCGTTCTGACTCCGGTGCTTGGCAAATGGCCGAAGTTCCAGGAAGTGATGAATTCTTCCCAGCTGATGTTGTCTTATTATCTATGGGTTTTGTTGGCCCTGATTCAGATAACCTTGAAGTTACCAAGACTAGAAGAGGTACTATTGGTACTGTTGATCAGAATGCTTATAAGGTGGCCGAGGAAGGAAACTTATTTGCAGCTGGTGACTGTAGAAGAGGACAGTCGTTGGTAGTTTGGGGTATCCAAGAAGGTAGACAATGTGCAAGAGAGGTTGATAACTACTTGATGGGTTCGACTAGATTACCAGGAAATGGCTCCATTGAACAAAGAAACTACAAGTTGTTGGAAGAGTTAGCTGAAAAGATCTAATGGTAAAAGCAAAAATGTAAAAGCAAAATGTATCAATTATGAAATAATAGACTAGTATACAAATATCATGCTAATAAATTGTATCTTATACGGACAGTAGGTCAAAACTAGAGCGCTTTTATAATTCAAATATAGGCAGTACCATTATTCTTAATTGGTTAACTACGCTCTTTAGTGTACGGTCTTATAATTACTCGAGTGTGCAGTATATTTTTTTGCCGTAGCGTAAAATTGAGAATTTTTTCAAATCCAAACCGCTCTACAACGAGTACAACCCAAGAGAGATACGACTTTACCATGTCGCTTTTAAAGGGTTTGAATGCGCTCTTACGACCATGCCAAGGACGTGGAAGTATTCTTCATTTGTCCTCATTCAATAGCGTCACTCAGATCCGTACTGCAACCAAGAGGGTTTCGGGTTCTAAAACCAATAAGAACGACTCTGCGGGTAGAAGATTAGGTCCCAAAGCATATGAAGGCCATTTAGTTAAGCCAGGCCAAATCATAATGAGACAGAGGGGTACAAAGATACACCCTGGGGAAAATGTGAAGATAGGTGTGGATCATACCATATATGCTGTGGAACCAGGATTTGTCAGATTCTACTACGACCCATTTCACCCGTTGAGAAAATATGTTGGTGTTGCATTGAAGAAAGAGTTGCAATTACCAACACCACACTTTTCGCCAAGAGTGAGAAGATTTGGTTACACCGAACTTACCACAGCTGCTCAAGCTAAGCAAGAGGAAGATAGAATGTCTAGGAAAGAATATGAGTCTCAAGGAGAGCTCCTCACTGCGAAAGCCAAGTTAGAAGAGTACAAACAAAAGGCAACTACTGAATATGCAAATGCTTTAAAAGAAAGTTTTGGAGTAGATCTCGATGAGAACAAAATGCAAATTGTTGCTAATAGATTTTATGAAATGTCTCAATTAGTCAAGAATGGAGAAGGCGTCGAAGAGGCCAAGATACAAGGCACCTATAATTACGTATACAGTCTCCACCTTGCTTCTAGAAGAGGTGAAATAGACAACTATGAAGAAATCAAGAATGAATACTTGAGTATTTTTAAGGACGTCGACAGCAAGGTCGAATTGGATGCTCATGGCGGACTCTGCAAGTATCTTTCCAATGAGCAAAGAGCTTCTCTTAGAGAGGACATTGCAGGTAAACTTAACCCCTATGCTAACAAAGTCCTTCTGAAACAAGAGAAGTTGGAAGTTGTCGAGTTAATTGAATGTCCTGGAGCATTCACTCTTAAAGAACAAACCGCTTTGAAGGATCAATACTTACCTGAAATTGTTCCGTTCGAATTCGAAGGATCAGTCATCGAGAATATCGATCCAGAAAATCCTCCAAAGAATGTCATCGTGCAAAGGGTATTCAACGAAACCACCAGGTCCACTAAGATTATTGGTAGACCAAGAGATGTTGTTGCTTAAATGGACATGACCCATGTCACATATCATGCTTGTGTACTAACCTGTAAATATTAATGGAAAAACACGTCGATCTTGTATCTTGTAAGTCGCGGGTAAGTGTTTGTGTCGTGTATATACCAATGGTTTTTTCGCCAATTGAACACTAAGCAAATGGAAATTGACACGCTAACACATCATTATGGCAATTGAAATACCAGAGAACATAAGAGAAAGTGAAGGCTATAAGAGCTTCCAGAAGATTGGGGTTACATACCAAAAATATTTGGACCAATCTGTGCCCCACACGATCCAGAGATGGGTCGGATTAGCTGTATTATTGGTGATTTTTCTTACTAGAATAATATTGGTGCAAGGTTGGTACATTATATGTTATGCTTTGGGTATATACTTGTTGAATTTGCTATTGGCATTTTTGACCCCAAAGTTTGACCCATCCTTGGAACAAGAAATGAGAAATGAGCTGATTGAAGAAGGAGTTCAAGACGAAGAACCCCAAAACGAAGATGAGGAATTCAGGCCATTCATTAGAAGATTGCCAGAGTTCAAGTTTTGGTACAACTCTATCCGTGCTACTACGTTGTCCCTCTTCTTGTCTTTCTGGTCAATTTTTGATATTCCTGTGTTCTGGCCAATTTTGTTGATGTACTTCATCATCCTTTTCACTTTGACCATGAGAAAGCAAATTCAACATATGGTCAAGTACAAGTACTTACCTTTTGATATTGGTAAGACCAAATATAGAAAATAAATAGGAGACTTGGTCCCCTTACGCAGGTCTTTCTGGCACAGAAGATTATACTCTTTGTTCATAAGGTTCGATCAAAAATTCTACAATTGGAGCATTTTTTTCGATATTTATACATAAGATGAACATCTTAATCGGCTGGTCTATGGGGAACTCGCAGTTTCCATTGGGAAAGCGAGGATTGTATAGCATCAATATACTATGCAAATAATTAATTGATTACACAAATGACTTGAACAGCTTCGTATGTACGATAATGAGTTTTAAAGGACCATTTCTTGTAGTATCGATATTATTTACACATTGAATAGCTAACATGCCTACGCCTCTAAGTGATCATATCACGTGACTTATTTTTCAACGTTGCCCCCTTTAACTCGAGGTTTGGATAAGTGGCCTATCTACCATTGAGTTACTCAATTACATCATACAGATTAACAATCTAGTCCACAATGAGTCGTGCTGAAGTGGACTTGCAAATTAGTGTGAAGAAGGCATGCAACTCCGATGAAGTTCCTCCGAAGAGAAAGCACGTTAGAGCATGTATCGTGTACACCTGGGATCATAAGAATTCAAGGGCGTTCTGGAATGCAGTCAAAATTCAGCCTTTACAAAGCGAACAAGTGCAATCGTTCAAAGCATTGATTATGATTCACAAGGTTTTGCAAGAAGGCCACCCAAACACACTTAAAGATGGGTACCGCAATAGGGAGTTCATTACATCTTTGGGTTCAGTATTTCCAACTCAAGGAACTGCTTATGGAAGACTTATTAGCCAGTATGACAGATTCATTCTCAAAAAATTGGATTTCCACCGGAACAACCCGGGTTTCAATGGTATATTTGAGTATGAAGAGTACATTTCATTAAGAGCTACACATGACCCGAACGAGGGCTATGACTCTCTTTTGCAACTTATGGATTTGCAGGACCTGATTGATGAATTCCAAAAGCTCATTTTTGCTACTATCCATCAAACACCCAACAATCTTTGCAAGGTTAGTGCTTTGGTTCCCTTAATTGCTGAGTCGTATGGTATTTATAAATTCTGTGTTTCGATGTTGAGAGCGTTGTACCAACAGTTGGGCAGTGATGAAGCATTAGGTGGATTGGTAGAAAGATTTAACTCCCAGCACTTTATGCTTAGGGACTTCTATACCGATTGTCATGGTATAAAGTTCTTGACTAGTTTGGTAACTATTCCAAGATTGTCCAACAATCCACCTAATGTGCAAACATCTGAAGAAGGAAGTATTCCTCCTTCCAGACCAAGATCTGTCAGCACTACTGGGACGTTGTCTGCTCAACAAACTTCCCAATTCGAACCTCCTGCGAACCCTCCCCCTGCAGTGGATCAAATGTTCAATGATCAAGCTGTGATTTTGCAACAGCAACAAGCAGAACAAGAAAGAATCCAGAGAGAATTAGAAATGCAGCAACAACAGCAATTACAGAACCAGCTCCAGCAGCAGCGTCTTTTCGAAGAGCAACAGAGACAACAAGAGAGAAGGTTTTTAGAAGAGCAAGAAGCATTGAAATTACAGTCGCATCAACAGCAGCAATCTAGGGTTACTGAATTAGAACATGATTTGTTGATGTTTAAGAATCAATATGACAATGACCAACTGTTGTTGCAACAATATGACTCGCGTGTCAAGAGCCTAGAAACGGAATTGATGAATTTCAATAATACTGCTTCTCAACAAATAGCTTCTAAAGATGAACAAATTAAAAACTTGGAAGATCAAATTCAGAATTGGATTAAGAAGTACGAGGCCTTAGCAAAACTCTATTCACAATTACGTCAGGAGCACTTAAACCTATTAGCTAAGTTCAAGAAAATTCAGCAGAAGATCAATTCCGCTCAAGAATCAATCCTCAAAAAAGAAAAGTTGGAAAAAGATTTGAAATCGAAGAACGTTGAGTTGGCCGACTTAATCCGCGAGCGTGATAGAGCCCGTTTGGATATTGATCGAGTCAAGGCATCAAAGGATCAAGAAATTGACAAACTTCAAGCTGAAGTTAGAGAATTGAATGCTCAGGTTAGCGAATCTGGAAAGTTGCAGCACTTGAACTTATCCAATATTATGTCAAAACATGAAAAAGAGATGGACGAATTGAAAAAGCAATTGAGCGAGAGAGACGGGCAATTAGGGACATTGGGGGCTTCTGCTTTGCAAGATAAACTTAAGGAGACTGAAGTTGACTTGGAGATAGCGCAGGAGTCTTTGGATAGTGCTCTAAGGGAATTGGCGATTTCCAAAAACGATCAGGATGATGTTATCAACGCTCAAATAGATCAAATTCTATTACAAAATGTCGAGAAATTGAGAAACTTGATCGATATATTTTTGGAAAATAATATAAAGAGAGTTCAAGATACGAAGCGGGACCTTGAGTCATCGATCCAGGCTGGTAACTTGAATGCGACGCCAGAGTTTGTCTTGTCTATAGTTGAAATTTGCTCTGATACTGCCACAGACTTTGCTACGACTTTCAACAGTTTTATTGCTGAAGGCATTAGAACGTATGATGATAACGATACAACATATTCCGATCTTATTTTGGCCAGTTCTGAATTGACTACAAGCATCAACGAACTTATGCTCAATTCAAAGGGGTTGACTCGAGCTACTTCTAAGCATGAGGAAGAGAAAATTACTCAACTCGTCACGGACATTTTAAATAGAACAGAGCAATACTTTGTGAATTTAAAATCGGAAAAACTTAACAGTCTCCCAGATGATGACACCAAGATTGATCAAGTGATTGATGGAAATCTTCAGCTTCAAGATTCATTACAAAGATTAATAGGATATATTGATAGCTTACGTGCTGCCAATGGTATCAATTTTAAGCTGGGTAATTTAGAAGATCTTTTGAGAAACGAAATGGAACAAACCGCAAAAGCTGTGTCATCTGCTTCGAAGTTCTTATCTGATCTATTGTCTGATGCTAACATCTATGGGGGAGATGTTGTGGTACATGAAGCTTTGTTGGAAGCTGCCAAGGCTATCACTGATGCGGTGGTATTGTTGATCGCCGCTGCAACCGATTCTCAAAGAGAAATTGTTAGTAAGGGCAGAGGTGATCTGAGTAGAACCGAATTCTACAAGAAGAACAATAGATGGACTGAAGGTTTAATTAGTGCGTCTAAGGCAGTGGCTGGTGCAACTAATGTGTTGATTCAAACTGCAGATGGCGTCCTTAAACAATCAAACTCTCATGAACAATTGATAGTTGCGTCGAATGAAGTAGCAGCTTCAACTGCTCAATTGGTTGCTGCATCCAGAGTTAAAGCCAACTTCGTTTCAGAAACACAAGACCGTCTTGAAGGTGCCTCATCACAAGTTTCAAATGCTTGTAAGTTATTGGTTACAAGAGTTCAAAAATTGTTAGAGAAGGAAGAACAGACATCGAATGAGATTGATCTTAGCAAACTTACTCCATATGAAGGAAAGACTGTCGAAATGGAACAACAAGTCGAAATTTTGAAACTTGAAAACAAATTGAATGCTGCAAGAAAGAGGTTGGGTGAAATTAGAAAGCATGGGTATAGAGATGACAACAGTGATGATGAAGAATAAGGGTTCTCTTGAAATCTTTATTCAGCTTGAACAAAAGAAATATATTTTACTTGTTTTTTGATATTTATCAATGTAGTTTGGTTTTTAGCATGTACACAAGATGGTCCATATGGGTGTGAAATCTTTCTAATTTGATTCCTGATTTATGCAAAAGTACTCTGAAGCGCCTTATCAGATTTTTATTTCCCCAAATTTGAGAAATATTTAAATCACAGCTGTTTAATGGTTTTGAATGTTTTGATCGGAATTGACGCTCATTTCTATCAAATTGGTTTAAGTTAGCTCTTTCATACCAATATTTCATTTCGTTTCGAAACACCTCATCTTGCATTTTATATGAATTGGATAGTAGCACCTTCTGAAATGAATATCTTCGATGACAGTTACATTTACAAATGTTGTTATCTTCTATACTCAATTTTGCTTGCACCTTTAGAGGAGATTTTTCTTCTTCTTCTTCTTCTTCTTCTTCTTCTTCTTCTTCTTCTTCTTCTTCTTCTTCTTCTTCTTCTTGAAAACAAATGTCAAAACTTGCAAATTGTATATCCTTTTCTCTATTTGAGATACCATATTCCTTATTCGAAATAACAGGTAATGGAATTGATTCTGTATACTTCCTTTGATCAAAGGGTTCGTCAATTCGATGGTCTTTATATTGATTTTGATAATTTTTGACTAAATCTTCAAATTTGAATGTATAATCAGCAGTGAAATTATTACAAGTGGACAGATCTTTGCTATTTCCCCATGGATTCATATTTGTAGATAAGTGTGCACGAGCAGTATAATCTTGAACAGCTTTGGAGATCCAAACATTTGTGAGTTCTCGCTGGACATTACCAGGCTCCGAATCTAGGAAATTTCTTATATGTACCATTTTACTTCTTGTAAATTATGTAAAGGAATTGAAAATTCCTTGATGGAGGTCCTACGTGTTCTCTTTCTACTAAACCAATAAGTTATTGTATTGGCTGCGAGATTATATTTCTTGCACCCAAAAATGATCACAAAAGGAATCGTTACTATTCATAAATTAGTTAAGGCCAGAACTACTTTAGCAAGAGATGGAATCAAAATGCTAACAATACAACGTGAATTAACTTGGTTTAACCCAATGCTGAATGAGCATACATTAAATGCTCGACATTGACTACTTGTAAAAGGGGCTAGAAGCAACTTGTTGTCCACGCATTCAACTAATCTCAACTACTAATCTAAAAATCGATTCATCTCAACTACTCATTTAAAAATCAAGTCATATTAATAGGCTATTATAATTGATATAAACATTGTTAGTAAAGATATGGAAACAAATAGGAGCCAGTCCATTGCTGTAGAAGCAGAAAAGTGTAAGCGATGTCAAGTCTCCAATTCTCGCCCTCAACTCTTATAGTGACCAGGAGGGGGTCCGTCTGGTCTTGAATAAGCTGGTACTGGTTCCAGAGGCCCATAGTTACCCCCTGAGCCATTATACTGTGATTCGTATCCTTGTTGAGGCGCAGGGTATTGGTTTTGAGAAGGGTTCATGGGAGGAACGTAACCTCCTTGTTGCTCGCCATAATAGCCACCAGTTTGTTGAGTTTGTTGATAGTACTGGGCATTGTTATTGTTCGGAACATAAGCAGTTGCCCGTCTTCTTCTTCTGAGTAAGAATAATACTAACATTGCCGCAATAGGGACAAGAATCAAGAGCCAAAGGTACCATCTGTGGGTGTTCCAACCACTTCTAGGAGCATAATAATATCTTTCTTCAATTGGTATAAACATATTCGGTCTGTATTCACGAAAAGGAATTGTGCCCAATGATTACTTTGGATTCGTATCACCAATATAGTCTAAATTTCAAGCTACAGTTGCTTCTGCGTGAGGCTGAAGAGGTCATGTGATGATCCCTTGGGTGCTCAGGTCACTATTTTCTGCAACCTAGCGTCGTGCACATGACCACATCTCGATGCACAGCGTTTACCAGCCTCACGAATGTACTCGGCGTGAGCGGTTGAATGCACATCTTGATTAGCCCCTTGAGGCGCATGATGCGATCTTTACAAATGATTAGATCGCATATTCAAGAAACCCGACATTGCGTATAAAATTTTAGTTCAGCCTTCGTAACTTGATGATTGGCAATTGCAAAAAGTTAATGACGTTCGTATGTATTGTCTACTTGTAGTAATCTAGGCGCTTTTCTGCTTTTCGTGCATAGATTAATACACACCGAAAATAATTTGGTAGGACACAGCTAACGCACAAAACTCAATTAACATATTTCGGTTTGCAAAACAATCCCTGAGAACTCACCAGGTAATTGCCATTTCTATTTTAACAAACCAAGAATAAGTACTGGTTACTTCTCTTTGTCTATTGGCCAAATCAGATAACTTTTATAATTATAATTATTGATATTCAAAGAGGTTCTAAACATCATCGTCGCCTTCGTCACTTGTCCCCACACCACGGCTGCAGTGTTCGAATCTTTTCCAAAGAATTGACCATAGCATTTATTGTCTTCTATTATGAGTTTCTTCGTGGTACCCCCTGTTCTGTATCAGACTAAGCAGAAACTCGAAGAAGCTAAGAGAGAAAAGGAGGCGAAGAGAGAAAAGGAGGCAGCTCGGAACGATAATAATTCTATAAAGAAGAAGAAAAAACGGGTCAAGAAATCAAAGGATAAAGGAGGCGATGTTGATTCAATTATGTCCACCCCTAGTGACGAAACCTATCTGGGCCTGAATAAGAAGAACTCACAATCGTCACATTCTCACTCCACATTTTCACAAACATCATCAATCTCAGGAAGACCCCACTCTGATCACAGTGAAACTAACTCTACCTCTTCACCAGTGCTGGGTACAACCAAACAACTTACCCAAGCACAGCCCAAAAATAGTGCTATCAACCTTTCTAAACTAGATGAAACCTTGAAGGAATTGAAAGAATTGCATAGTCGAGAAGGAGTAGAACATGACATAGCTAGTGATAGACACCTCAGGTCTTCAACTGGTTCTTCCAGATATAAGAGCCCTGGTGTACTTGACAGTGGGTCTGTATCTGCCACCCCTTCCTTCAGAGCTCCATATTCGGCATCATTAAATTCCTCGAACTCGGAGTTACCATCTTTAGATAAAAACAGAAACAATTCAGAATATTCAACGACATCGTCAGCTACATCTTCTAATGCTGCAGTCTCTAAGTTTAGACGAAATAGCTCGTTGACATCCATGAATTCCGGCGGTCCTTCCACTGGACATCATGGACCGTCAACTCTGCATGCACCATCGAGATTTTCTCGTAAGCTTTCAAATATATTGTTGGGCAGTTCCAATCCGACATCAGAAGTGAAATCGCATAGTACAGTTGGGGATGGTCAGCCAACTACAAAAGGAAACATGTTTAAAACATCCTATGATGCTGAAATTCCACAACGCTCGATCGATACAGAAATTGACACTGATGATACGCAAGAAATTGAACCACATGTTGCACTCGATAGACGTCCTACTGAATTAGAAATACCCAAATTTGTTCCTCTATTAAAACTCAGTGACCTCAATAGCATTGAGACGATGAAGGAGATTTTATTTACTCCTGCTTTTCAAATCTTCAGGTATAACAATTTTTTAGAAATATTATCTGGGCATAACCATGGTGACCCGATTAATTTCGCAAGCACGCGTCATCATTCAATTCAGAAATTCATTAATAAATACAAGAATAGTGAAGACTTGTCACATAATTTCGAAAATGATTCGGTTGAAAAATCTACTGCATTTTTTGAAGGGCTACTTGCTCATGAAATTTTGGAAGCCAGAATTTTCTTACGTGAATTCATTAAGCGCGAACTGGAATCCCTACATAATAAGGTGCGGATTATTCACAATGAAGAATTAATGCAAGTAAACTTTACCAATTACGTTAGATATGTAATTGACTTACCATTTGAAGTTGATGAGCACCGCCTAAGCGATACAGAAATTACACATTATAAATTTAAGAGGTTATTTACAAAAATAGCAAATACTCTCTATTCTATGAAGAAAGAAGAATCCGGAGGTGAATCCTTAGTCACCTCAGGTGAGACTGAAGCTAGTATAAAATCAAGTATCTTGATTCAACTAATTACTAAAGTCTCGTATGAATATATTTTATTGGAGAAATACCATATTCATATTCTCTCTAACTTCAACAATAATTCATTGGTTGACAACAAATCTCTAGCTTATTTATTTGAGCAACATAAAGAAAGGGTGAAAAGGGATGACCCACAACAACTTAAGGTACTTCTCTACAATAGCACATTTAGTGCCCAATATGCTTGGTATCTATCTATCACGACTCCTTTCATCAGGGTATTTGAATCCAATATCTATTCTGAGAACAATAAGATTGTTAATGATAGTGATCTGTACGAGGACTTAGAGAAAACAACGGTCAAAGCTGATTTTAGAAAGTCTGATCAAGAATTGTTCGACAACCTAACGAGCAAGCTAAATTTCAACGACTTCAAACATTATAAATCAATTACTCCAGAGAAATTGGTCAACCTCCATAGGCTGCTTGACAACAACACACCAAAATACTCCTACATCAATCGTCGTCAAGTCGCTAATCCTTCTGCTTCGTACAGTCATAAACCGTTGAACTTCGAATATTACACAGAATCTCTATCGACTTTGGCGTCTAATTCCTTTGATTTGATTCAAAGTAGAGATTTACCAGTTCAGGTAACCTTAAATAACTATGAAACTATCCTTGAACAATTTCATAGGATTTTGAAACCAGGTGGTTGGTTAGAAGTTCCGTTCATCAACATATGCCAGGACGGGATAAAGAGTAACATTGATAAGAGAAGAGGAAACCAGAGGGTTCAGCCAAAGCTTCAAAAATGGTTATATGAAACATTCAATGTGATCCCTGAAGTGGCAAAGTACATTTTAAATGGGCTTCTTCGTATTTTCGGTGAATCTCAAGTAAAGTACAGTATTGTGCTATTAAATAAGAATAATGAAGTCAACCATTTTCTTTACAAGCACGTCAGTTTGATTCTGCATGAGATGGTAGGGAAAATGAAAGAGGGTATTACAGCACTAAATGAAACCGGCGACCTTGTACCTGATTCAAATGATGACGTACACTATCTTGTACAGATCAAGGCTCAGAAATTGGGATAATCTTTAGGCAATAATAAATGTAAAGTTTGATGCCACCCACTGCCTTTTGAGAGCATTAATGGTTGGAGGCAAAATATAGTTTGATAACGTAATCTCAGCATTTTTTCGTTTGACTCATAATCTGAGATCTCAACCGAATCGAAATCTCAATCGATCAAAATCACTACCTTCCCCTATAGACCAGTAGTAGACGTATTAACAAATGGCCAAAATAGTCTACATCATAGATGTTGCAAGTGGTAACTTAAAGTCGCTCTCTAACTCAATTAAGCATATCGGGGGATATGAAGTAAAATACATTCGTAACTCAGAAGAATTTGAAAAATATGATAAGGATATTGAGAAGTTGATCTTTCCAGGTGTGGGTAACTATGGACACTTCGTAAGGGAGATTCATTCCCGGGGCCTTGTGGATTGTGTGAAGAAGTATATTGAAAGTGGCAGATCATTGATGGGTATTTGTGTTGGTTTACAAGCATTATTTGCAGAAAGTGAAGAGAGTCCAGGCTTGCAATACCAAGGTTTGAAGTACATTGACTTCAAGCTTTCGAAATTCAAGAAGAATGATCCTATTTATGAAGAACAGGGACTTTTGAAGGCCGTCCCACATATTGGATGGAACAGTATCCAAAGTATCACCAAGGGAAACACTCAACTCCGTGAGAACGAAGCAATTTACAGCATTAACTCTAAGAGTAAGTACTACTTTGTTCACTCTTATGCTGCAATCATAAGAGACGAAGCTGATCAAAAGATTTTAGATAAAGCATCGTCCGAGGGTTGGGATTTCGCTTTCGCTAGATACGGATCTGAAAATTTTTTGGCTGCAATTTCTTTCAAGAATCTCCTTGCCACACAATTTCATCCTGAAAAGTCGGGGATAGCTGGTTTGAAGGTTATTAAAAGCTTTCTTGAAGGTAATAAATTCACGTATTTGAAAGAAGAAGATGCTCAAAGCACTGAAGGAATGATTGAAACTTTGAGTGGACTCACCAAGAGAATTATTGCATGCTTGGATGTGAGAACAAATGACGATGGTGACTTGGTTGTTACCAAAGGAGACCAATATAATGTTAGAAGTACCGATTCTGAAAGCGACGTTAGAAATCTAGGGAAACCAATCGAATTGGCAACAAGGTATTATAGACAAGGAGCTGATGAAGTTACCTTTCTTAATATTACTTCGTTCAGGAATTCCCCTATCAAGGATTTACCAATGTTGCAAGTTTTAAGCAAGGCTGCTGAAACTATCTTTGTACCATTAACTGTTGGTGGGGGTATAAAAGATTTGGTTGATCCCGTCACTATGGAATTAGTACCAGCAGTAAAAGTGGCCGATTTATATTTCAAAGCTGGCGCTGATAAGGTGAGTATAGGCTCAGATGCTGTCAACATTGCAGAACAATACTACAACAACAATAGGACAAAATTAGGAACCACATCAATTGAAACTATTTCGGCAACGTTTGGGAATCAAGCTGTGGTTATTTCTGTGGATCCAAAAAGAAAGTATGTCTCACATCCTTCCGAAACGACGATGCAAACAATAGAAATTAGGGATCCTGCAAAGTATGGCCCAAACGGAGAAAGATATTGCTATTACCAAGTGACTTCTCAAGGTGGTAGAAAAATACACGATTTGGGTGCTCTAGAATTATGCCTTGCCTGCGAAGATTTGGGTGCCGGTGAAGTTTTGTTGAACTCCATAGACCACGATGGCTCTAACAAGGGATTTAATCATGAGCTTGTCACCCAGATTAAATCAAACGTTTCTATTCCCGTTATAGCAAGCTCGGGAGCAGGAAATCCTCAACATTTCAAGGATGTTTTCGATTTAGATTGCGCTGTGGATGCAGCATTAGGTGCTGGCCTTTTCCACAGAGGAGAGTATGAAGTTAATGATGTAAAGCGGTTTTTGAAAGAGAACAAGATGAATGTTAGATTAGATGATACTGTCATGTTATAATTGGCAATCCACCAATTTTATATTTATAATTAAACACGAGAATTTGGTAAAAATAGCGTAAAAATAGCTTTCAGATTTTGCGACATCATCATCTTCTGCGCGCAGACGAAGAGATACGATTTCGTAGAGTATATCTTTAGTAAATAAAATGTACCATCCAAAATGAACAATGACAATCGATCGGCACACTCTTATGATCTGAGTTTGGATCTGAAGATGGCCCTGCTGTCAAATGGTGTATCTGATCGTGTAAACATCCAGTCTTCTCTGTCTAAACCAATGTTTCCTATTCAGTCAAAACTTTCTGATTTACTAATTAATTTAAGAACAAATGAAAACAAAAGTATCAACGTGACCCCATCGAAGTCTTCTTCTGGTCTTTTCAAGAAACTCTTGAATTCGAATAGATCCCAAGATGATTTGGGCTGGGAAACTAAGGGGCCATCTGATATTTTGCAGAGAAGTGAAGTTGGTACACAGGAGTCCACAAAGTCTATGGAAATAGGAGGAACTATTAGGCTAAACTCTGGCTCGCATTATGTATTTCTGCCGGCAGCAAAGCAATCTGATGAGGAGAATGATGGACGGATGAGACTGACTTCTGATCTCAGCAATGATATTGAAACCCCTAATCGCATACGGATAGCAAATATTTTAATCAAAGATGGCCTATCCTTATTGAAGGTCTCGCATAAGTCAAAGAAAAGGGTTTTTCTAAAGATTGACATACTAGGTTTCAGTATATCTTACAAAGGGGCCACAAATTCTTCAATAACTCAAAACAGCATTCAAAAACTATTGACTTCAAAAATTCCGTCGCATACTTCAACACAACCTACAACAGAATCATATATATCAAATCCAGTATCAAATTCAAAGAAAACAATTGAAATATACGTTGATGACATCAAAGATTTTTTGTTTCAAGAAAGTGCTAGTCCATATAGGGAGGAGTTGAATATTTCCAAAGATTACGAGCAAAATTGGTGTACCATTATTTATTTCAATCCAAAAAAAGGTAAATTGAAAACCCTTAATTTGATAGCCGACACAGATCATGATTTCAGAAAGCTAGCAACAGGATTGAAGAATTTCAAAAAATATACAGGATTTCTTAGAGACCAATTTTTAGGTGTTGGAGAAGATGAAAAAGTAAATGTGATAAGCATAATGGGAGAATCTACTAAGGAACTACGAGAATCATTGGCTTTTGAAGATATTCTCAAATATACAAAGCGTTTGAACATTAATATTGGAAGTCGTTTTCTTGAAGAAATCTTCAATGAGATAACAAATCCAGCTACTTCATCTGCTTTGTCACCTTCTGAGAAAATGACGTCTCCCTACTCCCCAGAAAAGCATGATTCCAATATCCTTCAGCCTACTCTTGATTTCGAACTGTTCAAAAAGTTTGTTAGTATTTTGAAGACTCGTAAGGATATCGATGAGATTTGGGATAATGTATGTGGTAAGAGCCGTTTAATGGATTATGAAATGTTCAAACACTTCATAAAATACGAACAAAAAGATGATTTGGATGATGATATGCTCATGAAGTTATTTCGAAAGTTTAGTATCGGAAAACTGGATTATTGGGTACCTGAAAGCTTGAATAACTTTTTGCTCTCGCGTTATTCACCTTTTTTAAGTCATATCTCGAACAATAACCTTGATCAACCTTTTAATGAATATTACATTTCATCCTCACACAACACCTACTTAGTGGGTCGCCAAGTTGCAGGAGACTCCTCAATTAATGGTTATATTAGAGCTTTACAGCGAGGTTGCAGGTGTGTAGAAATTGATATCTGGGATGGCAAGGATGAAGCTTCTGCTGAAAATAGCGACCATGCTAAGAGCTCCTCTGTCGGTTCCCATTTTATTTCAGATGACCCAATTGTCAATCATGGCAGGACATTTACGACATCAATATCTTTTATTAATGTTCTCAAAACAATAAAAAAGTATTCATTCGTGAGTACGACGCTTCCTTTGATTTTGAGTCTCGAAATTCGTTGCTCGATACAGAATCAATTGAAGTTAGTGAGTTTGTTAAAGGACATTTTAGGAGACTCATTAATTATATCACCTATAAATGAAAATTCACTAGTTTTGCCCTCACCAAATGAGTTGAGGAACAAAATTTTGTTGAAAGTTAAGAAGACGAGTGAGCCATCATCTAATACGGATGGTACTGGTATGAGTACGACATCTACTTCAACTACAACAACATCTTTTAGTGAGGATAATGGTTCGCTATCAAGAAGGGGTTCATTTTCTTTACGGAGAAGACATGAAAGCCGCAGGGTAGCATCTGAGTTGAGTTCTTTGGGCATTTATATTCAAGGACTTAAATTTAGGAACTTCTCACTTCCAGAGTCAAAAACTTTTAATCATTGTTTTTCATTGAGTGAAAAGTCTATAAATTCAATGCTCAAAGATGAAGGAAAGACAATAGCGATCGATAAACATAATAGGAAGTATTTGATGAGAATTTATCCGTCGAAATTTAGGTTGAAATCCTCAAATTTCATTCCAATAAACTATTGGGCACATGGAGCTCAGTTCGTTGCAACAAACTGGCAAACTTATGATCTAGGACAACAATTAAATGAAGCTCTATTTGAAGGAGTTGATAATCAAGGATATCTATTGAAACCTGCTACATTACGAAAACCAACACTCAAAAGCGCAAAATCTTTTGCATCGGTACATCGTCCGATAAGTATTGCGTTCGATATTGAAATAATTAGTGCACATCAACTTCCCAAGGTTAAAGGAGCAGATAGTCCCATCAGTCCGTTTGTAACCTTTGAAGTCATAGGTGCCAGTTCAATCAAATGGAAATTTCCGAGCATGTCCAAGGGCAAAACTCGAACTATTCTGGAAAATGGTTTCAATCCTATTTGGAACGAGACATTTGCAGGATGTATAATAGCACCAAATGAGTTTGTGTTTATTAAATTTACTGTGCAATCTTTGATTTCCACTGATGAGATAGCTACTGTTGGTATTTTCGTAGCGAAACTATCTTATCTAAATCAGGGATATAGATACCTTCCTATCACTGATCTATTAGGAGAAAAGTTGGTATATTCAAGCCTCTTTGTAAAGATATCTCATCTGCAAAGCGATTTCAACGGTGTTAAGTTAGATAGCGATTCGTGAATCAATAGACCAATTGTCACCTCGTAGCATTTTTTTTTTTCCAGTGAGGGTCATCGCGTGCGATATGCTTGTAGAATTTTGATCTTTCTGAAAGTCACTGAGGATACGAAACTTACTTTGAAGATGGGTAAAATAACAGTAAATGACGTCAAGAGTAAGCAGCGCCACAATCCTTTATTGAAGGATATCTCATCCCTGAAAGGAAACCTAAGGACTCAACCTAGGTCTTCACAAAATAAGGGCGTTGGTGGAAACGAAGATGAAACCTATTTGGATGCTGCAACTTCCAGGAGGATCTTACAGCTAGCTAAGGAACAGCAGGATGAATTAAAGGAAGAAGAAAACAGTGTAAAACCTACTTTTAGCGAAGCTTTGAAAGGTCAAGATAGATATAGTACTGCACATTTTGAAGAAAGTGATGATGATGAAGAGTATTCGGACTTCGAAGGAGAAGACTTGATAGAAGAAGAGGAAGAGTTAGAAATAGATGAAAAAGATGCTGAACTATTCAACAAATATTTTCAAAACAATGGACTGGATTCTGTCAATTTAGCTGAGAAAATTTTGGCCAAGATCCAAGAAAAGGAGAGTCAATCAGACCATTCAGAAAGGCCAGTTGATGCTGTTTTCCTACCTCCTAAAGTTATTGCTGCATATGAAAAGGTTGGTCAAATATTGTCAACGTATACCCATGGGAAATTACCAAAGTTGTTCAAGGTTTTGCCATCATTGAAAAACTGGCAGGATGTTTTATACGTAACAAACCCAGAAGCTTGGACTCCACATGCAGTTTATGAGGGAACTAAGCTATTCGTATCTAACTTACAAGCAAACGAAGCACAGAAGTTTATCGAAAGCGTCTTGTTGGAAAAGTTCAGATCCTCTATCGCTGAATCAGATGATCATTCATTGAATTATCATATTTATAGAGCATTGAAGAAGTCCCTTTACAAGCCGGCAGCATTCTTCAAGGGGTTTCTACTCCCATTAACTGATTCATACTGCACAGTTAGGGAAGCTACTATTGCAGCGTCTGTACTTGCAAAAGTTTCAGTACCAGTTCTCCACTCTTCTGTTGCTTTAACTCAATTGCTTCAAAGAGAATTTAAACCATCTACTACTGTTTTCATTCGTGTCTTGATTGAAAAAAAGTACGCCTTGCCCTATCAAACAATCGATGAGTTGGTCTTTTATTTCATGAGATTTAGAAATGCCAGTCAGGAACGTGATGCAATGGAAACTAATGAAGCTCTGACCTCTCCACAACTTCCAGTAGTATGGCATAAATCGTTTCTTGCGTTTGCTCAACGTTACAAGAATGATATAACCGACGACCAAAGAGACTTCTTGCTAGAAACCGTTAGACAAAGGTATCATCCTTCGATTGGTTCTGAGATCCGCCGCGAATTATTAGCGGGCAGACCAAGAGCTTCCGAAGATACGAAGGAGAATTTGATGGTTGACGCATTTTGATCCAATCTAATTTAAATGTATAGTATTAATGAAATCTATAAAACTATCAGCTCAATTTAAAAAATAGACATCAAAAGGCAAGAGGCTCATCACTTGTATTGTTTCTAGCATTTTCAACTAGTTTATCGAAGTCTGCGAACAACGCAAAATATGTTTGGACCCCACCGATAACAGTCAATGCAACTGTGCTTCCCACCCACAACCCATGCAAACTTCCTTTGAATTTGGAGTAAAAGGACAAATATATGGACAACGGTATTCCAATCATATAGTACGAAACAAAATTGACAATTCCACCAATTTTGGTTTGTCCTTGTCCTCTCAAACAACCAGCAGAATTTGCATTCATAGCGTCCGAAACCTGCATTATTGCTATAAGCCACATTATTCCACCAACAGTTTGAATTACGTCTTCATCCAGCGTGAAAGCCTCCGCGATTTGTCTTTGAAAACAAAATAACGTAATGAAATTAAGTGCTGAGATAATTAAACCGAAGCAAATAGCTACTTGCGTTGATACTTTTGCTGCGTGTGCCAACTCTGCTCCCAAAAAATTTGCGATACGTGTAGATGAAGCTATGCCAATTGCAAAAGGAACTTGGTAAGTTAAAGAAGCAACAGTAGCCCCTATCGACTGTGCCGCTAATGCAACCGTTCCCAAATACGAAGCCATTAACGTAAGAATTTCGAATGCTAAAAATTCTGCCTCCAACATTACTAAGCCAGGGATTGCTAAATGCGCTAGTCTGCTCCATCCTTGAAATGCCTCCCTGATTTTCAAACCGCCCCAACACCTCATTGGAGCAACTCCGGTTGGAGTTTGATCTTTGTCGACAAACCAAACTGTTAAAATGATTAAACCGGTTGCCATCAACCAGTAATTGAGAGCCACTGCAATAGGGGCCCCCAAATAGCCAATCTTATTAACAAAGATGGTATTCATAACTAAGTTAGATGGGGCCGCAAAAAGCAATACATAGGTTGAAATATGATAAATTCCTTGCGCTTGCAAAAACCTCTTACCACATTCGAATGCAATGTAAGCAGGAATTCCAGGTGCAATATAACGCAAGTATACCGCAGAGAGTTTGGCTGTTTCTTTGTCTGGAACAACAAGGCATATGACCTTATATCCGAAGAATATCCAAACAATTAATATTGGTAACATAATGACAATAATTAACGCCGTGCACTTTTGAATGTAGGTGCCCACCATAGTATATTTCTTAGCTCCAAAAGCTTGAGGGCAGAGCGTGTCCAAAGCAGTTGCAATTCCTTGAATCGTAGCATATCCTGTAATGTTAGCTGTCATAGATCCCATTGATACAGCCGCTAACTCAGTTGCCCCCAAATGTCCTACTGTGAAGACTGACACGGTTGATAGCGAATTCTGCAACAAGAATGTCAAAACTAGGGGAACTGAGGCACGAAATAATGCATTAAGCTCGATTCTCCAATTGGTATCTAATTTCTTGTTAATAGCAGCATTCTCAAAAGAATTTATGATATCCTCTTCATTATCTGTCACATTTATATTTTGATTTTTTAGGAGATCCCTTTCTTCTTCAAGCAATTCTCTTGCGACACTCGATTTTCGGTGAGTGAAAATCCTGTTCGTAGGTAACAATATCGTGGTCTCATCTGGCTGCTCTAATACATCATCGTTTCCTTCTCTAAAGTAGTCATCGTCATCCTCTTCATGTCCCGCTTTGATAAAATCTGAAGGAATAAAGATACCACCTTTTCCAGAAGCATCATAAGATATGGATGCCCTTCTTTTGCTGTTTGAATGTGTGAATTGGTGCCTTCTATCGACATATGACATGTTATCGATATTTTCTAATTTTGCCCAATTTCTTATCGAGATTATAATGCCTACTGCGCGTCGATGCAGTATTTAACAATAAAAAAAGAAATCCCCGACAGCGTTAACATTCCCGAGAGAACGACAATGTCGCGACTATCAAGAAGGATATAAAATTCCTTTTGAACTACATTTTAATCATGCAGAGAACTTTCCTCTTGTTAATCTCTATTGAATAAGTTTCAATTCTATTGACATCACTGAAAATCTGTTCGCACCTCAATATATTCTAAACTAGGGTAGAATATTTCAGTGATTTTTGATCTAATAGCAAGGCCAAAATTCGTGGTTTTAATTCGAACTTTTATGCTTTACTATACAATATTTTGAAGACCTTCCAGTGATTTAATTTTACTATGGACGTACTGGAACTTTAATAACTAACATAGATTCTTCCGTATGTGTTAGATCACTGTTGATCAGAAATGTTTGACAATAATTGAGCCAAGCATCTCTTTGTAGCGACATCATCTTGCAAAATTAATGAAAACGTGCCATCCCTTAATGGTTCCGGCAATATATTTGCTAACGCTTTCCTGGCTTCGAGATTATCAGATAATCGCATGTAACAACGTACAACATGTTTCAATAATCTTCCAGAGCTGCTCGAAGTTTGGGAAGAAGTCTGTGAAGTAATGCTCGAGCTCAATTGATCAATCATTTTCGATAACACTGAAGCAACAGTATGAAATCTTTCATACGTGGTACAAATGTATGATAGCCCTTGATCATCAAGAAGAATTTTCTGTAATATAAAAATAGCGACCGTTTTGGATAATTCTGATGAAATTTCCATTATATTCAAGCATAATGGCACGATTTCTGTTGTAAGAAGAAAGTTGATCACCTCAGGAGTATCATTTTTAACTAATGCCCCAATGACTCCCAAACTAGTCAATCTTAGATACTCAAAGGAACGCTGCCTCGCATTGGTGGATAGAAAGGGATACAAATATAAAGGCAAATTAGCAGTTAGAAATGATCCTCGTGTTTGAACATTCGAAGCGACGCACTGCAAAAGAGCTAAGGCATTGCATACTCGATTCGAAATAGATGCAGTTAAAATTGGTGGATTGAGATATGGATAAACTGAAATTATTTCCTCAAGCAATACTGTCATAACTCCAAAAGAATTCCATAATACCAATGCCAAGTCATCATATTGTTCTCTCTTTTTACCTAACTCTAGCAAGGCACGCTCTCTATTAGCCCCAGTCACTAACTCAGAAATCCATTGATAAATTTGCTCATCATTTAGTGCCCTATTCGATATAGTCGGTGTCTCCTCTGTACCTTCCAATTTCTGTTGATTTGGGTGTGCTGCTGATAGTCCATTGTGATACATTGTGCCAAAAGTATATCTAGCGTAAATAGCGGTTTGATATTTTTATTCTAACCAGTTTCGATTCTTGTTCAATTTTATATACAGGAACTGGATTTTTTGATGGCAAAAAAACGACCTCGGTGAGGGTCGAACTCACGATCTTAAGATTAACAGTCTTACGCCTTAGCCAACTTGGCCACGAAGTCATATTTGTGTTGTTTTCACATTGCATTGAAATCAATAAATCATTATCAGATAACCCTGACTTCATATAAAAAAGATTATGAAGTAATGGTTACACATCATTGAGGTATTACGTGCATTTTTTGAATAACAATTATGGGAAGTACATCTGCAATGTCTAATTGTTAGCTTGAAAGTCAAATGTCACAGTCTCCCAGAAGTGATGGACCACATTTCTAGACTTTCTCTGTCAACTGGGTGGCCACATGCTAAGGTCGAGATGGATAAGATTCTTTAAACCTCTGTATTTCAGAGATGTTCTCGTTAATCAAAATTGGCTCAAAAGACTTAAATCGGCTAGGTCTTCTCCGCTAATTCAACTTTCCGCTGTAGACAGCTTGACTGAAGAAATCTTATTTCATTTGAAGTATTATCACAAAGTTAAAAAAAATCCTTGGATATACTGTTAATAGTGGCTGGGAGTGGTTTGGAAGGTTGTTGTATTCCAATTATATTTCTCAAGAAATCTTCAATTATTCAAGTTTAAATTTTTCAAGTTTAGATATTTGCTGTTTTCAGCAATTTCATCATTTCACCTTTCGTATCGATGCCAAGAACCAACTTTACTCAATAAAAAATGTTTTTGAGTTTTTTTTTCTAAAATTTCAAAAAAATTTAAACAAGCATGACTTGTAACTAATAATGAGCATGGATAAGCATATATAGAGTCGTTTTTCCAAGAAGAATTCGCATCAAAGAGAAAGAATTGATACCAAGCTAACTTTCGCAATAATGTAAGGAGGCAATGATCTGCAGCTACTCTGTCACCCAAATCGTAATCCCACATTTTTTTATCTTATAATCATCCAAAAATGCCAATATACCTTTTGAAAGCGTTGAGTGTCATAATCGAGAAAGATATGTGTATCATAAGTATCCATATAACTGTAGTTTACTCCTAATTAAAGTTATCGAGCTTACTTTGAAATTGTTCTTTTCATTGAATACTTAATTTCTTGTGTAATTTATATATATCAATTATTTTACAACGAATCCAAAAGAATATTGATTCTCACTCATCAATTGTCTCGTATTTTTCTAATCTGTCCTCAGCTTCATCATCATTCTCAATTTTTTTACCACCACTAACTGAGAATTGTCCACCTGCACCAATAATTTCAATGTCATGATATTTTGTTGCCGTATTAACAATTCGGGTTGGCTTTTCAACATCTTCGGACAAAGGACCTAACCCAGGAGCATAAGTATCAGCAAAACCCCAAGCATATACAAATCCGTCCGTAGTAATAGCGAACGAATGATGTGAACCTGCTCCAATAGTTTTCATCTTAACTTGATTATCTTTTGCTTTACCAAAAGTCAATGTGGTAGGGACTGGAACTGATCTCACATTACCATGTTGATCCCTAAAAGTTCCGTTTGGTAAACTATCTTGGGGGATACCTACCTCCTTCATGTCATACCTTCCCCACGCAAGCACATCACCTTGTCTGGTCAACGCTAGTGTATGGTGTTCTCCAGCAGCAATATCCACAATTTCCTTGTTAGATAAAGAGTTAACAATAGTGGGCTTGCTTATGGTAGAGCCATCTTCCAATTCACCGTTTTCATCAGTCAATGCACATTGGCCATATTGGTTCAATCCCCAAGCATAAACATTATCATCATGGTCAATAGCAAAGCAATGAAAGTCTCCACTTGCAATGTACTTTATATTTACCAAACCAAATTGTTGAGGTTCCAAAGACCGATAACGATGTCTTTCTAAAATACGCCTTCCCAATTGATATTGTTGCCCATTTCCCCAAGCATACACTATACCCTTAGAGTCTAATGCAAGCAAATGGTCCTTTCCTCCTGCTAATTGAACGATATTTCTCAATTCAACAATCTTCTTCGGAGTTCTTTGCAACTTGATCTCATCTCTTAAAAATCCTAAAAGCCCTTCATTGCAACGGAAACACCCCCATGCATAAACATCCCCATTTTCATACAACACTGCACTTAAATTATCAGTTGCAGCAAGTTGAACAATTTTTCTTTCGTTTGGTAATCCTTCCACTAATCCTGGAGTTGATTCAGCCGGGTTTAAGTCTCCATCATCATCATCATCATCATCATCTTGGTCAGCATCCTTCAACACTTCTTTAACTTTCGATGTGTCTCTACCTAAAACGCCACTATCGTTGCCTCCCCAAGACCATACTCTATTCAACCCATCTAAAGTTAATGTGTGCATACCTCCTACAGCAAGGTCCACAATATTCGTGCCACCTAATACCTTAGGCGTTAAGAAGGGATTCAACCTTGGCCTCTTCACTTCCTTTGTACTAGCTGAAGGGCCAAGACCCAATTCACACATGGAACCAGTTCCCCAAACAAAGACGTCTAATGGTTCAGTCTTGACTTTTCGAATCACATTCAAATCAGGCAATTTTGAATAGGAATGCAAAATAAAGGAAGACGTTGCAGCAGACTTATGCTTTTTGGCACCGTTTACCTCATTACTGGCACTTTTCCTTTTTCTTTCCAATGACACCATTTGTTTAGTTTATTTAACTGGGAAATAATTCGCACTTACAATGCAAGCGAAGACCGAGTTCACGACATTAATGTCGCAGAGTCAGCTACGAAAATACGACATAAGAATTATTAATTCAAATTTGGGTATAAAATTGGGTTCCTAGTTTAAAGCATTTGTGCCAGGTAACGCATAGCCCTGTCCCCTCCTGTGGGCCCATTTACTTTTAGCTTCCACAAAAAATCTGGCGGAATTCTGTACGAGATACCCAAAGGATCCAACGGCTCTGAAAATTGCTAATAGTGCAACAGTCCATAAAATGAATGCGAGATAGACGTTTTGCTTTGTTTCTCCAGGTTTATAGACTTGAAGCATCGTCAATATGAATACCAAGTTTGCGAGCATCCAGAGCAAAACAACTCTTGTACGAACATCTTTAGCATAGTCCTCACCATCCATTGCCACTGGCTTCGTATCACGGTTCAAGACTTTCTTATTGGATCTCTTGGCCCTAATATTGTATAATGTTTCTAAATATACTTCGTCAACATTAACATCGACGACAACGGCCTCAAACTCACCTTTATCATTTTTCTCAATAATATACTGATTGGTTTTATCTTCTTTAGGATTGTTATCACCTTTGGTACCCCATGAAACATCATGCGTATTACAAAATGCAAATATTTGCAAAGTGCAAGTATAAGAAGGAATCATCAAAAAGTATTGTGCAGAGCAGGTCACCATATGCCAAGGATCCAAATATAAGACTGACATTAGAGTATAGAGACCATAAGTAGCCAATAAAGAAACGATAATACTGACCATAACATATGTTGAGGAATCTCCGATACCAAATTGATGAATTGTGTCAAAAACGAAATAGAAACCAACGACCAAGGAATATAATGCACATACTGTTAAAAGTATTATTAATGTCTTGAAAATAGTAGTAGATGCTTGTGGCCTATTACCTATGGATACAATGAACAACGAAGTTAAAACACAAATGCATAAGTAGTTGAACAAAGTGAAAACCCAGAATCCACCATGATGACCCATGTGCTTATTATCAATCAAAGATCCCGTTAAGAAGTAAAAGGTAAGGTAAAAATTGCTTAACGAGAAAAACGAAACAACCAAAGTGATAAACTGGTACAAAAATTCCACATGTAAAAAGAATTTCCTTAGAAAACTATGATCAGTTTGCCAAATCCTATTCGAGTGACGTAAAGAATACAAGGCAGCAAAAAAAGCACCATTAATCCAACGTCTCCTTTGCGAAAGAAATTCTGCAATAGTCTCAGGTACATCAGTTTCACCTGTTGCCAGTTTAACAAATTTTAGGACCCAATTTTCATCTCTTTTTGCAACAAGTTCCCAACATAAAATACGATCCTCTGCTAGGTACATGTTTGCTTCGAAGAAATTTGATTTTTTGTTTTGTCTTCCCTTCCCCTCGTCTTGAAGTAAGTCTTCTCCTTTAAAATAAGAAGCCAAAGGGCCAGTACCATCATCATGATTCTTTAGGGCAATATATCTATATGCCGACAAAGCACCGGGTAAAACAGATATATATCCGAATAATGATTCAGTTGGCTTATCCAAGATATTCGACATTTTGTATTCGAAGTTTTGAGATGCAACTAAGGGGTTTGTCAAGTTGATCCAGCCCTTACCTTTCATTGCCTTAATTTCTCCAGCAGCACCCGCAACATTGGAATCTCTATCAAAGGCTTTCCATAAATTGTAAATAGCATGGTTATCGGGTTTTGTTCCAACATCCAACAAGACCACAACATTTGGATCTAAAATTGGACAAAATGCGTTAAAAAGCCATCTATGAGAATTAATCTTTTTCTGATTCTGTTCTTTTAAGCAAAACAAAACTTGAACGGGTGCCAAATTTTTCTCATCACCTTTAAATTTCAAGTTTTCGTCAATTGAGATTTGCGTGGTGTATTCAAAAACATGTGCATTCACTTTCTTGTTGTTAACATACGGTCTTGCCAAGTTATCTTGGTAACATCCGGTGGCTGTTAAGAGCTGTAGCACAGACTCGTTGACCTTGTTTCTACCATCAGCAACAATGACGACTTGTATTCTCTTCCATGAATCTTTTCCCCACTTTGACGATTTGTGTCTCGAGCATAAATGGGCAACATTTTTCATTACTCCGTGCATTGTCCTCGCGAATGCATATTCGTCTTCGTTATACATCGTAATGCATATCACGATTTCCGTTTCTCTACCATACTTTGCTGCCCTGAGGTTGAAACCTTCCTTGATAAAATCATCCGGTTGTGAGGTACAGGCAGTGTAGGTCATATGAGTGAATTCACCAAAGGGTGATTCGGTTCTAGTCAATACTTTTTTCAATTCTTCGGGAATTGGGTTTTCTAAAACAAGGTTTCCAGTCTCGCCACCAACCAATCTCACTTTACGTTTGGAGATAGTTTTCTCCCTTTTAGGCTGATATCCATTGCTTATGTTGTTCATTATGTTTCCATCAATAGACTCGCTGAAGTATTGGTTCTCTTGGTTACTACGGTCTGTGACATAGGAGGAGCCACTGTAGGCGGTAGATTCCGAGTACATAGACCTTTCTTCCAACTCTCTTGCCTTCTCATAAGAATCATAGTCATAACTATCTTTCTTATCATCAGATATTGTTTCCTGATCGTCTTGAATATTGGCTTCGGCAAATGTTTCCGGTGAAAAAATTGGCTGTGGAGGTTCTAAAAATCTTCCACTATGAGAGCTTCCCCCAAAGTTAGAGCGGCTGGGCGATCCATTTAAACTTGCACTCGCATCTAAGTCATCATCAATGGTAATTTCTGTCGTTCTCTGTCTAGTTGGTGACTCTCTCGTAGTGAAGTGGGCTCTAGGAGTACCATTTCCATATTGGAGATTAGGGGCATTGTTTAGAACACCTCTACCAACCGAAGGATTCATACGAGAGCTCCTTGTGAATATATTGGGAGACTGTCTCTGATTATTCTGCATTGACTGTGGAAATGCTAAGAACTCTTGCTGTTCATCTTCATCATCGTCTGCCTCAAAGTTGTGGTATCGTCTAGGCGATGTTCGATCACTAGTAAAAGCTGCATTGGGAAGCATTGGACGGGTCTCTTTGAAAGGTGAGTCGTCAGACTCATCGAATGGATTCATTTTACGAGTATTCGTGTATTACCAGTAGAGATAGATTCTTATGCCAACGTTTTATACGTCAGTGAAAGTGTCGCACACAGCCAAACTTATTGTACTGTGTTTACGTTTTTGAATGATTGTTTTGAAATTCGCCCTATCTGGTAACTAAAATTTCGATCAGTAACGCGGAGATTATACACACGCGCTATAATTTTGACAACGCTCTATGTACACCACACGCACTCTGCTTCACGTTGAAACGCAGAAAAGAGTTGGCATTGAATTAAATATCAGTATTCTTGGCCCTTTCAATCAAAAAATCATCCACGCATAATTTTAAAGATAGGTTGGGATAGCACTGATCAATCGATAGCCTTTTCCTGGTTAATGGATCGTAATCATACCTTGCAAGATGATTCCATAACCAAGATTTCTCATAAGAGTGGCCAGAAGGCGTTATAACGGGATCATGGAATAAATCGAATGATATTGGGTCGCACAAATATGCAGGAGGTTCATGACGTTCTGCCAATATCTGATTCGAATTTTTGACGAATAATTTTGTCAAATCCTTGACATCCGAGGAATGCAGCAATGAGAGCCTTGTGATAAAGTAGTCTAGCGCATTTTTGTCTAACATTTTCAGATGGAGTTTGTCAACTTCCAAGTGGTAGTCTTTTTGAAGGAGAGTAATCAATCTTAAAAACAATGGATGTGAGTTGGAAATCCTTTCGTCCTCTTCGACCTCTTGTCTCTTCTTTTTGCCTGTAAGGATTTGTCGATAAATTTCCTGCGGTAGCAGATACTTCTTCAGGTTCTTTGCATGTTCCAATGACTTCCCATATGTCTCTTCTAACAAGTGTATACCTTTTTCGAAATCTCCCAAGCCATAAAGAATATAGAGCGCATTATAAAACATTGCATCGTAATTTTTTCTATCTAGTGATAGAGCTTTCATACAATCGTCACCAACCTTTTTCCATTGTTGACTTGAAGCATTGGGAAGATGTTTTGCATGTAGATAATATGATTTAGCTCGTGAAGAATATAAGAACGAATTTAACAGATCATTTTTAATAGCCAAAGTGTAGAAGTTGATCGCTTTCGAATAATCACCATCCTCTAAGGAGGCATCAGCATTTTCCTTGAACAGCATTATCAGTAGCGTTACTGAGGTGAAGAAACCAAGTTGTGCGGCCCTTATCTATGCAGTACACACTATTCCCAAACCGTTTTACTGTTTTACAACAGGTAACACACATCATCTATAAACGAACAGACACGTTTGTCGTCTCTACAATTTTATGGTATGTTTTTTACGTTCACTTCAGTAATCATTTTAGTCCAACTGACCAAATCAGTTCCATGATGCCAATTGGAAATGAGTAGACTTCTATTTTCGACACTGCACGACCCGACCCTTATCGTAGACATAACCGATTGATTCATAATTTAATCCAAGATCAGATCTGACATCTACATCATATACAACTGGAAGTCAGTCCTAACGAAGTAAATAGGTGTTTAAATTTCAAAAGGACCTTATGATATGACTGATTTCCAAAATCTAGATCGAAACACGCCGTTCTACATGCATGCAAATGGTTCTTCATCATCCAACTTTCAACCTCTATCAACTAATGTGACATCAAGCGTATCTAGTGTGGGTTTCAATAACCTCAAGAAAATGCCTACCAATTCATCACTGGGATCTACGGGCAGTACAACTACATTGAAAACGAATCCTTTAGTAAAGCTATTCACTAGAAATAGATCCTCCTCGAATGTATTGCAAGGTCCAAGTGAGATAGAAAACAATCAGAAATATGAGAATGATGAAGATAGCCCTTCTACAATGTCTATATCTGACCCTAAAAAGAGCTTTAACAAATTCAGATTTTCTTCGAAAAGTAGGCTTTTCTCGACAAGAAATTCTAATTCAAAAACAGATTTGACTATCCAGACAAGCGGGCATCATGGATTAAAAGTTCCTAAGAAAATTTTGAGTTCAAATCTGTTAAATGAAGGTACAACTATGTCAGGGCGAAAAAACTCTGTTAGTTCTCCAGGAACTACTTTCCACAACCTTTTCCATAGGAATCAAAATACTCCGCAGGTAAGCTCCGATATCTCAGGTTTAATTAATCAAAATGAATTCAATTCCAAACAAAAACTAAATAATAATAGTTCACGAACGACAATCAGTCTTTCATCTAATAACTCAAATTCATATATCTCAGACATCAAATTTGCCCAACTATACAAATTCACAAACCCTGACTATTCAGTGGAAGAAATTGAAGTTAGTGCTGATAATACACTTTTAGATATTCATAAAAAATTACTGATACCGACTGACCAATATTTGCAAACAAGGATGCATAAGAGCCTGGGCCACGAGTTTGGATTAGGTATATCTGCAGACAGCATTGATACTGAGTATACTCCAAGCAATGGAAGGAATAATACCAAATTTCTTAATAATTTGTTCGGTGTGATCAAACCTCTATTCACACCATCAAGCCAAAAAACATTTAGCAATGGTAAGAGGCACTTTTATCTTGGATTCACAGTAGAGGACATAGCTCATGCAATTATGGAGTATTACCTGAAGGAGCGCTTGCAATCAAACCTGGTTACTCGTAATAGCCAAGAACTGGCTCAAAGTAATGCAAATCCTAGCTCCCAGAAAACGGGAAAATCAAAGTTAAGACCAACAAAAAATCATAGAACAGTCTCCACTGCCTCGATGTATAATGAAACCATTTATGAGAGATATGATGAGTTAAAAATGAGAGAAATTTGCCTAGACTTATTCACATTCTTCGTAAAGTGCATATCAACATTGAAAAAGGATTTCGAATTAGATAGCGGTTCAGAAGGAACCTCGACGAAGTTTTCCTTGAATACATTTCACTACGAAAACTGGATCATCCTTTCAAAAATTTGGTTGTACTTCAATAGAAAGGTTCGCTTCTTTCTAATTAGTGCATTCCAGCCTCTACAAATTTTGTTTCATGAAATTTCAGCTCACGAGTATGATTGGGACAGTTCTGGACCAACAATTGAACTAGAGGTCGAAATTTATCTATTGTTAGCATTTCGGGACGTGTTAATTTACCCATTCTTGCACCTGCGCAGCTTGCTTTACCAAGAACTCGATCACCAAAGGGAAAATATACCTGTATCCGACGATTCGAATACGCGAGCCGAAGAATTCTTATACATTAAAGAAAAGATGTACTTACAAGAACACAAGAATATTTTGGATACCTTGAACGAGTGCTTTGGAGAGATTCTTTCCAGCTCAAAACGACAGACTGCTCATGCCGATCCTGAACAACATCATAAAAGTGAACAATTCGAGAAGTCTTTTAAATGGTTATCGCATCTTCGTCAATTTGAACAACAATAAATACTTCTAAAGAATAAAACTATAGTATGACCAAGGAAAACTTGGGTGAACGACAAACTGTAAACGTTTTAAGTATATTAGTCACAAAAGTACGGACTTTCACCCCTCTACCTATGTATCTCCAAAACCATGTACAAAATTCCAACGGAGTTTCTGACTTAGGAGCGAGAAATATTCAGAATCTGCAATGACAACAAGCAGAGTGTTCGTAAACTACTCATAATAAAATACACTGCTAATGATAAATAACAATGATAGAGCCAACTAGAACAGAAAACCTCCTGGAATAATCATCAAGAATTGTCACTGCATGTATTTCGTACAAATATTAACCCAAAACCAGTTGCGTAATCCAAATCTTCCATACAATAATTCAATAAAAAACTTTGAATCTTGTAATATCACAATCAAATTTAATCCAATACTCAACCTAGTACCACACCTTATAACACAATTCATGTGATCACTAACACTAAAAATTGTACGGAAAATAATTACTGAATTGACCACTAATATATAACCTTCCCTTAGGAATACACGCCAACGAAGAAACAAACCAAAACAAAAATAGTACCAATGAACAGAATTCAAGCCGAACAGACGTATATAACAACAAAGTATTAATTGAACCTTCGTATGGTATGAGATGGTTACTGACAATAATGTATCACTCCATCGATTGAAAATAATCTGCTATCTATACTTCGAACAGCACGCTACTAAAAATATATGACTTGACGACTTACTGTTTAATCCTCCTTCCACTGAACGGTGAATGAAATCAAACAAAGCGAAACGCAACTGCACTATATATCGCAAAAGATACATTACAACAACCCTCCTCTACAGACTTGAACGGAGTATTTCGATTCCGTCCATCAGAGCTGAATGAAACTATTCCTATCAATCATCAATCTACTTATCCGGGACTTCAATATGTCCAGCAGCTAATGGTTCATTAGAATCTATCAGATTGGATAGTACCAATACAATAGCACACTGAATCATAGAGGTGAACAAGGGTCAATTTGCTTGAAATATGCCTATGCCCAAGCTTCTGAAGCAAGCATATTAGAATCGATGCTTCAATGCACATAGTTTAGTCAAAAGTGCATTCGATTTTGGTTGACCAACCGACATGATAGCACCGGGGTATGCAAATGCGTGAATCATGTTAATAGACATTGCCTTGAGCGAAGTCTACAGAGAAGATTGCTCTAGAAGCAAATATGCCACACGCACTTGTACTGAAGAACTCAGGCGTATCTGCTAGAGTATTTAGCAAGTATGTAAAGTGTTCATAGGTTTAGTATGTTAAATTGGCTCCAGGCTTAACCTTCTCACTCATTGGGTAGTAAGAGGAACAATGGGTACAACGAAACATATGCCCGTTTTTCACCACGATATAGAAATTGAGACATTCTCGGTTAGATCCAACAAATTTGCAGCTCGTCATCACCTTTGTCATCTGATGTAGCTTTTGAAGTTGATGTAATCGGAATTAAGAGCTACAATTAACAATTATGCAGCTAAATTCTCATGGGTGTACATTGTAAGGCCATCTGGAATGGATTCTTATTAACTAACATGGAGTATTTGCGTAGAGGGAGATGGTAGGATTCCGTTTGAATTAGATAATACTTTTCAATCGATCTTTGCAATTCATGTATTTTGTACTATGACCAGACTAAGATTATTTGAAACGGATGAGAGCAATTGGAGATGTAGGTAAAAGTACTACGTTACTTAGGGGTTTGATTTCTTTAGGACAAGTTTACTTAATGCAAAGTAGTAGTTACTGCTGTATATGTATTAGACTGTGCTTCAAGCTGATTTTTATCTTGAAGTTCGTGGTTGTTTTCTGGAGACATCCCAACGGTTCTATTGATTATTTTTATTCTACATTGTTGTCAGAATAGATCGTTATACTATTCTTCTATTTAATTGCTGATTCGATTGCTTATAATTTATCTAATTTGAAGTATTTATTATTTGCCTTTAGTAGTTCGTTAGGGGCATCTCAGTATTGTTGTAGAATGCCAAATATTTTCTTTATTCTAGGTTGGTTTTGTTCGAGGCTGAGAATTAATTGTAGCCAGTATTGTTTGATCTGTGTCGGGTCGCCACTACTTTTTAGTATATTCTGCTAGATTTGTATATACTAAGTTGCTTTTGAACCTTACATAATGTATTTTATTCTTTGGAGTTAGCTACTCTACTTTCTGTATTATGATGAAATCAATGTTACGACTACGAGCTTATGAAAGCATTCGATACAATATTTCATGATTCTTGCTAGGTAAATTGTTTGTCCTAGCTATTCCCCATGTTACGTTTGATAGAAATTTAAATATCTAGCTTTCATTTATTAAAAATATCAAGGAATCAAAATACATGTTATATCTGAAAGGCGATTACAATCTACGTCCAAGGAATTCGAGCCACCGTTAGTAATACTACCGTAAGCCATTATAAAAGTTTCTTTGCTAGCATACTTCGCTATTAGCTATACAGGTATGTTTCGTTTCCGTTGCAGTGTATACAAACAACGTCCTAACCTCTCGCTACGGATCATACATACTTGTTAGTAGTTTGTAGTGATTTGTAAGATGGTTGCTTCACTTCTTTCTTCTTCGATGCAAATACAATGGAGATCTTGGCTGATACTCTGAGACGATTTCCTGCCTCATCTTGATCATGTGAAGGTCTAGCCACTCTCCCCACCATTTCTCTTCACGAGTTCAACTGTAGTACCAGTGTAAACATCCTCATTCTTAGGCGAGCAAGGTTTTCTTTATTGGAAAACTCTACAATTACTAGATACAGAAAATGCAATATATAACAAAGTTGCAAGACATTTATTTCACCCTGACGCGGAATACACAGCGGCTCCTTGAAATTTCAGTCTGGAAACATACATGTCAAAGTATTTGGAGCCCTGTAATACCTTAGATAGCAAATGAGATAATAAAAGCGGCGAAACGCAACATCTTTGAAGATTGAAGAGGATTTGAACAGTCTTCAAAGGTAGAAAACAGGATGTTGGAAGGTTGTTTGGTTGAATCAGCAGTAGCAGAGGTACTTGTTTGTAGCTCATTATCTGTAGTGGTCAATGAAAAGTCATTGGTAGAACTTGTTTTAAATTTGCTTTCACTAGAGTGATTTGAGGTACTTCTGCTCTCGGCCATGTCTCTGGATATTGATAAGGACGTCCGCATTGGATCAGAAGTCTTAGATGAAGATCCTGTTATACTAATTGAAATTCTTCCAGAGCTGTACTTTATGGTATCTTGATATGTATCTGTGGGGAAATCTGTGGTTAGTCTGAAAGATGCGTTAGTTGAAGCAGGTGAAGATATTTTTGGATAAGTATTCGTAGTTGCTGTCCAACTGGCTTCTGGTAGAATTGATGATCCGTATTCTGATGTACGGCTCAATGGGTTATCTGAGCTGTCACGTATAGTTGAATTTGAATAGCCGGTAAAGGTGGAAGTGGTCACATCCGGAGCTGACGTCGGGAAGAAAGATGAAGTGGAGCCTTGTGAGACAATAATGCTTGGTATAATCTCAGAGATGATTGGCAAATCTGAATTTAGTTCGATCGAACTAGATGGTGCAACTGACCTAGATGGTGCAACTGAGCTGGTTGGAAAAGCTGAAGTAGATGGTTCAGACGAGCTAGATCGTTCAGATGAGCTGGTTGGTGCAACTGAGCTGGTTGGAATAGCTGAAGTAGATCGTTCAGACGAGCTGGAGGGTTCAGATGAGCTGGTTGGAATAGATGAGCTGTTTGGAATATATGAGCTGGTTGGAATAGATGAGCTAGATGGTTCAGATGAGATGGATAGTTCAGATGAGATGGATAGTTCAGATGAGCTGGATGGTATTGCGGAGCTAGAAGGAGTAGTGGTTGAGCTTGGTGTTACATCAGTACTGTCTGGAATAACTGGTATGTCCCCACATTCGAGACAATTCGATTCAGTAGATCCTTCGGGAACTGGGCCGTTATATTCGAGACCTGCCTGGTAGTAGTTATTGTCAGGACCCACAACACCAAATTTACTTTTATCGTATCCATGACCAATATTAAGTTCATATTTTGCAGCCACAACATCTAGAATTATTGTTAAAATGCCGGCACCGGAATCATAGTTGTAACTATCAAAGCCATAGGCAACGCCAATTATATTGCCGTTCCCCCAACCATCAACGTTGAACAGGCCTCCTTCGCTCAGGAAAAGAATCAAAATAGAACTTTCGGAGGTTAAGAAGAAGGTTTGCTGTGCAGAAACCGAATTTTGCACTCTGAAAGCACTAGTATCGCCAACCAGAATACAACCAGATCCATCAACCCTGCTGGTTTGTCTCCAATCTTCATTAATTAAGCAAATGGTGCCGTCATTCTGAACAACTGTGCCTGTAGAGGCACCCAAAATTGTGAGTCCAGTTACCCCACCTTGGTTATAAAGATAGACGAGCCCGGTGTTGACCCAACTAGGACTAGTAATCTCGAAAGTGGGAATACCATTTGCACCTTGGGAAGCATAATAAACTCGCCCGGAATTGTCGAATGAATCTGCCTGGATTCTGTAATCTGCCGGATAAGGACTCTTGAGAGTATCAAAGATCACGAGACCGTTATTCTCAAATCTGGGACCATTCTCGCTTACGTGCTGGTATATACCAGGGTCCTGGACTGATATATAGAAGCCACCGTTATTAAGAAACGTTCCCAGGAGCACAGCATTGGTGTCGTCAAATATGGACCAAAACACATCTTCATTAACAGTGATATCACCAGTCAAGTCAGTAGTGCCATGGTCAACCCTGTTTTCAGAAATTGTCACTGCGGCTGTGGTCACCAAAACAGCGAAGTATACTAGAAATTGTGTCGTCCAAACCATGTAATATTGTTGAATTGAATGGAATCATCTTTCCCTTAAATTCTCTACATTATGTGCAATTTACGATATAGTGATATAGTCGAGAATCTACCAGCGTACTAAAAAGGGTTCTAAATTTCTAAATCGAGACAATAGAATTATTAGACAAACCACTTTTGGTTAGGATCGTCAACTTAGGCCGCCAATCATGAATTTTGGTCTTAATCGAGATCTTGTAATCCCATAACAAATCCAATTTAGTAAGATAAGACTGATACAATCATAGCATCAAACATGCAATTAAGGACTCCGCAAAGCCCAAATCAAACTGACGATTCTGCCTCTATTTTGTTCCGAGGTGCAAATTGAAATGATGTTGTTTCGTATTTACAATGTAGACACATGTTCAAATTTTTGAGGTTATATATAACGAACAAGATTCTACCGTTAAGCGAAACCATTGGATGAATACTGTGAGACAAAATAAGCAGCATGTAACTATTAACTAAGAAGGCTTCTGTTCGAGGCTCGGTTGCAATGCGTTACTCAATCTCGTTGAAATGTTGAATGCCCCGGAATAGAACCCGGAACTCCTGAAATCCGGTTTTCAAAACTTCGATTGGGACTCTCTATCGTGCATGAAGTAGTTTTAGGCAAATGCTCGAAACAACATGTGGGTCAGGGTTCGCATAGCTCACGTGCACAAACAAAACACAATCCCAACGATCTGCACACTATACATAGTTAGTATTCTCTGCCTTGGGAAAGATTTCCTGCATCCACAGAACGAGCAAATAGAGAATAAGTATATAGGGAATTGTAGAACTGCTCAATGTCAAGCTTAATTTCTGCGATTAGAATTTATGGTACATCAAAGCCTGGGAAGTCTGCGGTTATATTCGTGCATGGATTAGGTGATTCTGGAGAGGGATGGTCATGGTTACCTCAGTTTGTGGAACAAACGGGCATTCTCAAAAGTGAACAGAGCATCAACTACGTCTTCCCAAACGCTCCAAAAATCCCAATCACTGTCAATGGAGGATTTCCTATGCCAGCATGGTTTGATATAATGGATTTGAATAATTTTGATGTTCGTCAAGATGTGTCTGGTTTCTTGAAAAGTTGTGAAAATATTAAGGAATTGATCAAGGAGCAGATTACTGAACATAACATTCCTCCGGAAAAGATCATATTGGGAGGCTTTTCACAAGGTGCTGCTATTTCATTGGCAACAGCTTCGCTTTTAGACTTCAAAATAGGTGGAGTAGTTGCTTTATCGGGATTTTGCAATATTCCTGATACCATATTGAAAAATTATAATAAGGAAGGTATCAATTTTAAAACGCCCATATTTCAAGGACATGGAACTGAAGACACTGTTATTGATATTTCCCTTGGTTTGAGATCATATGATTTATACAAGGGGTTAGGTTTTTCCAATTATACATTTCATAAGTACTCTCATATGGGTCACAGTGCTAATGACACCGAATTAAATGATGTGATACATTTCATTGCATCAATTATTGATTAATAGATGGTCATGCTACTGATTCAAAAATCTGATGATTAAATTTTCGTTAGTAGATTGCGTAGCAGAGCCTAGTCATGTATTATCGGCTCGATTCAAACGTGGATACGTTTGGAACAATACGATTTTGATCTGAGTAGAAAATACTATAGCTCAGATCTGTAACACAAATTAAAAATTTGACGAATCTTCGACTATGTTTGATTTCTGGAAAGTAAGTAGGTGTAAAGAATCATTCATAGAAAAAAAAAAAGGAGAGTGGTTAGAGAAGACAGATTATTATAATGTGACAAACTTTTCTTAATTGGTTTATGGAGTAGATTTTCGATATATTTGGCGAAATGTTCTGTGAAATTAAAACTGGAAGAAATTTTGGAAACTGAGGTTTTGAAAAGAGCGATTAAGATACTCGGTTGTATAGGAAATTTTAGTTTTAAGCACGAGTCAAAAAAAGGCTTACATTTGAATTACTATGGATAATCGTTGCAGCCTCCAAGAGTCGTGCGCATGAAAACATTAATGTAAACTGGTTTACACGTATAGAAACTATATTGACAAGTAATCAATGGATGTACCGAAGAAACCAAACGGTTCAATAAACCGTCAGTTATCAAATAGAGATGATGCGTTAGCATTGTCTTCCCGTGATAAGCGATATACACAGCAGGTGGATAAGGCACTAACCTCCTTTGATTCTCTTGAAGAATGGGCAGATTACATTGCCTTTTTGTCAAGACTTCAAAAATCATTACAATTAGTTGATGATAATAAGCTTTTGCATTCTGTTCTGTGGATACCCAGATCAAGATTGGTAGCCAACAAAATGGCATTGTGTTTGTCCTCTAGGTTGCCCAATGGTGTCCATAAAAAGACTTTGAGTCTCTATGAAGCGATCTTCAAAAATATTTCTCTCGATACATTTAATGATGAATTGTCAATTTGGCTTCCAGGAATATTCCCTCTTCTTTCCTACTGCTCGATCCAAGTGAAGCCACAATTGTTGAAAATAATGAAGGATGATATACTATCTAATATAACGCAAGATAATTTGAAAGCTATTGCTAAACCATTTATGCTAAGTCTACTTCCTGCTCTTGATGATGAAAATTCGGAAACTTTTGCTGAAGCCTTGTCGTTGATGGATGAATTCAAACTGAAGCTACTGGACGATTCGAATTTTTGGCAAAACATGTTTCTTTGCATTATAAGCAATCCAGATAAGCGATTGGGTGCTCTCTACTGGTGTAATAGAAGGCTACCTGTTATATCGGCGATAAAAAATGAAGGAACAGTAAAGTATTCTGAAGAAGCTAATGCATGCTTGACTCCAGAACCTGGGCTTTTGGTGAGAGCATTCGCCACATCAATTAGTGGTGCCTCGAAAACATCTAACTCGGCGAGTGACATTATTGTTGTAAGAGGATTTTTCGATTTGCTTATGTCACGCTTACCTTTGAACAGTGTGGTCTTCGAAAATATCGTGTCTCGTAAGGATAGGGAACTTTTGATAATGTCTTGCTGTAAGTTGACTTTGAAAAGAGATATGAGCCTTAATAGAAGGTTATGGAATTTCCTTCTAGGCCCTGAAATTGATGGCGATACACTGAAGAGTAGTCGAGCGGAGTTTTTTGAGACATACGCGTTGGAGATATTGGTTGACGGTTTATTGAAAATGGTAATGGAAAAGGACGTGAAAAGGAAAATTGAAGCATACAGAATTTCACTTTCAATCATCATGGATAAATGGGAAATTAGTAGTTTAGTTACTCCTAGGATATTCTCATCACTCTTAAAAGCATGTTATGATTGTCAAGGTAACAAAGAAGTCCTAGGAGTGGCACAGGCTTTTGTTGATGGAGTTGAGTCGTCCTACATTTGGAATTATATCATTACAATTATTTTGGATAAAACTGGTGAAAACTTGATACTTCTTGAATTTGTCCTTACTTCATTTAATTTTAACGAAGAAGAAATGAAAACAATTCATGCTCCCTTAGCAATTATATGTTTGTTAAATGATCCTTCTATTTCTGTGCAAAAGATTGCTATACTTGAAATTTTATTAGAACTTGTTCCTCAAAGGGCATTCTCCCCTATCCCTAACGGGAAAACCTTATACCTGCGAGAAGAAGTTATAGATGCGATAGGAGACTTTTATCTCAAGAGCACACAGGGCGAGAATAGTACTGTCCCATTTTCAAGTAGTGAAATGACATCTCTTCTTGTAAATTGGCTCAAGGACATTATCATCAATAACATTTTGGACACAAGCAAGTCGTATAGGCTTTGCTCACTTTTTTCGGACTTATTATTTGCAATTCCTAATAAGAAAGGAAATGAATGGTCTAGCGATGACCTCACGTCTACTATAATTGGGCTTCCAAAGAGTGATCCAAATCAAAATGAGAGCTCACTAGAGGACAATGTTCTTATTGCCTTGGGGGTATTAAAACTTTTCAGTTATTTGTCGAGTACACTCACGGATTCTGAAAAGGATAGCATTCAAACAATGATTCTTTCAAATCTTTGGTATTCGATTTACACATCTCAACCTGGAAGTTATCAATTTGAGGCAGTTAGGGCTATTTATGATTTATCACTGATTTGCCTGCATTATGTAATTGAGGCTGGGTTGTTTGAATTAATGTTAAAGATTTCCAATTTCAAGCGAGTTCAAGCATTTTCGACCCTATGGACTCATTCATTATCAGTTAAGGAAGGTGATTCGATTCTTTCGAGGCCTATTTTACTTATTTTAGATGAATTGAACTCCACTAATGATCAAAACTCAATCGCAGTAATGGATTTTATCAAGAACGCTGTCGTGAAAAATGGGACCACTAACAGATTACTAAAGCTATTGACGAATCCTTTGTTAAATTTTAATATAGTTAATGCAGCTAAAATGAAAATATCTGTTGATGATGATCTTGGTCAATTCTCATACCACATTGCAAGTATCCTTGAAGTAAGCAAAGCATACCCAAAGACTATGAGGGATGCGTTTGGTCATGAACTTGTGGTAATGGAATCGGGTACAAAATTGGAGATGATAAGATCTAATAACTGGGATATATCCAGCTACAAGTCGCTCATGTGGGCGGTTATTCACAGGTTCTTGAAATTAAAAGTAGAGGATGACTTAATTCATGATCATCAATTTTTGGATGAATATTATATCTGTGTTGAGAAAATCTTGGAATTGTTATTATTTTTGGTGAATGGTAATGAGACAGATTTTTCATTGATGTTATGTTCATTAGTCGAAGCCTGCTCCTACTTCACTGTTGTTCGATCTCTGTTTTCAACTGAGTTGATTCAAGTTCAATTTTTGAAATGTATAGAACAATTCTTGAAAATTTCGAAAGAATCTAATACCAGTCTGCACATATTACATATTGACGAAGATGCTAATGATGCTAGCTTGGTTAATTTTATTATTGAAGGAATTAGCAATACAGATACATCGATGCTCTTGGACGGCTGGTTGTCACTTTTGACAATGACTTTATATCTTTTCGATGACACTGTATTCAGTGTTCTTCTTAGGTTTAATGATTGCATTATCAAGAAAATTGAATCATACTTTCTGAAGTTACGGAATAATGATGTGTTTGATGAGTTGGTAGATGTGGAAGCATCGATTAATACCTTGATTTCTGGTCTTGAAAATTTGCTATCGATTAGTCACAGCTTTTTGCTTGCATCCAGTATCAAATTCAAGAAGGGGCTGGAGAATGCCTCAGCTAATGACGCTGGGTTTTTTGGGAGCGTCCTTCAAGGAGTTTTTCAGATAGAGTCTCCTGCAATCAGAACTATCGAAGAAAACAAATTATTTTCAATTTTGCTTTCCTTTCAGGATGCTATTCGCATATGTTTCAAACTTTGGGAGTGGTCAGATTCGGTGCCCACTATCTATATTGATTCTCAAGTGGGCAAGCGAACTCAATTAAATTTGGCGAACAAGCTCAAGTTCAAGTCTAGAAGAATGCTAGAATCATTGCTAAATTTGGAAAAACAAGAAGTGATTGAAACATTGGTAAGCATTGATACTGAGTCACGTTCGGCCATTAAGTTGCTAAATATCTTAGATGGAGGAAGATCACAGGCGACAGTTCCGTATCTATTTGATTCCATATATACCAGATGTTCCCCGCAAATCATCGAGGAATCACGGAGGTCTACGTTGAACGTTCCTTTATCATCGAAAGAGTTGTCAAGCTTCTTGGTGATGTATCTTGAATCAACTGATAGTGATACCATTGCTGAGATGTGGGGTTCAGTTACTAGGTTTCTCAAGGATGTTATTGATTATTCAAGTCATTTCTTACCGATTATGGCAGATTGTCTCAGAATCGTTAATGTTTTATCTGCCAAGCTCTCTGCACAAGGCATCAGAGATAAAAAGAAAAATAAACGAGAAATTTCTGAAATATTTTTGAAGTTGCTAACCATTGCCATAACAACAAAAAGTGGAAATTTCGATTCTTCTGATTTAAAAATAGAAAATACAGCAGGGAATGAAGAAAAAAAAGTCGAGAAGTCGTCAATTTCAGAAGAAACGATTGATGCAGTGACTGTTGTTCTAGAAAATTTGGATATGATTATAGATGAGCATGAAAAAGTATCGGTGTCTTTGAATATTATTGTTACAAACTTAATCAACCCTCATATTAAATCCAAAAAGATAAACGAAATTCCAAACAAAATATTAGCCATTATTAAATTAATTGGGGACAAGTACACCAACAAAATGTGGAAGAGTATTGTGGCAGACTCATTTATGGATCCAAGTTTTTTCGATATCAGTCTTTCCAAATTTCAGTTTTGGAAAGCTATAATAGTCAGTTGGAGCTCAATGGAAAAAGAGAAGATTGAAGATCTAGTATCTAGAATTACTCCGTTAATTCTGAGTTCTCCAAGTAACATTTTCACTTGGAACGAAAATTCCGAAATTGACCACAAGCTTCAATCTCTTAAAAGAATAAATTACTTAATTCTTATCCAGCCAAAAGATTATTTTTTGAACCACTTGGATGACATCTTCAGCCGCATTGAGGACATTCTCACGGGAACTTGCCCAGCTTCATTAAGAAGCGAAACGGCCAAATTAGTGCGGACCATATCGTTAAAATTTGATGAGTTGCATTTGCTTCCTCATTGGACTTTTATATGCCATGAGTTGAACTCAATTTTTGGAATGGTGATTTCAAAAAGTATGAGAGAAGTGAATGCATTCGCTGCAGATGAACTAGATCTCTTATTGAATGGTTGCAAATTATTGGATCAATTATTACTTCTAGGCTATGATGAATTCAATTTGAACGAATGGCTTTTCGTTTCTAGCAGTTCCGAAGTTATCCACGGGAGTACGAATAACTCTATTATTGCGATCGTAGATAGAATATCGAAAGAAAAAGAATTGACCAACCTCAAGGATCAACCCATCAAAATTGAACAACCCCAAGGCAAGCTTGTACCTTTACTTAAAGGAGTCAAAAAAATAAACAATGTCACACAGTTAAGGCTTTTTTTTAACTACTTGAGCTTAATTAATTACGAGAGGACCTATGCTCTATTTGAGATTGACTACAGTGCCCTCGAAGAAGATATTGCAAATGATTTAATATAAATGTCACGTGCACGTTCAATATAATGTAGAAAACTAAGTGAGCTATTGGATAGCCAACAACCTATAGCATTTACAGGTCAAGCAAAAGTTCTTGTGACAACATTGGATATTACTATGTTTACAGAATCTGAAAGTGATGAAGAATTTGACGATACTAGAATTGAGACTCCAAGACCTGTCAGAACTGAGATTTCACACCTTATTCAACCTTTAAGTTCAACTGAAAAGGATTCAAACACGAGATTATATCATTTATACAAACCTGATAGCAGTCATGCTATGACTAATAAACCACCGACTGAGACCTTACGACTATATCATACGGATGGGTTCAGTAACGATGGACAGTATTGTGCAAATTATGCATTGTCTTCGCCAAAACAACAAAACATCAATGTCGCAGTCGGGAAGAACGATAATGAACAATCTTTTCAACGACCTCAATACTCAAGTCCATTGAGAAAGCTGACACCACGTAAAGTTAATCAAAACTCTCCGCCCTCGAATCTTAAGATTAGACCTATTAAAATTAATTATCCTGAATATGCTAGCAAGTCTGAACTCAAAATTAATCTGCTTGAATTGAACCCTCAGGAAATTGAAAGTGGCGCATTATTAGATGAAAATTTTGACTCAAATTCGATACCCGAAGAAGATTACCAGCCATACCAACAAAGAGAGAGCCGGGTGCCTGGTACACTCGAAAAATTTAATATTTTGGATGACCTCGGGGAAAAAGACGCCAGTTCAAGGAAAAGAAAATATGATTCCATTATAGACCATTCAAATATATCGAGAGCTAGTTTACTTGAACGTGTCAACCAAACACTAGATTCAATGGGTTCTCCTGAACAAATATTGATACCCGACTCACATTTTTTCGATCCCGCTATGACCCATGGTTCTGTGGATGAAGAGAAAGTTTCTATATCCAGTGATTCAGATAGCTTAGTTGACAAATTGGAGATCAATAACCGAAACACCAGTCCTGTATTAGGAAACTCGACCCCCAAAGTAAAGATTCCAAATTTTAGAAAAGAAGATTCACAAAACCCTCTTGCGGACAGTAACAACACTTTACAGAGCAATATTCAAGGAGTTAAAGCTTCTTACGGTGTGAATTTTCAGGTCAAAAAAAAGAAGCATTCCAATACGTGGTCTGAAAATAATTGGAAGAAGCTTCACAGAATCATCAGACTGAAAAATATCTCGTTAAATGATGCAATCAATAGTCCTATTTTGCTTGACGAGCTTGGCTGTAGAAACCAAAAGGATTTAAAAGAGAGGATTGAGTTTTTGATTATTTTGAACAAATTGAAGAAAAATTCAAAAAAGAGCGCTGTCAGTAGGAAATAATATTAGTCACTTAAATGTAAAGGTTGGGCCGGTTCCAAGTAAATATATTGACAACATTAAATATTAATATAAATAGATCCATATAGTACTAGAATACTTGGGATAGTACCCCGTTAAGTTTATTATTGGGTATCGATTTTTCTTTAAGTTCATCCTTCAGATCAGCCCTAGTGCTTGTAACCCTTCTTTGTTTGAAGTTCCTTCTTATAGTATCAGTTCTATTACTTGAATCCTCATCGACTTGTCCCTTTTCTTTTCTTTTCCTCTGAATACCCGTGATCATTTTAGATTTTTCCACGTTGTTTACGAAATTTTTATTCAATTTCTGTTGTTGCGAAATCTCCAAAGCAAGTTTAGCCTGTCTAATCTCATTCTCTTTTGCAATCTGCTGAGTTAAATCAAACCACTTAAAGCCTGACAAATATTTAATATTCATAACATCATCATAGTAGTACGAAGTTTTCTTTCCACCCAATTTGTTTGCATTCAATGTTGCAGCACATACTTTTGCATCCTTCTTATTGATGAATTCTACCCAGCCTTCTGTGAAGTTTTTCTTCTTATTTCCTCCATATTTTACTCTTTTATGATAGATTGAAACATCTTCAGGTTTTAAAAATAGCCTATCGATTTTACCAAACCTTGATAGAATAGACCGCAACTTTGCTGGCTTCATGTAAGGAGGCAAACTCGAGAAGTAACAAACACCAGTCTTTTTAATCCTGCTCTGTTCTTTCTCTAACTTCTTCGTACTCAACCTTTTCAACTCTTTTGGAGATTGCTTTTCGAATTCAAAAGGCTCTTGCTCTTGTTTATCTTCGCTATTATGGGAGCCGGATTGTACTTGTTGAATTTTGTCGTCATTATGGCCGCTCGAATGATCAACATCGTATTGATTGGTGTCGCTCTCTTCATCACTATCCTGATCATATTCGACTCTTGATTTCTTAGGCTCCTTTCTGCGAACAAAAACCTTATTAGACTCATCCTCTGAATCAGAAGAATAAAAACTGTCAGATATGTCGCCTAAAGACTTTACCATGTCTGATTACTGAACTTCTTTAACCTGCTTCCCCTGCTGTGTCAGTTCTTTAGACTCATCGCGGTAGTTATGGATCACGTGATCATTGACTGAAACTACCAGCTTATAAAAAACATAGAGTTAGATAGTCATGTTCTGCAGTTTAAAGATTTAGGTATATGACAAGGGAACTAGATTAATTAGCATTTTCTTGAACGTATCCAATTATCTTCGCCCCAATCACTTTTCAAAGGAGTTAGGTTGAGTGCTTGAACCGCTTCATACTACATGTAATTTGAATTCATAAATTAAAGCAAAATCTACTTAATAATATTCTCAAAAGTTCTAGGGATTATTTTTTACCAACGTCGTGACCGGATTTAGCGCCCTCTGTGGCTCCTGTAACAACACTGGATACGTATTGCGCAGCGTTAGCAACCTGTTCTTTTGCAGCATCCACATATTCAGCTGCCGACTCTGACAAAGAAGCTTGGTTTTTTTCGGCTCCAGCTTTGGCATCGTCATGGCCTTCTTTCGCTTTGTCGGCGATGGTTTGCGAGAACGACTTTTGGTCTTCTGGGGTTGCCTTTGCTGCAAATTCGTCAACCTTGTTCGTAATCTGTTCTTTCGCTTTATCAACTGAAGTTTTCTCAGAATCAGGCTTCACAGCCTCATAAACTTTATCAGACAAATCTTTTCTTCCCAAGTCAGACATTTTTTCCTTTGTTTTGTAATTGTTATACTATTCAAGTGTAGATGATAAGGATTACCTGCATGGTATTTATACTTTTTTGGTATTTGTTTTGGTAGCAAGCTAAGCAATTGAAGTTTCATCATATGATCACATTATTCTCCGCATTCAATATCTCACTTTCAGTTATGATTGCTATATGGTACAATATTGCTACTTAGGTGCACGTCTACACGATTATTTTGTATTGACAAGAATGCGAACAACTTCATAACTATTGTTCGGTTACAAGCAGTTAATTGAGTTATGTATTACGTATGGGGCTATAATTATAACTCGGCTAATATGTTCTTAAGAATGACGTAAGATCTTGTTGAGTTGAACTTTACTTCAAGCGCAATTAATGTCACCAAAATAGCAATCTGAGGTAGCAATGATGGCGCATTCGATCGGGCATTGTCGTAAATAATTTCGAACACCTTCTTCTATTGGTTAAAAGCGTGACGTTATGGTCAATAAATCCTGCACATTGACCATTTACGATCCTGCACATAGTCGAGAAATAAGAATTTCTGTGATGCTCTTCACCTGCAACAGATAGATGGCAACAGTTTAGAAATGCATAACAAAAGGCCAATAAGCCAAAGCATAGAACAGAAGATACAAGGACTAATTGAGAAACTTCTCATATCTAAAAATGATGACAGCAATACTGATAAAGTTCTGTTTAGTGAATCCTCTGGTGGAGCGATTGGAAACTTGTCTAAGATTGAGATATTGGAATACGTGCAACAAAATGACTTTCAATTGAGAAGAATGAAGAGAAATTTATTGGAAAAATCCATAGATAATGTCTTAAACAAGTATTATGCGACACTGGAAGTACAAACTGCAGAATCTAAGGATGAAAAGAATCAAAGTATGGATGAAGACCTTGAAGAGAGGGGGCTTATGGATGTCAAAGATTCCAATACGTTGAACAAATCTGTTGTATCTTTATGGTCCACTTCTTCAAAAACTGATAATTTGGCGGCAGAATCTGATGAGCTAAAAGAAGATGACCAAGCATACGAAGGAGTCGAAAAAAAGAGAACCAAAAGTTCAACTAAACATGCAATTAAGAAGAGAAAAGCAAAAGTGAGCCATGAAGCACCTCAAACATCGCTCTCTTCACTAGGGGGTCTTGAGAATGTAACTACCCAGCTCATGGAGCTAGTTGGATTGCCGATTTTGCATCCTGAAATTTACAGATCAACAGGCGTAGAACCTCCTCGTGGCGTGCTTCTATACGGTCCTCCAGGATGCGGTAAAACATCCATAGCCAACGCTCTAGCAGGAGAATTACAAGTGCCATTTATCAACATATCAGCACCCTCTGTTGTATCAGGTATGTCGGGTGAATCAGAAAAGAAATTGAGGGAGATTTTTGAAGAGGCAAAACTCGTCGCACCATGCATTATATTCATGGATGAAATTGATGCAATAACTCCCAAGCGGGATGGTGGAGCTCAACGGGAAATGGAAAAGAGAATTGTGGCACAACTTCTAACATTAATGGATGAAATAACGTTGGCAAATACGGATGGTAAACCTGTGATAGTGATAGGTGCGACTAATCGTCCAGACTCTTTGGATTCAGCATTAAGGAGAGCTGGAAGGTTTGATAGAGAGATTTGCTTGAGTGTCCCAAGCGAAGATCAAAGATTTTCGATCTTGCAAACAATGACCAAAGATTTGAAGATGCAAGATGATGTGTCCCCAAAGTTTAGAGAATTGGCGAAGAGAACCCCGGGATATGTTGGTGCTGATTTAAAGAGTTTGGTAACTGCCGCTGGGATTGCCGCAATTAAGAGGATATTCGAAAGTTTGAGTGAACGACAAGAGGAAATCTCAATGAAAGATGCAAATGCGAATAATGACTCTATGGAAATTGATACGGCAGCTGTATCTTCCCCTAGAAATGGGTTTGTTGATAATTTTAAAAATAAGTCAGATATTGAGAAGTATTCGACCATCCAGAGATTCTTAAGTAATCACCCCGATCCTTTAACAGAGGAACAGCTTGCGCCTTTAGCTATCAGTTATGAGGATTTTTTGGCTGCTTTACCTACTATTCAACCCACAGCGAAGAGAGAAGGTTTCGCAACAGTTCCTGACGTCACCTGGAAAAGTGTTGGCGCACTCAATCACATCAGAATGGAATTACACATGTGTATCGTTCAGCCTATTAAAAAGCCAGAACTTTATTTAAAAGTTGGAATATCAGCACCCGCTGGTGTGTTGATGTGGGGCCCCCCTGGATGTGGTAAAACATTATTGGCCAAGGCCGTTGCCAATGAATCTAGGGCTAACTTCATTTCAATTAAGGGTCCTGAATTGTTGAATAAATATGTTGGTGAATCTGAAAGAGCTGTGAGGCAAGTGTTTGAAAGAGCTAGGGCATCTGTCCCATGCATAATTTTTTTTGATGAATTGGATGCATTGGTTCCAAGGCGGGATGCATCATTATCTGAATCTAGCTCTAGAGTAGTCAACACCTTATTGACAGAATTAGACGGTTTGAATGATAGAAAGGGTATTTTTGTCATTGGGGCTACAAATCGACCAGATATGATCGACCCTGCTATGCTCCGCCCTGGTCGATTAGACAAAACATTATACATTGAATTACCTACCAATGAAGAAAGATATGAAATATTGAAGACCTTGGTGTCCGTGAATAAAACACCCATGGGTAATGATGTGGACTTGAAATTTATCGCCAATGATGAAAGGTGTAGGAACTTTTCTGGAGCAGATTTGTCGTCAGTTGTGAGAGAAGCAGGTGTTTTAGCATTAAAGAAAAAATTCTTCCATGGTCAACAAATTAAGGATCTAGATGCTTCAGGGTATCTTGAGGAGGAAGAGAATCTCGTGGATGATGATATTGTAGTGACAAGCAAAGACTTTGATAAAGCATTATCAAATATCAATCCAAGTGTTTCCGATAAAGACCGCATGAAGTATGAAAAATTGAATAAGAGGATGGGATGGAGTATAATTACAGAAACTCAAGATCCTTCTAACAAAGAATAGTTATAGATTTTACTTCATAGATTAACTAATAGATGTCAATATATACATCATGCTCCCTGGCTTTCCTTTGTAACCATTATGTATGTCTGTTTCCTTTTCGATACTTTTCATACCTATTTACACTAACTAAACTGCAAGGAGTAGAATGCTTTCGACGCAAACGATTCATGTACCTAACCGTGGGTGTCGTTCTCACAAAGGGCCTGCGAAAAAACCAACAAATAAAAAATTTATCAGCTTGTAAAGATAGTTATTTGACCATGAGTGAAGAAATAGAATTAGGAGTTACGGCTGATTTGCATGTCCACTTACGAGAAGGAGATATGATGGAGTTGATTACCCCTACTGTTCATGAGGGTGGTATTTCAATTGCCTATGTGATGCCCAACCTCGTTCCACCTATTACATCTATTGAACGAGTTTCAGAGTACCGTGATAAATTAGAACGATTAAGCCCGGAAACTAAATTTTTGATGACTTTCTACTTGTCTAAAGATTTGACGGAGGAGGTTGTAGCTAGAGCCGCAAGTGAAGGTTTCATTCATGGAATCAAATGTTATCCTGCGGGAGTTACAACTAACTCTAAATATGGTGTGGATCCAAACGATTTTTCTACATTCTACCCTATATTCAAGGTCATGGAGAAGCATGGGTTGGTCTTGAACCTTCATGGAGAAAAGCCAGGAGTCAAGAATAACTCTGACAATGAAAATGACGACATTCATGTATTGAATGCGGAACCTAAATTCTTGCCAGCCTTAAGAAAATTGCATGAAGACTTCCCTAAATTGAAAATCGTTTTGGAGCACTGTACGACAAGAGAAGCTGTTGAATTAATTCGGGAGTTGAACAAAGATAAGGGCCCTTCCGATGAAATTTACGTTGCCGGTACCATCACAGCACATCATTTATCATTAACAATTGATAATTGGGCTGGTAATCCTATAAACTTTTGCAAACCCGTTGCCAAACTCCCTAAGGACATGAGATCACTCGTTGATGCCGCCACTAGTGGTGAAAGGTGGTTCTTCTTTGGATCTGATTCAGCTCCACATCCTATTGAGGCTAAAAGAACACACGTAGGTGTTTGCGCAGGAGTTTACACACAAAGTTGCGCTATTAGTTACGTTGCAGAGGTTTTTGAACAACAGGGGAAGCTTAATAACATAAGTAAATTTGTTGGTAAGAATGGTATCAACTTTTATGGATTGGAATCTGTGACCACGAATAAAAAGACGTGGTTGGTAAAGAGGGATATAACTGTACCTGAAATTATTGCTAATAACAAAGGTTTAAAGGTAGTTCCATTCAAAGCTGGTGAAAAACTAGGCTGGGCCGTTGAATGGAGATAGCCAACGGCCGCAGTTACTGCACATGGGTTACTATGAAAACAGGAAAGCATGTAACATAGGTCAAGATCTACGTTTCATTACGGCAAGTAGAAGTTGCAAAATGTCTGTTTCCCTAGTCTACCGTTTACGAGTAGCTGGGTTCTTTAGCACATGGGCCATCAATCAAAATACCATATTATTTAATAGTTTGATTTACGACCAAAAGTAATATACATAACCATAGGCTATTATCACGTGCGAGTTTTAGATAAAGTTTACTCCAAATGATGAATCGGGTTTGCAGCGCGGGGTACTGACAGGTTAAATTGTATCTGAATTTTATAGCCGAAACTCCGGAGACCTGACTTAGGGTAGGCAAGAAATCTTGGCAAAGCGACGACAGCTACGTACATCGGATTATAGAGTAGAGGTAATTGCAAATGTTTCGACAATTAAAATAAATTGCATGAAGCTGATCCTTGAAAATTCATAACCCCGAGTGCCACGGCATCTATTTGAATATTATTCCCCACGTGTGTCACACGACTCCTGTACTATTCCAATGCATAACCCACTTCTCTCCTCTCGGCATCCCACGTTTACACATACGTCAAGGACGTTGAAGTGGCTTTTGACAGCTGGGCGGATAAGTGTGTCTATGTCATGTAGGTATAATCAATAGGCAGCACGTTTCTCAATTTCCTACATTGCAGTATGTTCTTATTTTGCGCTTATCAGACTCATGCAATTGTTTCTAAATTCGATTCTATTCCCTCGCTGCTGCCGCCGCATGTAGTTGAATAGTTGCATATCTTTAATAGATAGTAATATATATAAGGAATGCGATTTGCTTTAAATTCTGGAAATTTGATACCTAACTTCTGTCAAGTGTATTCTGTGACACCTACTACATACTCGTCTGTTGGTAAGGATATCCGCAAACGTTAAGTCTTACTGAAATTGACAAAATGTCATCGAGGGATCTCCCCAAATCATTCAACCAACTAGCCTTCGGCTGGACAAAGAATTTGTCCACGGAAGTTACGTTGGGTAAAAAATCCAATGAACTTATTGAAGAAGATTACCAGCCTGACGGTCAAGAGAAGGCTCGGAAGGTGCAAATGAAGAACTTGTGGCCGGCATTCGTTGCTGGTGCTGGTTTGTTCTCTGACGGATACGTCAATAATTCTATTGGTACTGTTTCTTACTGTTTAGGAAAGCTTTATCCAAAAGAGTATACGAAAAGTAATGCCATTTCTAATGTTTCTTCTATTGCCTTCGTTGGTACAGTCGTGGGACAGTTGGTGTTTGGTTACATTTCAGACAGAATTGCAAGAAAAGGTGGTATGATGGCTGCAACGGTAATGATGATATTATTTACCTTACTTACTGCAGTTGGTACTTGGGGTGCTCATGGAAGTGCTACTGGTTTATTCAATGCGTTGGTCACTTTCAGATTCTTTTTAGGGATCGCCATTGGTGCTGAATATCCAACTGCCTCCGTTATTGCTTCTGAGTTTGCCAATATGTTACCAGCTGGTCACAGAAATCGTTACTTTTCATGGTTCACCAACACTATGATTGACTTTGGTTTCATCGTGAGTGCTTTCGTACCATTAATTTTGCTCTGGATCTTCAGCGATCGTCACTTGACGGCCGTTTGGAGATTGACCCTTGGATTAGGTGTTATTCCTCCATTTTCACTTTTCTTTATGAGATTGAAAATTAAGGACTCTCTGGCGTTTGATAAAGTACACATGAAGAATGTTAAGAAGTTCCCATTATTATTAACCATCAAGTTCTACTGGTTTAGATTGAGCATTATTTCCTTGATGTGGTTCATCTATGATTTCTCTTCATACTCATTTGGAATTTACTCTAGTGCTATCATTGGTGAAATTATTCCTGGAGGAGATATTTATAAAACCTTTGGGTGGAACACATTGTTCAACGTCTTCTATTTGCCAGGTTCCATTTTGGGTGCCATATCTGCTGATTACATAGGACCACGCTTAACTTTTAGTTCTGGTGTAATTGCTCAAGGAATTGTTGGTTTCATTATGGCTGCACTCTATCCACATTTGAAGCATCATATTGGTGGTTTCGTTGTGGTCTATGGTATTTTTACTACTTTGGGTGAGTTTGGCCCAGGAAATAACATTGGTCTTCTTGCTTCAAAAACTAGTGCCACTCCTATTAGAGGCCAATATTATGGAATTGCAGCTGCTATCGGTAAGATTGGTGCCTTCGTTGGTACCTGGGTATTCCCCGTTATTATCAAGAATACTAGCAGAAAGGGAACTGATAGGGGTAACCAAATGCCCTTTTATATCTCATCTACGCTCTGTATATTCTCCGGTTTGCTTGCTTTATTTTTCTTACCTTCTGTTGACCAAGATGCTATCAATAAGGAAGATGAAGCTTATGTTTCCTATTTGGAAGCAAACGGCTTCGATATTACTCAGTTAGGTGGTTCATCTGTTACGGTAGAATCTGAAGATAATATTTCGGACTCCGGAAAGAAAACAGACTCGGTAAAAGTTGAGACTGAATCCAAGCATTCATCCTGATAAGTCACTAAATTAATTTTAATCTTCTTTTCTTCACCATTGATATTAATCTTATTGGTGCTTTTTTGTTATTTATTATTATTGCATAGTTAGTTGACTTCTGTCCGTCGTAACAGCTGTAAGAACTGTAATGAAGTCTTTACATGAAGGCTTGCTTTAAAAGCAGATGGCTTCGTGAAAAAAATAGATCTATTCATCAATATTTGGTTCGGAAAGTCAAAGTGGGACATATTAAATTCGGCATCGTCCTATATACTGTTAATTTTATTGATCCAAAATCCTTCAGAAAGTAGCAAGTAGCTTATTAGCAGCGTTCTAAGTCACTGGTATCCATTTTACCTACTTACTCCCTACTTACAAGGAGTCCCTAGGTTTTGTATTGTAGACTGAGGTACAAACATCAATTATTCAGAACTATGCAATGCCTGGGACAAGTCATCAATCAAGTCTGTAACCTCTTCTACTCCAACACTAATTCTTAATATAGTAGGGCTGACTCTCGGATCACTTATTGCTCTCCATTCAATTAAACTTTCAACACCACCTAATGAGGTTGCATGATGAAAGTATTTTAATTTTGAAGGAAACTCTTTCGCGGTTTTTTCATCTTTTAGACCAATTGTAAATACTGGAGAATGTCCATTAGGCATTTGGTCTTTAATAAAATCTTCCAGCTGCAAAGAACCGTGCTTGATTTCCTTCAACGAAGAAAATCGATCTTTATTTTCCAGCAAAAATTTTACTATTTCCGTAGCGGAGTTGGATTGTTTAATGACCCTTAGTTCTAAGGTTTTCAAGCTTCTAAGTAACAAAGATGACTCAAGATTAGAAATAATACTTCCCAAGAGTTTTCTATCGTCCATTAACTTGTTTCTTATTTCCAACGATCTTGTAATTAAGAATCCTGCCAAAAGATCACTGTGTCCGCCGAAGAACTTGGTTGCAGAATGCAAAATCATATCTGCTCCGAACTGAAATGGATCTTGAAGAGGAGGTGGTGCAAAGGTAGCGTCAACTAACAAATATGCACCTTTCTCATGTGCCTTCAGGGCAAAATACTTAATATCCTTTATTGTACCATCGGGGTTGACCGGAGTTTCCAATAGTACCAAATCACCTTCCTTTAATTGATCAAAACTGGGTTCAATTGCAAGGCCATAGTTTCTGGAAATAATATTTGCAACACCAATATGCCCATGATATACATCACCAATACTTAAGGTTTTAGGATTGTAGTATGTTAATGCTGCAAAAAAGGCACTTAATCCAGAAGAGTAAGCAATAGCAAACCCTCCAGTGATAGAACTCACAATTTTTTCTACTTTTTGGGCATTGGGATGTGAAAACCTAGAGTAGTAAAACTCATTAGCTTTCGAATCATCAATTACTGCTTCCGTAATTTTGACTAGTTTATTTGGATCATGGTTGTACTTATATATGGTACTGATGTGAATTGGTGGAGATATGTCTTGTCCCACAGAGAGATCGTCGGCTTCATGGATAAGTTTGGTGGATAAGCTAGTCATTTGTTAATTGCTGATGTTAACATCTTCCACTTGTTTGCGTGCTTTATACAGCGTTTAGCGAAGTGTGGCTCAATGTATCGTATATCATGTGACATAACAGGAATAACATTGATCAACCACACTTTTATTATTCATCTTCTCAGGAAAGGTTCGGAGGTGGTGGTGTATTCCAAGAGAGGTTCTTCCTAATTTTCTCTTCTACATGTTGAATTGGTGTTTTAGTTCGTTAGGGTTGTTTTTTCAGATGGCTGCGGAAGTGCACTTCTATCCGGAACATCTTTTCCTAATAGGGTAGTATACATTTATTGATATACTCCATCCGATACTTTCATTATATATGGCAGAACCACGTTACCTCATCACTATTGACGTTCATCTTTACTGTTTTTCTCTTTGATCTTTTTGAAAATATATTTCCAACGTCTTATTTTTTTAAATTTTTGGGCACTTTTTCTAAAAAATACATTCTAGTCATCAGAAAAGTTATATGATAGACAAATTCAAGCATCTGTCTTAAACTAAGTATTGTTATTTTCTATAGCTGTGAATTGATTTCGATAAACCTTGTGGCAAATATGAAATTAAGGGTAGTGTAAATACCAACAAAGTATATGCACTACATCAGATACACACATCGCTACTATTGAGTGGAATAGCAAAATGGGTTCCGTTTTCCTTCCTCACCTTAAAACTGGTTGGCATGTTGATCAAGCTATACTTTCTGAAGATGACCGTTTAGTGATAGTCAGGTTTGGTTTAGAAAACACATCTGAATGTATGCTAATAGATGAAATTCTTTATCAGGTTCTGGAGAAGGTAAAAAACTTTGCTTCAATCTACTTATGCAATATCGATCAAGTTAAAGACTTCAACCAGATGTACGAATTAGATGATGATCCCTTTACATTAATGTTTTTTTATCGTAACAAACACATGATGTGTGATTTTGGAACAGGAAATAATAATAAACTCAACTTTCCAATTAACAGCAAACAAGAAATGATCGATATAATAGAGACAATTTATAGAGGTGCACACAAAGGGAAGGGGCTTGTTGTCAGTCCCCGTGATTATAGCTTTCTACGTAATCGTTAAATCTGATTGTCAAGTGCATTCTGAATTCCATTTTCACGTCTGAAAGCTGATGGTGAACAGAAACCTCAGCCCAAGTATCGAAAATCTATTCCTCATTTTGAGAGTAGAAAAAGTTAATCCCCAATAGTTTCAGAGCTGGGGCATTCTTAGAAATCCAATCCCTGACGCCACTCCCAGGGACACCCGTTCCCCAGTTTTGTCTATTCAGAGGAGTCGCAAGCAGTGTGGCACCTGGATCTTGCTTGTATAGTAAAAATACATACCGATGCTTTCCTGTATTTGCTGGAGGAGCAGGTCCTTCATATTTCAACTTTTCGTTTCCACTAGTAAAATTCAAGATATAGCTAGAATCGTCACTTCCCCTATCAGGCTGCAAGTCTGTAATCAACCAATGGGCATACTCAGACCACTTATTGTCTTTTTTTGAAGGAGCGTCTGGGTCGGTCAACATTAAAATAAGTTTGTCATCTTTAGTAAACCCTTCAACTTTGCCATCTTGATTGGGCAGATTCGGAGTGAACTGAATTATGGGCCTTTCTTGAGTCTTCGCTATGGGTAATGAATTACCTAACGCAACTTGATCTTTATTATACTCAATTGATAATAATCCCTGTGTTTCAAACTTATCGACAACATCTGGTATGATGTTATGCTTTGAGTAAGACTCATCTAACGATTGTGAGATAGTAATTAGTGCCCTTCTTTGTATACTCTTTGTTGGCTTCAATACTGACCGAAATGAATACCTGGTAAGCATCCCATTGAACATTTCCTTATAAATAATCAGATCTTAAAAGCCCGACTTCTTGGTATTCAATCAATTGCTAAACAAAGGGGTGAATATGGTTTATTACTATATACACATGCGTTTGATTGTGTGCGAAAGAATACGTTAATTTGCGATCTTTCTCAAAGTTCGGGTCCGGTAGGCTGGTTTCGTGCATATTGCAAATAAAATGAACTATTCAGCTGGGGCTACACACAATACAATATAATTAAGAAACGGTTTCATTTATTCTCCATTGAATTTAAAGGTGAAATTTTATAGAAATACAAGAAAATAAAACAAACTAAAACACAAACAAACTATACGTGTTCACAAAGTGATAACTTCTAAATTATAAATTCAATACAATCACGTAGGAATAATTTTAAAACACAACTGGAATGAACTGACCCAAAAAGTCCATTACTTTAGTTCAAGAAAGGATAATCTTCATCTCTAATCGTAGATTTGATTTCGTTAATTTCGTCGACACAGTTCAGTAGTTACCTTGGTATCCTTGCTGGTATGAGGGATAGGTCTGGTACCCTTGCTCTGAAAGATTGTTAATTCCATTGCCAATGGCCGGACCTTCAGTTTCGTCCTTTTGCATTAGCTGTTGTTGGAGCATTTGTTGTTGCAATAATTGCTGATGCAATAGGATATCATTCTCTTGCTTCAAATCCAATTCTCCCTCTTTCACATTCACAGCCTGACCCTCCTGTTGTTGTAGGGAAGATCCCCTTTCATGAGCTTGCGAACCAGAATCTTGTGGGGGATCCTGAACTTGCCCTTGTCCCTGTTGCAGATCAGATGTATGCGGGTGCTGAAGATGGTTTTGATGGGAGGACTGTACTTGAGGATGGCCCATATATGCCCTCGAGCCTGTATACTTCTTAGGTTTCTCCTCTTCTCTAGGAACAACATCAATCAAAAAGTCAAACATATCACTTTTGGTAAGAGCTGCAGCAATATCAGATTTTTGAAGTGTTCTCCGTTTGTTCTCTTCCGCATGTATCCATGCTCTCATGGTAAGTTCGGTAATGAAAACATCACAACCCTTGGCAAATAAAATGGGTGCTTCCGCACTTATCATTCTTACATCTTCATCTGTCTTCATCACCTTCTTGATTCTAGCTAATGGTAGCTGATGATTCTTGAAGTCATGATCATCGTGCTCAATAGAGTTGATTGTTTCTTGCCAGTATTGCATCATCATATCACGGAATTTCCCACTTAGACCTTGCCCAACATTGTTGAAAGCTCCACCAGGTTGTTGCTGTTGCTGAGCGGCAGCAGCTTCTGCAGCAGCTTGTGCTGCTAACAACTCAGCTTCATCCACGACATTTTGCGTTGGAGCTGATGTTTGTTGTAACTGCAAATCTTCATTCAAGTAGTTGTTGTCGTATCTTTCCATTTTGATATCTTTGTTCTATTATTTGTGACTGTTTATAATGGCAAGCTGTCGGCGGCACTGCAATATGGTTGAGTGTAATGTCTCAACTTCGTATAGTTGTTTAATCTTTTATCGGAAGAATATAATTAACCCTGGTGTACAGTTCGCTTATTTGATTCTCGTTGTCTTTTCTATCATATGATATAATTTCGATGATAAAAATCTCAGCGCTTTAATTTGTAGTCCGGTTCGGAACGAAATGCACCAAACCGGCATCGACAAAACATGAGACCAAATATTTGACTTAACATTACTATACCACTGAAATACTCTTTATGGTTGTAATATACACAAAGTAAGGTATGATTTACATCTCTATTGTGGTGACTTCTTCCCATGATGTCACACGGTACATAGAAGCAAAACGTAATGCAACGTTTTCGATTATTACAATGTGAGAAGGCAAATGTCAACAAAAAATAAACTACATATGCGTTTTGGAACAAAAGCTGAACATAGAATATCGAGACTTCAAGCTAAACGATAGCATAAGTATGTAGCTAAATGAAAGAGATATATTCTTTATGAGGTCCGCGTATCGGGTTCAACCTTAATCAGATAAAACTAGAATATTGGGAACGATGGTCGTGAAGTTTACATACAGAGAATGTCATTTAATGAAAGACTTTCAAAACACGGAGGAGCTGCTTCGGAAGCAGGCCCTTTTAATACTATTGAACTCAAGCTTGCTCGACAGCTAAGACTTTTTCGTCAAATCTAACCGATTTTCTTCTTTCCCCAGTTGAATTGGGCACTTGTAGTTCAATTGACCTGTCACCAAGCTCCTTTGAAGTTTCGTTAAGTAGTTTCCTAATATCTGCTTTGGAGTTCGTTTTACCGGAAGATGACTTTCTACGATGAACACTTTCTAAATCTTTCTTGCACTTGTTGCAAGAACAGACAAATCCCCAGTTAACTCGGAGCTCCCTTTGTCGTTGCTGAACAGTATGGGCTGGATTAACATAACTTGTAGTGAGCTCTTCGCCAGCTCGTATATCCCTAGCAGAGAATACTTTCAACCCGGAAGTTCGCAATGGTTGGCTTTCGACTGAGGTATTAGGTTCACAATTGTGATTCAAATGGGACTGGGTCAAGTAAATAGATGAATCCAAATTATTAATATTGTAAGTTCCCATCATGTAAAGGTATTCGGAATAAGTGATGCCGTTAGCAGCAGCGCTTGGAAAAACCCTCAAGAACTGTTCGTAACCATCTTTCCACAAAGTTTCTTGTTGTTCTTGAACGAACATTGCACCACCTTGGAGACTATCAAAGCTTCCCGCAGAAGAGTTTAGTGCTTTGTATCTCACGTCTTGCGATACCCTAGCCATTGCTCTAAACTGTTTTGCTTTAACTCCCGTTTTGTCTAACAATATGTTTGCGTAAATGATTGCAATAGCATATAAAGCATTCCATTGCTCTGTTAAACAATAATCTTGAAATTCCGAAAATGCACTGCTATTTATAAGTTTCGAACTCTTTTTATTTGGATTGTACACATTATGCTTGAGTTGACCATGTATTTCCTGGTTTGTCTTCTTACAAGGCTGCGAACACCACACTTCTGAGCACACATTACAGTCAAGGCCCCTCAATGTGGACTTAGACGTTTCAAGAAGTCGCCCACAGAATGAACAGGCTTTCCCAGCCTTAATCAAGTTGACGTTAGCCAAAGGAGGAACAAAGAAAAGTTGCGTTTCTTCCCATATCAACTCACCTTTAGCTATATCCTTTTTTGCAAACAATCCCTTTCCTCTCTTGCTTGTCATCACAAGCTGGACCTTTTCTGGTAATACAATGTTTGGGGTAATTTCAGACTTGATGTCACTAGCATATGTGAATTGCTGGTTCGATTGTAATAAGCCAAATTTCTTGAGTAATGTCTTCATTCTCTTCTCTGATACTGACCAGGTTGGGTTTCTTTGCTTGAGTAATGCAAATAACTTACTTATGCCAAGTTCCTCGTTACTGGAATCCTCCTTCCAAAGAGCTATGACACCATCAACAATCTGTCTTTCATGGGGCACGACATGGTCTTCTTCAGTTGTCCCTGTTTTATCATTGATAGAGATTATCTCTACTTTATTTTCCACCTCGTCCATTTTACTTTCGGCGTCTTCACGATCTCTTCGGAATTCGAAAATTTCTCCAGTCTTGTGAGTACAATACCAGAAATGCGTCCAGCCTAAAACGCAGGCCCATCTAAATACAATAGAAAATCAGCTCATTTGTGGTGATTATTACAGGCGTAGATCCGAGTATACTTTTAGAAACTCACATATCAGTAATATACCAAAATTCACTGCTAGTTAATGCTGACAAATTTCGAAAAATGACAAAAACTTTAAGAAGCTATAAACGGTTCTCTTACAATAAGCTTATAGCTAATTCATTCAATGTACTTCATTTTTCTAATCTTAGAGGGTCAAGTTAATATATAAAAACACCAGTTTCAATATGATCACCTTTAATATATATACACCAATTAATTAGTTACTCGAAATCAAAAACGTCAATCATGGGTACTTTCGTACACCGAATTCGACCCTTCTGCTTCATTTTTGATTCACTCATGGGATCAGATTCGCAGTTTATTTAAGTATTAGTTCAATTTTATATCAGGTCTCGTCGAAATCTTAGGAACCGTAAATTCACTTTTAACAAATGGGTCCAATTCATGCACTTATAACTATCTGGCGACTTCGCAAAACAAAATTTACACAAAGAGGCGCAAATGGTTTAGTGGTAAAATCCAACGTTGCCATCGTTGGGCCCCCGGTTCGATTCCGGGTTTGCGCATTTTTTTATTTTTATTTTTACAAGTTTTGATCTTATGATAGGGAAAAAGTACGAGACTAAACACGTCTAGTTCAACGAAAGGCTTCTCAGCATGTCGTCCTTAGCAGTTAAAGACGCGAAAACTCAATTAAGAAAGGCGATTAAAGCCCAGCTTCAGAATATTCTGCAAGAGTCTATTCGAATTCAATCGGCCCAGGTATTGAGTAAACTACAAAAGTATAAGCCATTTTTAAATGCAAAACGTGTAGCACTTTTTATGAATATGCCTCACCTGGAGATTCAAACCTTACAAATTATAAAGGCATGCTACGAAATGGGGAAAAAAGTCTATTTGCCGAAGTGCAACTATCAATCGACGGAAGATAGAAAGAGGAATCATTTGACAATGCTAGAAGTACCTAGCTATAACGAAGTATTGAACCTTCAACCTCAAGGAAAATACAATCTACTTGAACCTACCGAAGGTATCGACATATTTAATGAGGAAGGGAATGAGTTGGATGTGATAGTGGTACCTGCAGTGGCATTCACTACTACGGGACAAAGAATCGGTCATGGGGCTGGATTCTATGATGAATTTTTGACAACATACTATAAGAAGAAAAGGAATCTTCCAGATTTAGTTGGAATTGGTCTTCATGAGCAGTTAGTGGGATTTATACCGAAAGAGAATCACGATTGGGACTTAGATAACGTGATACTTGGTAACCCTACAAACTAGAATAATTACCAGTTATCTATTAATGCATTAATTAAACCTTAATTCTTCACTATAAGTATATCTTTTTCATATTATTTTGCCCTAGATTTTGATGACACCAACCATACAATTCTCTAGCATTCGGTCAGCATTCACCCAGCTATGGTATTTGTTGAACAAAGTTGTACCATCTTTGCCAGCACACTTCATTATTTCTTCGACACCACCTGGGTGGAAATTCACATATGGCGTGATATTAAATACTTTCCCGTTGATGCAAGTCCAACAATCTTCTTCCGTTTTATGTTTTTTCAATTCATCTTTTGAAATACGCAAGTATTGCGGAGGAGGAGTATTAGGCGGCACTCCTCGTAGTATATGTTTTGGGGTAGCCGTATTGAGATGCGCCCAATCTAGAGGGGAATGACCTGGTTTCAATATCACTTTCTTTCGAGCAGGTTGGTTTTGCCCCAAATATCCCGGGGAAGCTCTCTGCACTGAATTCAAAGAAGGAAAAGCCGGCACAGGCCGCGACAAAGTTGATCTAGGAGTGGGAGGAATGATAGGAGGTGCATTTATCGTTGTTTTGGTGCAGTTGTCATCGTCATCAGAGCCTACCCCATCGATCTTAATTGACTTTGTAGTATCATCTGATTCCAGTAGCATTCCCATAAGCAATTTTTAATAGGATCTTACTGATACCAATTAAATATACCAATAGCTTGGAGCTATGTCTTTCGATAAATGTAGCTTGTCTGGGACAGCCTAGAAATAGTTAATAATTATCACTACATCATTTGGCAGATGATATGCATTACATAATCAAACAGAGGTTTTTAAGCAGTGCGAAATTGCCTCTCCCACATCATAGGCAGATGAAAGGTATACTTTCCAGAATCAGTTATACTATGCTTGTTAAGTGAGATCCAGCGGCAACCGGGGAATCAATGTTAAATTTAGCATGAACTGCTATAAGAATATAAATAGGTGACCATGCATCGAAAATATTTGTTCTATATAACATCGGCTACAATGAGGTTGAAAAATATTATCATATTGTCACAGGTACTTTTTATTTCGATTGTGCGGACACAAGTTTCAGAAGTAAGATCAAAAAATTTCAACAATGTGCCCGTAATTGACTTAGATGACTTGAATATTGAGAGAGGATGCCAGCAAGAATTAGACTCGGCTGTCAATTACGATCAACTGGGATTGGAGTTCATTAATCGCAACGCTACGTCCCATATTTTGCAACTACAGAATGATGAGCCAATACACCACACATATCAAATTTCTAGAAGGGATGATTTAACACCGAAAATTATGAACCATATATTAAAGAAATCACCAAAATCTCTTCTTTATTTCAAGGATACGAACTCTTTATTAGCACCCGATGAAGAAAATATTTTGGATGTTAGTGATGATTTACTAAAGAAAAGGTTGAAGAAAGGTGGTGATTTCAAGTTTTACGAATATGCTCTTAAAGATAAATGTGAGGAAAAAACGGAAGATACTTTAATTCCCGCAAGTGTCTGTTTGTCATTTATTGACGACGAAACAAACGGGGAAGGTTCAATTGATATCAGCTATCAAATTAACTTTGAGGTAAGCAAAACTGGCGAGTTAAGTCAATCTGGAAGTACTTCATGGATTTTTAGAATCCTAACACTTGTTGCGGGAAACACTTTTAACGTGAAGCTCGGGGAAACTTCAACTTTCTCTGGAACTCACTCCTGTACTTCTAAACAGAATAATGCTGTTAGGCTCTTATATCGCCCAAGGTATGTGGAAGTTGAATACCAAAAAAGGCCACTTATCTACAATCCTTTTAAACAAGAATTTTTTAGAAACAACTGGCTGGATTTTGAAAAGATGAGATTTCTTTCCAGCAGTCCCCCCACCTTTGTTTGTGGGTACGAAGATGTCTTGGATTTGCAATGTGAAAAACCTGCGGAACACTTCGAACAGATTCTGAGATATAGTTTAATGTCTAACGAAGTTTGATATTGATGGGTACAACTTTATAATTGTCTATATATTTATCAACCACGACTTTTGATTTGTTTACGATCTATCCGCTCATAATACAACATGTAGACACTAGTAGTTTCACACAAAACTGATGCCTTGGAAACTTCCGTGACTTGTGAATCACTAATACGCCAAAATGGATTTTTAATCAAAGAAGGAATCTTCTTCATCTTCACCTTCTTCTCCTCTACCTTTGGTTGAGGTTTATCAATATTGTCTAAAGCTCCATTTGCTAAAGCATTGGAGAAATAGTCATCCGACCCTTGTATATCACCTACCAATAATTCAGCAGGTGTCTGTGCACCTGAATGGACGATCTCTTGAATATTTGACTCTTCAGGGTGACCTTGAATTACCGATGGACGGCGACCCATCATCGTGGACAACCGTCTACGGAAACCAGAATTCGAAGCCTCTTGTGGAATTGTTAAGTGATTCAAAGTTTCTCCAGTAGGTTGATTCGGAGCAACAGCATTGGAGGAGGACCTCGCCCGGGCTTGTTCTTTTTCATTTGAAGAATCCGATGTTTTTCTCACATTACCAGTACCAGACATGGAGAACTTTCTAAACCTACCATTTGTTTCTTCAATATTACCATCCTTTTCAGCAGGTTTAGAGGAAACAGGAGATTCTAAGTCCTCTGGTAAAGCTTTCTCAACATTGTACGTAACTTCGTCATTAACCTGACCAATAATTTCAGGCGATAGCTTAAATATCGTTCCTTCCTTATCCTTCACAAATAAAGGTTTAGCTTTATAGCATTCATAATGGCCCTGTGTATGAGACCCGTGATGCCTAATTACAGCTTTAAGGCGATATCGGTAGATATCATTATCATTGAACTTGAACTTTTTAAAGTGCTTCTTTAAATCGTCTGTCTGGTCCTCCGTAATGGGCGCATTATTCAAGGTTTCTGGGACTACCAAGGTTGACAGGTCTGACTTTCTGGTTTTGTTTGTAGAACCGGTACTATCTTTTAACGTAGTGGTTGTGATGATAGACTGATGTGCAGTCGACGCCACATCGTTCTCATTGTCATTATCATCATCATCGCTATCAAAATCATCATCCCCTTCTGTAGTACTTGCTGTTTCAGTTTCTGTACCAGATTCAGCAGTTTCAATAGCAGCATCATCATCATCATCATCATCGTCCTCGGTCCCTTTCTCGTCGAAATCCTCCTTTTGAACATCCTCGTCTTCCATATCGTTAACATCATGAGTCAAAACGTTATTCGGCAAATAGTCACTAGAAGGTCCGCTGGCATCGTTGCTGCCAGCTTCCGTTGATTCGGCCAATTCGGCAGCAAATGCTTCAGCCTGTGCCGAAGCAGCAGCCTGGAATTTTTGGAGCTCTTCAGAGTACTCTTTTCCAATAGAAAGAACCAATTGGTCTTTGAATGAAACTCTACAAGAGTTTCTAGTAATATCAATCCCATTGAAGGAAGACCTAGAGAGGTGGAGACCAAAAATCTTAGGAGGCTTGAGAATCTGGGCAGTCCTCAAAACAGTTGAAGTTACCTTTGAAATATCACAATCATTCTTCTTATAATTCTTGATAAACTCTTCAAGAGTCGAGTTCAAATCCTCATTAATTGCTAGCTTTGGATCTTCATTAAGGGATTTCACTTTAGCTATGTGTTCACTGGAATCCTTATTTCCTGTTCTTTGTTCTTCGCTCACGATCTTAGAAATGCGACATTTCAAGCATTGATAGCCCTCAATTGTTTCTGATTCATTCTCATTTAATAAGGTTTCAAGATCTGTAGATGCCTTCTCTGGAGTATGAAGTGTGAGCATCAAGAAAGGAACGAACTGTGGTTTCGATACTCCATGACATGAAAGACACTTCATTTGACTCAAAATTAAACCCGAGAACGGAAACTCTGGTATTTCGATTTGTTCTAATATTTCATAATCCCTAGGAGCTGGAACATTATTACCGCCAACCAATTCAGGTAAATGGGATTTGATTGCTTTGAGGTAATTACTAATCTTTTGATTTTCAAATTCCATGGTTTCATTGATAAGTTGAGTCAATTCCTGAGCGTCATGTTGAGATCTAGAGATCTTCGCATTAAAGATCTTCTCTAAACAATGAAGAAAAGTCCACACAGATATAGTTCTTGTAGTGAGTTGGGTATCTTGTAGCTTCTTTACTATCTGAGATAACGCAGTATGCAAAGGAATATCAAAGCCGTTTGAGTTTTTAAATTTGGTGTTATTTTTGGCAGTTGATAACTTGGAAATATCCAAACCTCTTTCATCGACGAAGTTCTGAAGACATCTGAATGCAAGATAAAATTTGTTAAGATATTCCGTCAAACCTGGCAAAGACGAGTAAGCTTGCATTGACAGGTTGGCAAAACAATCGTTTCTCATATTTATCAACCCAGCGGTGTGCTTATCTGGCCTCTTGGTAAACATGACTGGTTGAGGTTGTAATGTGGGCGAAAGAATATAGTAACCTAGCGAAAACGAAGCAATTAATAATAATGATAATTGCAGGAGAATGAGTCGTTTGAATCTTAAGAATGAAAGATTTTCAAACCAATGATATACCCGTGACGTGAATAGTGTAACCCACTGACTAAGACGTGCCACCGAATTGCCAATCACCGGTCCACAAAAGTTGCTTAAAATTGAAGACAGAAAAGTCTTGTCTATGATTTGATTTTGTTTAGCAAATGGTCTATCAATCAATGTCTGTAAGTACCACAGATTCATAAATATTGCCAACAGTTCCGGGTGAGACAACAAAAGATTACACCGCTAAATGTGCCAAGATAGGGTTGCCCGGGGCAATTCCTCTAGGTCCGGGGAAATTGTAGCGAAGTAGTGTGCTGGCCGAGATCACGCAAAGGTATGGGTCAGGAAGTGTTAATCTTAGCGAGTCGTGTACCTTAAACATTCTTCGATGCCACCACGATTAGCACCATCTTACAAATTATTCTGCGTATATATTGCTGGATAGTTTAGTGGTCAGTAGTAAGAATCTCGGGTAATCACCTTACTCTATTTAACCTTCGTAAATTTCAAAATTAATATCTAATAGATACTTCCAAAGCTTTAACGCGTTATTTTTTCTCTATCAGTTCTGAGTGATAACTACGCGTTCGTAGACCAGGACCAAGGTCAATCAAGCCTTCCTATATAAATACGTAATTTGCTATTTCTAAATCTTATGCTATGCAACAGTGGATAGCCAGTCCTATATAATTCTTGGGTTTTGACATCATTCAGAAATTAATCATTCTCATGGTAACATACCCAACACTAACAATTATAGCGTAAGCAATCACTGAACTTGGAACACCCCTCGTGATAAAAGTTCCGACCGTCAAATAGGGATTACCGAATTCATCAGTCATACAAATAGCAGTGACATTTGGAAAACCAGAGGTAGGTAATCCCATTGCAGCAGAACAGAGTAAAGCACTGGCCATAATTAATAAACGAGGATGAGGATCTGGCATGCTGTTACCTATTTCCGAAACCAACGGAATAATAATAAGGGCCGCAACTGTGTGAGACACAAAGGTGGCCATAGTCAAAATTAAAAGTCCGAAGGTAAGGGTAACCCCAAAAAGTGAGAAATCTTGGACCTGTTCTTGAATTACCTTCGCAATAGTAGCCAATAATCCCAGCAGAGCCACTGCTTTACCTAAAGCAGTACCACCCATTGCCAAAACCACAATATTCCAGGGATAGTTGTTGAAATCTTCAGTGGATAACAAACCAGGTCCAAAGAAGAGAATAACAGGTATCAATGCAATAATTCCCATTTCTCCAAAAATGCCCAGAAGCCTCGAAGCAATGCACCATAAGAAAATTGTACCTGCAGAAACAGCCACAATATACCACTGTACGCCCGAAAATTTGTCATCAATTGTACGAATAGGTACAAGTGTAGTATTCAGGGTGCATTGAAAGGTCACCAACAAAAATAGCCATATCAAAATCAACAGCAAAACGCAAACAGGAATAGCAATAACGAACCATTCACCCCAAGATGGTTGAGGGTCCATAGCTCCAATGGCAATCATGTTTTGAGGCAGGGCAATTGGCGAAGCCATACCGCCAACATTCGAAGCTAAAGCGATACCCAAAATAAGTGCATTAATAAAACGGGAACCTCTGGGTAAAGTACGTAACAATGGTTGGATAATTGAAAAACAAAGAACAGGAGCTGCCACATTTGAAACCCACATCGATGCAAATAAAGCAACAGACATGATGGTGAGCAAGACAATCAGGGGATTAGTACCTGCCTTTGACAAAATCCACGTTGAGATCAACTTAGCAATGTGATACTTAGATAAAGCGGCTGCCAACGTAAAACCACCCAATAATAAGAGAATCACGGAATTCCACATAGTGGACAATATGAATTTCGAACCTTCTTCTGCATTCATCAAAGTCCCATCGGTGTTCTTCAAGACTCCAAGCACGACTATGAGTAAAGGCACAAGTAATGAAGTAACAAATAAAGGAATCGCCTCGCTTGCCCACAATAACGAAGCACAAACGACCAAAGCAAAGCAATGAGCTTGTGCTTCATCATCAAATGGAGAAAAACGTAACAACAACAAGGTTACAATAACGATTGTCAATAGTTTCAAGATAGTAGGATTACGGAATGATAAGTTGAATTTAGACATAACTTTATCACCGGATTTTCCATCTCCATCCCCAGAGATACGATCACTGCCACTCATCAATTTAGAGTTTGCCGCATAGTTCTTACGTTCCAAACCTATCATATCTCTCCAAACGGTATTTCTCTCCCACACAACATGTTCACGTAAATGGATGGATAATTCCGCTTTCGCAGTTTCTAAATCATCACCATGATTGCTGATTAATGCATATAACTTCACGAGGGAATCGATATTGTTTTTCAAAGTAACCATTGTATCTTCACGGAAAATTGTAGTTTCCAAGGGTAATTTGTTAAGGTAATCATCCTTTAACGAAGTGTCCAAAGACTTGTCAAACTTTTTCAATGCCTTTTTAAAACCAGTTTGATTCAATTCAATATAAGATTTCAATTCAGAGAGAGTAGTAAATAAACCTATAACTCTTTTACGTAAAATCACACGATTTTCGGACAAAAGAGCCAACTGTGGAGGTAAATTTTGACTTAAATCTGATGCATTATTCAACGTGTTCCAAATAGTTGGTGATTTTGGAGACTTCAAGTAGTCACTGATTGACGTTTTACGATGGACATTGTTACTCGATCTACCACGGTCAGCTTGATCATGTACTGGTTCCACATTATCTTCGTCATCGTCATCGAAATCTTCAAGTTGTGTATCCTGATCTGTGGTGTTAGAAACATACCCTGTACTTGTATTGTGGCCATTTCCATCTAGAGAGAACAGAGTGACTTCAGAATTTTTTCTGCCCACTAAATATGAGCTACCATCTAATTCTTTCTCAAAATTTTCGATGTCTAAAATCAAATCGTTCATAGTTTGATAAATGTATGCTTCTTGAGTTTGATAAAACTCATCTATCTTCTTTAATTCAGCATCCAAAGCGGCAAGGAAAACCATGGATGCCGATGCATCAGCATTTGATCCTTGAGAAATCGAGGAATAATCATTAGAAATGAGATGGGCAGCTTCCAAATCTTCATCGTCAGTTCTGCGATCTTTCAGCTGCTTCCTCAAATTTTCACGTTGGAGTGAGTAGATTAACTTCTTGAGCGTCGTATATGCAATGTATTTTGAAGTCCATTCTGGTACAGCATTAAACTGCAACGAATGGGAGAACTTCATGGTAATTCACTTGTGTCGATTTTGAATGACTAGTTGTCGGCAAAATGGAAGTCGTGCTGCTAAGTAGAATCCTATATATCTTATTAGGAGTAGTGCCGTCAATAGTAATAAAATGTGTATGGAATACCCACTGGAGGGCTTCGAAAAAGCTTTTGAACCAACAGAATTACCACCAAATTGATTTTGGGTGCTAATAGAAGGCGTGTACAGCTCAAGGTGGATTCTATCGAAAAACGCACCGAATTCAAGGCGAACACGACCCCACTAGAAGAATTAATCCGGGCGGTTCCAAATCTGACTTACAATTAACTTTATCATTGGGCAATGGTACCAACATTCCCTTTAGTTGACAGGTTGCATGGACCCTGATCAGAATGTTTACTGGCGACCTTTAACCGTAGCTGTGACTACAGTTGCCTGTGTTTCTCACCCAAACGTGAATCGGAGATGATATACCAACCGTACATTAGATCTGGGACTGTGATCGAACTGTGAAATATTACAACATAGAAGCTACTACTCGACCCAGAGGATCACCAATTGTAGCGTTAATCGTTTACCATTTCTAAGTTTCTTGCTATGGTCGCAAAAAGGGTTGGGAGCGTGATGTGGGCACCTGACAACCCTCACGAAGCAAGCTTAATATGGAACATGCAACTTATTCGACTTTGACGAAAAGCACGAACTCGCCAAGAACTTTTCCAATCATTTAGATTAACGTTCACTTCACCCTTCCTCAATTATAATAATCTATTCATGGACTTCTGTTTCTTCCTCGTTGGATGTAAGTATACAATGGCATTAGGATGGAATACACAGAAAGAGGTATCACAGAAATTGGTCACGTCCAAACTGAATCTAAATTATCCTATACTCTCCAAATAAGCAGAATCCAACACGGTGATATCTACAGCTTATACAAGTTTATTGAAATGTGTTCGATCATCATTTTGTGTTCTAGACCAATGACCTCCCCCCAAATCCAATACTAACACCAAAAGTCAAGGAATTCAACAAGCCTTTGCCTGAAGTAGGTAACGTTGCGTGCTATTGTGGACACTGTCATAACCAAGCAGCCTATCCCATCCGGACGATAAACGCTGTTACCCTTTTCTTCATTCCTGTGTTACCGTTCTACTTTTCTAAGCGGATAAAATGCAGTATTTGTGGAACCTCCGGTGATATCAATGCCGACATTATACAACGGATGAAAGCAGGACAGCCAGTTGCGATTGGGTAGTCTTTACGACCATTAAGTTGGCGTGACCCATCGTTGCCATACGCAATTGACCAGCACGGGCACATGCAAGTAATCCACATTTAAATTAGGTTGACCCCATGATTGCTCTGCATATACTCAAATACATCCGCTGATTCCGCTCCCCATAAAATCAGCAGACTCAGCCGTGTGGAGACAGCGACACATTCGTAATCTTTCTTTACGTAAACTGGAGTGACCCTAATTATTTGTGCATGCGTCAACATGTGTCTATCGTGCATGTAGTCTAAATCCGCAAAAATTACTTAGCGTACCTCCCATTTGAAACATTTTACAGGGAAGCACCGATCCGTTCCGGTAAGTCCTGCAGTAATGGGGCCATCGATTGGTGATTTTCCTGTCGGCAGTTGCCGTTTGCAAATTGTCACTTGATGCACCCGAATATCGGGAATGACAATTGCGGTCTAGCCCATACATTGTAACCTACGGGCACTGAATAAGGATATCGTATGACTGACACCAACCAATTTTTTTCTCTAGGCAAACCCCTCCGGCAAACCCGGTTCGTCGATATATGTAAGTGGCTTTATGTTGGTCACTGTGATTACAATTACAGGGATTCCCGATATCCCGCAATTTGTAGCTTCCGGTGGAATGAGCATTTCCTGGAAAAGTGGCGGGAGTAGGCAATATATAAACCTGGGGGTTAACGGGTTATTTGTGAATCCAAAGAAAATTCATACTCAAAACTAAAGATGTCAACAGGTGAGATCGTTTCCTACAATAACGTATTGAATATCAACCAATCTCCCGATGGGGCTGATATTCATTTGACCAGCCATGGGTCTGATTGGTTATGGGCGGTGTTTGCTGTGTTTGCTGCTCTCACAATTATCAATGGCTCAATCTACGGATTTACCAACGGCAAGTCCAACGCCTTGAAAAAGACCCTTCTTATTTATCCTTTGATTATTAGTGCGGTGATGTCATATACTTACTTCACTTATGCTTCCAATTTGGGTGCAACATCGACCCCAGTTGAATTTGACCATGTTTCAACTTCTCGTGGATTGAATTTGAGAGAAATATTTTACGTCAAATTTATTGGCTGGTTTTTGTCATGGCCATTTGTGTTGACTATTTTTGAAATTACCACCCATACATTGGAATATACTAGTACGTCGTCGGACTTTTTGACCAAGGCTATTACTTTATTCCAAGGCTTAATAACGAAATTATTGTTCACTGAAGTGTTTGTATTAGGATTATTGATTGGGGGGCTCATTAGTTCCACATACAAATGGGGATACTTCACTTTTGCAGTGACGGCACAATTGTTTGCAATCTATCTTATTGCCACAAATATCGTTGCTTCTTCCAGTTATAGGAGGTTGGGGAGCCCTTCCCATTTACTTATCATGTTTGCACTTTTAGTGTGGATATTATATCCAATATGTTGGGGTTTGTCTGAAGGTGGAAACAAGATCCAACCAGATAGCGAGGCGGTGTTCTACGGGATTTTGGATTTGATAACTTTTGCTGTTATCCCAACTGCTTTGACCTGGTTAAATGTTCAGGGCATTGACGAGAAATTCTTCTCAAGGATGACACATTTTAGAGCGGTAGACCCCGAGAAGTCAATTGGAGAGACTCCTAGACATAGTGGTGATACTGCAGTTCCATCTACAGAGAGACCTAGTGGGAACGAGACAAACCCGCAACCAACGAATGATACTACGACTAATGACGAAGTGAGAGAATGATGTTTGTTCTCCATTTAATTATAATGATTCTACTTAATGCTAACATTGCTACCACCTATTAATTTTTAATATTCGAAACGTGATTGAATTGCTAATTAAAATGTAGTCGAAGTAATTAGATTAGATTTTGCAACCATGGTTTTGTGTAAGATGCAAAAATAATAATCGCAAAATAATTACCATCTGATAATGTAATTGACAAATATCAGCAAATGCACACTCTATAGGAAGTCGACGAAACAGAGCCCACGAAGGCTTTCATTCTTATACAGATTATAATCGTTTTACTGCTCAAGGTTTATTTTGTGTAGCACAGTTTATATCGTATGACTTTGTGCGAGGTTACGGAATATTTTGGAGACAGCTCTGTACAAATACAATCAAATAGAAAGTGTTACAGTGTGTACTGAAAGCACAAACACCCAACTGATCAAAATAGTAATGAAAAATAGAGGAAAAACTACAACGGCTCCTTCCTCAATGAAACGGGCATGTATTTGCTTAGGAACACGTATACTTACCAGTATCAAGTCCAAGCCTACGGACTCTGAAATACTCCTTGACAATGAGATTTATTATAGAAGGGTCCACGATGCCTTAGATCAGCTCTTGCAAGTACACAGAGGAAATTCAGAGTCTCAAAACTGTGTAGTCAAGAGAAGGGCAAACAAACTTCGAAACGAAGCGACCACCCAATGTCACTTTTCTATGGAATGCAAACAAAACAAGTTTCATATAGATCACTTGGAAATATTCTCTATCGATTTCAATGGTTGCAAGTATAACATGTTGCTACTTGGAGCAAAAGAGAGGAAGGAGTTACTAAATTCTCTTTCTTCCCCACAGCTTGTGCTCTACCAAAAGGCTCTTAGTGCTACAATTCGCCGACACAAAGTACCTAAGGAGACATATCAAACGCTCTTGAGGATCTATGACGAATTGGAGGAGCAATGGGAAGCAAGGATGCCCCCTTGTTCGCAGAAGGACCGCACTAAAACAATCATATTATGGCTTACTGCCAAACTTCGGTGTTACTTCTAGGGATCCTGATTTGTATGCAGACGTAATTAGCGGAATACCCAGAAGGATATTGATGGCTATTATCGGCGCATGTTGTCATTGTTCATCTTTCGTTCTGACGGTTGTTCGTCCCCTCCCGAAAGTTCTGTATAGATCTGCCCCTTTCCTAATAAAATTGCTGAGTGCGTAATCTCACATCGCCTTTCGTCCAATTACAAAGCAACTGTGGATTGCTATAGCCTGAGGTCAATATCATCATAGCGGTAACTAGAAGTTTCTGCACTCGACGAAATAGTAACAAAGTACCTACACTTGACCTGATTGCCTCATATCCTGCCTCGTGATTGACTACGCGCGTCCTGTTGACACTCACTTCCCCTATTCAAGTTTTCAGTCCAGATTGTGGCAAGAGACAACAACCTAGCGTTATTCAATATGGCGTCCAATTCCAACTTTAGAGCACAACCACCTTCCCAACAACTCCTCAGGTTGGCCAAATCTCAGCAGTTCTATTGGTTTTTGGGTCACGTATTGGCATTCATCAATTTTGCCATTCATTCTATTCTGTTCTTCAGTGCTAGAATTTCATTGAGGTATTACCGTTTTACCTTGTTGTCCATTTTAATAACTTATGTTATTGTGATAAAACAGATCTATTTTAGAAGATTTTCCTTCTCTAATGTCTCTGTCTACAAGTTGTTGAGGGATGAAAATGTTCATTATTTTGTTTTGGCACTCACATTCTATATCGCCAGTTTCTTCGTGGGAGTAACAGGTGGTAGTTTGTATTCCTTCATCATATTTGCCACGTTTCACATTTTGACCTATTTCCAGAACAATTTATTGACAGTTGTTGTGCCAAGCATTACCACACAAGAGCACATCAACTCTTTGATCAATAACTTTACTGTGAAGTATAATCAACAGGCATTGGTCCTAGCGGCTAATGCTGAGGTTGTACTCTTGGCATTGCTGACTTTCCAATTGATTCCAGCGTTTTTATTTCAATTATTATGGAAAAGAAATATCGTTGATTTCTTCACAAAGTTGTGGGTGTTTGCAACCGTGTTGGTTTTCGTTAAGTTGAGATACGATTCAAATGCATACACCAAGGCAGTAGTAGAACAGTTTGACTCGAGAATTAATGCCTTTGTTCATAGGCTTAATGACCAAAGAATAATCTCCACCTACCAACAGGTAAGGAGCGATGGGATCAAATACTTGTCTTCTATCAGAGTTCCAAAGGAACCAAAGCAAGACGCCAAGAAGAATTAGAGACTTAGGTATTTAGCCCTTTAATACTGTACTATCTACTAGTATTATTATAGATTCATGTTATAATGAGATGTGGCTCGTCGTAACCCTTGTAGATGCGGGCGTGACTCGAGATAACCTAGCGCGAGTTCATCAATTATCGAGGAAGTCTCTTACAACACCAGTTGTCATGGCATCTCAAAGTACTAAGAAGTTAGCCACTACCAACGCAAATGCATTGAAGCAGCTCCATACCTACTCCTTGGCTATAAATGGTGTTGTTATCTTCATATTGTACTTGTTCAGAAGACCCACAAACTATAAACCGTTCATTTTCTTCTCAATCCCAGGATTCATTTTGGAGTATTTTATCGAAAGAAGTGGGCGTCCAAAGTACACTTCCGATCCAGCTAATCCCAGAAGTTTGAAATTGATCCGTTCTGGTGATGATATCACTCGCCAAGGTCTCTATGAATATCTTTTTGATACTATCTATGTGACATGGATCATTGACGTGTTATTGATAATCTTAGGAACCAACTACGTGTGGTACTTGTACTCTGTGATACCAATGTTTGCCGGCTACAAGATTTTCACTATCTTGGCTCCATTCTTGAAGAAGAATAAGTCTTCCACACCTGCGAAAGAGGAACCTACGACCACATCCAAAAGCAAACGCCAAACCAAGCTTGAGGCCAGAAGGGAAAAAGGTCCTGCTACGAAATATCGTTAAGTTTTGTTTCGGCTTCAATAATTTGAGATTGTAAACTAGTATTTCAGTGTGTGCCGAGATTAATATATACAAGTTCATTTTAAAATTTGTAGATTAACCAACCTTATTGGAAATAAGATGTTCAATTTTATACTTGATATATACCTAACTAATCAATGTAGAATTGTCGAAACATTTGCTTATGGTGAAATCTTGCTTCTTCAGTTGTTCTTAGTAGAACGTGAAAGCTGTAATTGACCCCCGCCGCAACCTGCAAAAAACTATCAACAAAATTTTATTGACCGCTAACACCAACTACGAGAACTTATACGTTGCCATGCCCAAGATTAAGAGCCTCGATTTGTTCATTGAAACCGCTACCGAGTTATTAGCGACATATCCTTCATCAACTACGTTGTCCATAACTTATTCAAATGCGCTGAAAAAACAGAAGGAAGGTAAGATTTCCAAAGACACCACCAAGACCAACCAGGCCACCCATTCTGTCAGTGCCAAATTGTTTGAGCCAAAGTCAGGTAAATGCATTAAATTCACTACATACAAGATCAAAGAATTTTCTAGAATCCTCACATTCATTGGTCCTAAAGGTGTAAATGTGATTTCGAAAGACCGTGAATCCAACAACAAAGAAGAAACAGTTCACAATGTGGGAATTGCTAGTATAATGAGTAATACCAAATTTGAAGAGACCCCTGTGGAGGAGAAGGCCAAAGAAATTGTCAACGAGGCCACGACAGCTGTTCCTGAACCAACCACATCGAAGAAGAAGAACAAGAAGAAAAAGGGTAAGAAATAGACTCTCCAAAACTATATATAGCATTTTTACGAAAAGAAGTTCAAAGGCTTGTCGGATAATCCGCTTACGAAACAGCTGGAAGAGGACTTGTATTAAGTGGGTTCTACGAAATTAGAGGGTGAAATTAAAGAGAACCATTACTTTAATGGATAGTAGAACAAGATTAACAATAAATTAACAACAGATGATACACAATAATATGTTGTGTAAATGTAAGCTGGGATCAGTATTTAAACAAACCCTTAAATCTTGAGATCAAATTCTCTCTTCTTACAGGGGGGTAAGTCTCCTTATTCGCCGAACGATCCTCTGTCACTTCCTTAGGACTAACTGGGTACGCACCTGGTACATTCAAAAATGGAATTACATCATTAGATCTTCTCGATGTTGACAAATCCTGGTTTCTAGCAGATTCGGAAAATGAATTATTCCTGGAGTTGCTGTTCAAATTGGCGATAGAGGTGTTGGCGGTACTTAAGCCTTCAGCTTTAATTGAGCTCTGTCCAGAAGTCTGGCCCTGAGTTTGACCAGCAGGTAAAACTTGGGAATTCAAAAGCGAATTAGTTGGAGTAGCAAATTGGTCATGGTCCGCAGCAGAAACATTTTGTTCACCACCTATATCGTGGTATTCGTTTTCCGATTCGAGCGATGAGATAGCAGCAAATGATGACGACGAAGTAGAAACATTGGTGAGCTTTTCAGAAGTGCCTTCTTTAGAACTCGGAACAATCTTTTCGGGAGAATGAGAACCCAGAGACTCATCAAAATCACTGAGGAGATCCTCATCGGGCTCTTCCTGTTTTAACTCTGGAACCGAGGCTTGCGATGCAAACGGAGTAGTGGCAGGTTTAAGTTCTGAGGAGGCCTCAACGGAAGTGGGCAAAGGTACATCCTTTGTAGCGACAGGTTGTTCTGGAACCTGATCCACAGTATTAATGGGCTTGAACTCAGAGGCCCGATTTGTGTTTGCGGTGCTTTCGGAAATCACGGGTTTCTCTGCAATAACGGTAACCTCTTTCAATTCGTCTTCTTCAATAACGTTATTTTGAACACCATCATCCCACTCAATCTTATACTTCTCGTTTAGGGACCAGTCTCCATCGACAACAAACTTGAACACAACCTTCTGTTTTCGGTCAAGCTTTATTTCCTGTTCAAACCCGTCATCTACTTGCTTTGCTTCAAGACTCTTGGACCAGTTGTCGAAATTGCCCGTAACATAAACAGTGTTTGCATGGTTTGGCCTAATGTTAGTACAAAAACACATAGCAAATCGAACCAGTAGAGCGTGGATATTTGCTGCCGATCCACCCCTCCATTCCATAGCACTTACCACCTGACAGTATACGTGTAAGTCATACTCTCCTAAGCAGATCACTTTATCGATGTCTACACTAAATGAATATAAGTAAATATTAAGGGGCGGACCCGGCGTATGGGAGACGGAGTGTATAAAAAAAAAACTCCGATTTGGAATCTTTGATGTCATAGAGAAAGAGCTCACAAATCCGTATGTGGTTGCTCCGAGACGCCTGAGTTGTTGTGGTGGGGGGGTTAGACCGCGCAACGGAGCGGGTGCGATTTCGTATTTTTTTTCTTATCAATCGGAGTACGGAGTCCAGGAGACAAGGAGGCAGAGCCACAAGATAAAAAAAGAAATCACAGGGTGGTCCACGGTGAAAAATTCTCAGTCTAAACCAACATCGGAGAGAACCACGCCGTTGGAATTGGGATATAGTACTCGAAATTGGATATAGTCCTCGGAGAAATGAGTCTTCAATTCTGTTGGAAATAAAGCGATTGATATCTCCTTGGTGCGCTGGAGGTGTTTGCCAAATCGAGCCATGGCGATAGGCAACACTCATCGATGCGCATTGTAATCAGGTGGTGGTCAACACGCAGTTTTGGTGTTTGGGTGGTCCCGATTTGAGATGCTGCTCCTCTGCAACCGGAGCAATACGGAGCAATACGAGGGGCAATGTGGGGCATACTACGAGCCCCGACACATATGTGCTGCATCGGAATCAACCTACATACCTTTGCAAAAGTGGACGACAAGCCTATTATGGCGTGATGTATTTCCAGTACAGTATCTTCAAAGTGGGCAGAAGTGTTTCTTCATTTGTGGAATTGATTTTAACTCTGTAAGATCCTATATACAATAGAGTAAATCTATATAAAATCCACCGGTATTATATGAAATACCGTACACGTACCCAAATGCTTACGACAGCAATGGTTCTATAAATAACAAAACAAGCAAACAACCCTCCAAAATAGCTCCCCAAGTTAATATCCAAATTGTAGTTTTCTAATAAGGCCTTTCCAGTGTCTAATACACAAACCTCCTCACCACAGTTGAACGTCTGGCCCGCAAAACCAAGTTTCGCACATATACCAACTCCGTACTTCAACGGACTGATGTAATTAATTCCCTTGAAGAACAGTGGCATATGCAAGGACATCGTTCCTCCCATAAAAATAGCCAATATTACCGTATTGGTAAGAATATTAGTAGCCACTCCCATATGATTGAAACAACTATTCACCAATATCCCCAAAGACTCACCACACGATACACATACAATACATGTGGAAAACATCCCGAAGAACATTCCCGCATTTCGTGGAAGCCCGACTGCAAACACTATCAAGCAACTGAAAAATAAACACGAAACAAATTCGATTGGAAATTCGTTAATGAAGTATGACCCAGCAAATTCGGTCACACCATAGACTCCATCTCGGTATTCTTGATAAAAAATATCTCTCTCCTGTGGGTAAAGAGTAATGTTATTGATAAGTCCCACGTAGTATAAGTTCAATGCTTCTTGAATTAATCCCAACCTATTGTCGATACCGTCCTTATTATTTTTCAATGGTGCAAAAAAGAGTGTGTGAATAATGGTAAGAAAAATTGTCTGGCCAGTCCTAGAAATAAGGGCATCACGAGATCTAACAGAATTAAGGAGCTGACGTTTGGTGGTGGTAGGGAACGTTACGTTCAATGGTGACTTCTTAAAGGTGTACTTCTCTAGTACGTTCTCATTCCCTGCAATTGTTCCAACGCCTTCATTTGGCTGCGAAATCCAGTCGCTATCTTTGAAACGCTGTTGCGCCCACATCTGCACTATATATTCGATACGTTCCTGGCTAGCGCTTACGTCCTCATCAGTTTTGTTAGAAATCAAATCTAACATAAAATCAGCAATATTGACGTTGAGGGGGATATCATAGCCCAATTCCTTCAAGTATACTGGAACATTTGCTGTAGTTCCATTGTAAACAGCCTTACCACCTCTTGCAAGTAAGAGAAGAGATCCAAATCTGAAGAACATTTCCTGTTGTGGTTGATGAACTGTTAAAATAACAGTGGTTCTCTTTTTAAGAGCGACTTGAGATAAAAGGTTGAGAATATTCAAGGCGTTAGTAGAATCTAATCCTGAAGTAGGTTCATCAAGAAACAAAATCTTGGGACTACCGAGAAGCTGAATTGCAATAGAAACTCTTCTTTTTTCACCCCCACTGATTCCTTTAACATATTCACTGCCAATCAAGGTGTCAGCGCAATCGATCAAACCCATTTGTCTAATCAAAGTGGCAATTAATTGAGGTATCCTGGCATGTTCATGTTGTGGCAATCTCAACCTGGCCTGAAAGTACAATGTCTCACGTACAGTCAAGTTTGCAATTAGAGAGGTATCATGTTGAGTCACATAAGCAGAGATTGCTGAAAGATCTTTATTGCTTATATCATGCATACCATTGATCTGAATGGAACCAGTTGATTTGAAAGAGGAAGACTTCGGAAGTCGATTTGACAAATAATTCAACAAAGTCGTCTTTCCACTCCCCGATGGTCCCATTATAACGTTAACCTTATTTGCTTTGAATGACGCATTGATGTTGTTTAGCAAAATCTTTTGTCCTGATTCAAAACCAAAAATGCTTCTAAAGTTTACCGCCAACTCTAGCGAATTTATATTCAATCCAATGTCGTCATTCTGATACTTTACAACTTCTGGATCCTTCTCATCACCCTTGTGCTCAATGAAAACAATCTCCTTTTCGCTTAATTCGTTCGTATTATTTGATGAACCAGCTGATGTATCTGACAGGCCATATACTTCTGACTCTGATACTGGTTCTTCATGTTCATGAGCCAAACTTTCCGTACTTCTGACTTCTTTCGATTCTTCAAGTTCTTCATCTTCTTCACCTCCCAAACGATTCTTTTTGATTTTACTGACCGAGATATCAAATCTCATGTATTTGAGTGCGATGAGGGTAAGGATATTGAATCCAATATACCACGCAATCAAAATACCAACAGGCTCAGCAACCCAACCTTTTGGAAAACCCAAAGTATTCAAGTTATAATTTCCTGAAAATTCAGCACATTTGGGATTATTGGGGTCATCAGGACAATCACCCATCCAATCGGTAAACTGATTAGCGGACAATGCTCCGAACCCGTACCAAAAGTACGTTATATACTTTGTCCAACGAACATAGACCGGCATAGTAGCGGCATTAACGAAATATCCACATGCACTATTTTGCAATTGATAAAAGGCATTGAAAATTAATGCTGAAATAGAAAAATCTTTGGAAATAGCAAAGACGAAAAGAGCAGAAGCCAATCCCACAAAATTGACCAATATGGTAAGAGCAAGATAGATTGCGAAATAACTTAAATCTCTTTCACCATTAGGATTTTCCAATCTGAGGCCCCACATGAAGTAGGTGATACATGCAAAAACAACAGCGACAGGCAAATCCTCCAAGAATAACTTCCCCAATCTTCTTGAAAGAACGAACCCAGGAACGCTAACATATCTTTCACCATATTCCCTGTAGAAAAATACACCATCGGTAACCCAAAGTCGTTCAAGCTCAAAAAACATTGGACAGAATCCAACGACTTCCATCATAACATATAGCACGGAGGTTAGAGATCTTATCCCTGCCAAGTCATTTTTCGGCTTGTAGAAAATCCAGCCCGTTGTAATTGCTAATAATGCAGAACCTATGTTGAGGGCAAGTAGCGAAGATTTATCTCTGTATGTCAAAATAAAAGTACGTTTAGTAAGCACTTGTAACTCACGAATGAAGGATATACGCTCCTTTGAATCTCTATCAAAAAGGTTCATATTCTTTTGGAAATGCTCTGTCTGTTCCTTATGAGACTTTATAATCGGTTCTATATTGGTATGCTTTTTCCATTCTAGGACTAATTTATTGATTCTTTCGATTGTATTCTGCTCATGAAGCCTCGAGGAAGTGTCCTTGATAGATAAATTTATAATATATTCGATGAACGAATCTGTATTTTCCTCTTTTCCTTCAAGAAAATTGAGCCCCCCGAAGTATTTTGTGGTATGAGATAAGTCGCCGTAATAGACAAGTCTTCCACCTCTGGTAAGAAGACAAAGTTTGTCGAAAAGCGTTGAAATTTCAGGTCTTGGCTGATGAATAGAGAGTATTATTGTGATACCATACTCTGGAGATGCTAGTTTTTTGAGAACTTTCACTAATTTTAATGAGGATGAAGTGTCAAGGCCAGTTGTAGGCTCATCCAAGAACAATATCGAAGGACGAGACAATAGCTGAATGGCCATAGATACACGTCTTTGCTCTCCACCAGAGAGGGTTGTCGCATGGGAAGAAAATGATGAAATTATTTCATCACGAAGATGTGTTAGTTCCAAAACCTCCAATAGTGATTTAATCAAGGTTTCTCTTTCTTGGTCAGTTGAAGAGGGTGGTAATCTTAAATCTGCTTGAGTCTTAAGAGTCTCATATACAGTGAGTCCAGGAAGGAAGATGTCAGTTTGAAGAAGATAGGCATGTTTCACCTTAGATGCATCAGTGTCGTAATCCACTTGACCCTGAAATTGCAATTTTTTGTTAGAAACATTGAGTCTTTGTGATAACGTATTGAGTAAAGTGGTTTTGCCAGACCCGGAACCACCCATTATGGCCATCATAGAGCCACATTCCAAATCAAAGGAAACGTCTTCTAAAATATGATTGCGATGATGCTCGTGGTTGTTATCGCCCTGCGAGTCGTTTATCGATACCGTCAAGTTTCGTACAGTTAAACCCACACGGGATTCTGTCGGTATCTGTAAAATGTCCGTGTCCAACATTATTCTTTCCTACTAGACATTAATTCAGAGAGATTATGGAGTACGTCTTGTGGAGTCTTTATAGATGATGTCAGTATTTTGGCTGCGCAGCGCAATATACCTGAAGCGCAGCGCAATATTTCGGCGTTCCGCGCTGAATGAATAGCGGAGATGCGCTCGAAATCCAGGGCCAACGCTAATTCCAAGTTCTGGGGTCAATAATAGAATTCCAAAATTTGGGTCAATTTTAAGAAACAACCCTTCAATGCTTTGGGCATTGAGTTACTAATTTACCAAGTGTTAGCGAACCCCCGAAGAAATGGAGATACTCGAATAGCCAAACATTGAACAGTAGTGGTTTAGAGGCAGATAAACACGCAAATTCCTGTTGTGGAAAATTCGCCGAAGAATGCATATATCCTTGCTTATCCGATAGGGCGTTGGCGCAAAACTACTTTTTTTGGGGCCCGGTAATCTTGAAAAGCATTGAGATGCCTGAGGGGATATTTGTAGGGGATATTTGTAGAGCACTTCAAATCGTTCTGATGTATATGGTGTGGATGAAGTGGCTAATACCATGAATTATGACTAAAGAACGAAGATCATTAACATTTTGCTTGAGCAATTGCTATCTGACTACATCGAAATGATGGGGTGTGGGGCTACATTAAAATCAATTGTCCATCATTTTCATCGGTAATAGGTCGTTCGTTCGCAAGACCATATCTTGTGATAAATTTATAGTGGCCATTTTGAGGAAAGCGCATTTTTGTAGAATTGAACTCTTCACGCAGAGTTTCGAGCAATGGTTCTCAACTGTAACGGGAAATTCTATCCGGCATAAGGATAAGAATACCAGACTTGGATATAATTTACCTTAGTAAGACCGGGATACTGAAAGTCATCACGAGCGGATAATTATTTATATAGTGCGAGGTCCGTACACCGGCTTTTCAAATACTAGTATTTGTCTTTTCAATTATGCGGCAAGTATTTGGCCCTTCTCTTTTCCAACACGTAGCTTAGACGGTAGAAAACAATTGAAAAAAACGAAACCTACATATCCACAGAATAGAAACATCGTATGATAATATTATGCTCTCCAAGTCTCTGATGATAATGGAGTTGATGGTCAAGACGCACCTTGGATTTGAGTGAGTCCGACCTCATATCATATCTAATGAAAGTATACGAATGTTCAGTTTATTACTGACTCTGGGTTGCTACTGCTTACAGTGTAGCCATTAGCTGCTATTCTTGAGCATTGGAGTATGTCGTCGCCTCGTATGTAGCGTGAAAATTTCATGCACCACGGTCTATTACATAAGCAAACACTACCAACGCGTAGTTAACACCCTGTTAATCACCACGCAGCTTTTCAACAAGACCAAAGCACCAGCCGTTGTTCGCCAATACCCGTGGTTGATTAACTCACGTCCTCATCATGGCAAAATCAAAAAGCGCTGGCTCTGCTGCTCGTTCAGCAGCTATAAAGGCCAACAAGGCTGCTACTATCCTCAACGTGGATCCTGTTGCTGACCCTGTGTACTTGAAAGGTTCAGAAAGGGAGTTTTTGGTGACTGGTCCTTCTCCTGGTACCGTCAAAAAGCGCCTGATCTTAGGCTGGCAAGAATTCCTGTTAATTGGTATCCTTGTGTTGACTTCACTCTATGTTCGTCTCTACAATTTGAGTAATCCAGACTCAGTTGTATTTGATGAAGTACATTTTGGTGGATTTGCCAGAAAGTACATCTTAGGAAAATTCTTTATGGATGTGCATCCTCCATTGGCTAAAATGCTTTTCGCTGGTGTGGGGTCTGTTGGTGGATTCAAGGGTGACTTTGAGTTCAAGACCATTGGTGACGTTTTCCCTGAAGGCACTCCATATGTGTTGATGAGACAATTCCCAGCGATTTTGGGTATTGGAACCGTTGTTTTGTCCTACTTAACGATGAGGGCCTCCGGTGTTAGACCAATTGTGTCTTTTATTACTTCATTTTTGTTGGTTATTGAAAATTCCAACGTGACTATCTCCAGATATATCTTACTTGATTCTCCATTACTTTTCTTCATTGCCGCTGCTATCTACTCATGGAAGAAATTTGAGATCCAAGCTCCTTTCACCTTGCCTTGGTTTACTGGTTTACTTTCCACCGGTATTGGGTTGGGTTTAGCACTTAGTTCCAAATGGGTTGGATTATTCACAATTGCGTGGGTTGGCTTCTTATGTATCGCGCAATTGTGGTTTATTATTGGTGACTTGACTGTTGGCCCTAAAAAGATCGCTGGCCACTTCTTTGCTAGAGGATTAATTTTATTAGGTGTTCCAATTGCGTTGTACTTATTTTTCTTCGCGATTCATTTTGATATTTTGAATCAGGATGGTGACGGATCTTCTTTTATGTCCTCTGCCTTCAGAGCCGGCTTGAAAGGTAACTCGATTCCTACCAACATTGTCTCTCAAGTTGGGTTGGGTTCTGTTGTAACTATTCGTCATGTTGACACCCTTGGTGGATATTTGCACTCTCATGCCCATTTCTATCCTACAGGGTCTAAGCAACAGCAGATTACTTTGTACCCACACTTGGATAGTAATAATGAGTGGTCAATTGAACCTTACAATGAAACTATGCCAGAAAAGTTCGTTCCCTTAGTTGACGGCATGAAGATCAGATTGAAGCATGTCAACACTGGTAGAAGATTACATTCACACGATGAAAAACCTCCTGTCAGTGAACGTGACTGGCAAAAAGAAACTTCTTGTTATGGATTTGACGGATTTGACGGTGATGCTAACGATGACTTTGTGGTCGAGATAGTCGACTTTAGATCTGCACCAGGTGATCCTCAAACCAATGTGAGGGCGTTAGATACTGTTTTCAGATTGAAACATGCTATGTCTGGACACTATTTGTTTTCCAGCGAAGTCAAGTTGCCTGATTGGGGTTTCAAGCAACAAGAAGTTACCGCCGCTTCTCAGGGTAAGAGAGGTTTGACTCATTGGTACATTGAAACCAACAAGAACGAGCTTCTTCCAGCTGAGGAAAGGCAAATTGTTAACTATCCTAAGTTGTCATTGTTGGAAAAGTTTGCAGAATCACACAAGAGAATGTGGAAGATCAACCAAGGATTAGTTGAGCACCATAATTGGCAATCGTCGCCATATTCATGGCCATTGTTATTAAGAGGTATCAACTATTGGGTACACAACAATAAGCAAGTCTACTTCCTTGGCAACGCTGTTGTCTGGTGGAGTGCCACTACTTCGATTGCCATTTTCATAGTCCATGCAATTGTTTCTGTGTTAAAATGGCATCTTGGTCAACCAATTGCTCAAAGCAAGGAGATTTTCAACTACAATTACCAAACTTTTTCGTATGTTTTAGGTTGGCTTTTGCATTACCTACCATTTTTCATAATGGGTAGACAATTGTTTTTGCATCATTATCTTCCATCCCTTTATTTTGGGATTTTGGTGTTAGGACAAACATTGGAAGTATTCACCGGATACTTGATGGCTCGCTCAAAGGTCTTACATAAACTCAGCTTTGTGTTGTTGACCATCTTTGTGGCGTTGAGCGCAGCATTTTACGCTCAGTTCTCACCATTGATCTATGGTACTCCATGGACTAAGGGTCAATGTAAACCTTCTAAGTTCTTGAGTTCTTGGGATATTGAATGCAATGCGTTCCATGAAAATCTTGCCGATTACAATTCAGTTTCTAGTTCGAATTCTGCTGCTGCCACTGAAGTACAAGATCTTATTGAGAGCCCCATTGAACCAAATGAGGCCAAAGAAACTCCGTTTGTTGTTCAAGAAGTAGCGCATGAGGATGATACCCAATCTCACGCAGAACAACCTCAAGAAGAAGTTGCACAAGAAGATTTAAACGAAGAAGAAGAATCTTTGGTTCCTCCATTTGAAGTTGAAGGAACACCAAAGGCAGTTGAGGTGGAAAAAGACGAATCCATTATAGCATCTCATGATGCAGAAGATTCGCCTGAAGTACAAGCCGAGTCGGTCGTTGATGATGCCGAAGATACGCCTGAAGTGCAAGCCGAGTCTGTCGCTGATGATGCCGAAGATACGCCCGAAGCACAAGCCGAGTCTGTCGCTGATGATGCCGAGGATGAGATACGTATACATATAAATAGGGTTGCATAAATATATAAGTATTATTTATAAATATCTTTTAAGATATTTATATAACCTTTTTTAATTATATATAAATTAAATAAAATACGCCCGAAGTACAAGCTGAGCCTGTCGCTGCATCTGATGATGCCGAAGATATCTCTGAATAAGGAGCTGAATCTGCTTCGCTGATGCCTATTTGTTCAATGTAAATATACAGCTAGATAGTATCGTTTGTAACTGATTTCTACGAATTGTGTATTATGACTTCAAGTATATTAAAATTTGACATATTTTTTGGTCTACCAATTCAATATAAAGGAGTAGAGGCTTCGAATGACTTTCTTTTGCAGAGAAGACAATACTTACTAAATTAAACCAAACATAATTCTCTTACCAGCATAAACCTATCTATATACACTAGAACCAACTATGACATACTGTTTACATCATCCTATCGTTTATAGCACAGCAAAGTATCTTCTTAACCATCGTAACATGTAATATTTTCATTCAATGGAGAAAGTTTAGTCCTCGTCCATATTCTGTATAGTCCTTCCTCTGACATACCGTTCATTCTTTACCATTTCAAGAAGCGAGTTATAAATAGATATTATACCAGTCAACATCTTCACGCCAGCAAAAACCAGGAAAATCACAGGGGCAGTGTAGACCAAATATTGCGTGCTATACCCAGCTGATTTCAAGTAAGTATATGAGATAACAACGGGCAAATGGACGGATGCAAAGTCTTGTAACAACTCCCTTGTCCAATCTGCATACTGAACGTCTTCTCCTTCCAAGTTTTGTAAGACGTGAATCCGTATTGCTGATATCGGATACTTCAAATATGTGAAAATCGTGCAATATGAAACCAACAAATGAATTGGAATTGTGACTCTATTAAGCAACAATTCCGAAGAATTAATGAAAGGAATATCTCCGTGCTCCTGAAAATAATACCTTGCAGGAATTTCCACACAATTTCTATGAACGGTCGCAATCCAAATACACCACAATACGAAAGAGACCATAAATTTTAATTGGAATCTTTCTCTCAACCTTTGAGCAAAGCCTTCAACTCTTTCTCCTTCTAAACCATGTATGGCAAACACCCCATTTGCAGCAGCCTCGTTTATGGCAGCCCCATTTGCAGCAGCTCCATTTTCTTCATTTCTACCATCCAGTCTTGAATCAAAGGAACCTAACAATATTAACATAATTTCCAAACCAATAGCAATTGAGAATACATCAACATCCCAATTCAAAGGAAAACTATTCTTATAGTAGAACTGGAATCCAAAAACGATCGCAAACGCATTAACCACTGGGCGACCAATTATCATCGATAAAAAGAACACCAACAAAAACAAAACAACCGCAAATCCCCACAATAAAGATACCAAACCTAAACATCTTATTTTGAAACTTGGTGGTCGATAGACGATGGCATAGTTATTATCATTGTTTTCCACTTCGTTTTCATCATCAGAGGGTGTGCTATAGCCAGAGTTCATATTTTCTTCCGCATTGTTAGCTTGGGAAATTAATCTATCATCTTTTGTCACGGCCACAAAAAGTTTCTTAACAAATTTCCTAGAAACAGTGTCATTATCAGGAACTCTAACATATGATCCATTTGGAATGAAACAAGATTGAATTTCGGGATTTGCTTTAAAGATATCCATAGCTTCTCTGTAGGTGGTTGGGTTGGAGTAATCCGGTTGACTGGTTCCAAACAATTGAACCAAAATGTTTCTATACACAATGTATCCCCTTTCTTGGGATACAGGCTTACCCAAAATAAAATGTGATAATCTCATTTTATGAGCGGACAATTCAAAAACTTTCTTCCAATAAATATGGATATATTTCTGAAGTAATGGCACAGAAGCAGCAAGTGTTAACGCTAATATAGGAATGACAACAACAAGGTGATATAATGAGTTGGTACCCAAGTTTTCCGGGGTATATTCAAACTTGGCTAATCTCAATCCCCACGTTACCCCTCCTATTCCTATCACAATGAAACCAGTATACACCTTGGCACTTAAATAAATTCTTGATAATTGAAGAATCAAGGGCTTCACCAAGGCATCATGAATCAAGCGAGCGTTTGGATCGTCTGGAGATCTGATGAAAAATAGGACACCGGGTCTCAAAATTTTGTTTCTGACCATTCCGACAAAAAGCGCAATAAATAACATGTAAACAGTACCCATTAGCCAATACCCATACAATCTTGTGTGCGATGCCAGAGTAAATTCAGATATTGAAGTGAGGAGGAGATATACTGACTTCTGACCATCGGAATCCACTTTACTAAAACTTGGCAAAATTAAGGGTCCAGCACAAAAATCAAGCAACCATCCACAATAAACTGGAAAGAAAAAAATCTCAATTGCAAATATACAGAAAACCTTCACCGTAGAACTAACTTCAAATAATAATTTAAACAATTTTCTTGAACTACCCATAACGGGTTTTGTTCCTGATGCGAGCTTATTCATGACAAGGTAGAAAACGTAGCCGATTATCCCGTAGCCCATTGCTAAGTAACTAAACCTTTCAAGAAAAGTAGGGTATATTGATTTGGGAGTAATGAAGACTGATGAAAAGGTAGACCAAACAGGGCCAAAAAAGTATTGATCGGCAGCCAAGTAAGCAAATTCTAATGATTCAGAAGATGAAAATTTATCATCAATAATTTCTTTAAGTTGAACCACTTGAGAAATTTCCAGGATTTTAGGCATTACTGGGGAAATGGTGGTCCACACAAACCTAATTATAATACGAATCAAGGAGGATATGGTTGTCCCTAACATATGAGGAATGAAGTAAAACACAAACAAGTATAATAAAATGATCCAGTCCGCAATGATAGTTAATAATAGAGGGGTCTTGATATTCAAAGAAAGTCCAAATTGTTCAAGAATATTTCCTCCACCATTGGCATTTGCATTTGCCGCTGCGGCTGCAATAGCCTCTGCTTCTTCAGCAGCCGCAACATCATCATCCAAATCGTCGGTGTCTATTTCAATATTTGGTTGCTGTTGCATGGGTATTTCGGGTAACCGATCATCAGCACCTTGCTCGGGTTGTACAGGTTCATGGTTATCATTAGCATCAGGGATATCTGCGGGACCGATATTACCGTTAACATCATTTCCAAGCTGAAATGGACCATTGTCTATGGCTCTTCTTAACTCCTCTTCGGTGTTGTTGAAACGCTGTTGCCTACCTCTGGGGTTTTCTTGCTGAAGATCGCCTACAGCCCTGGCCAATGTTTCGAGCTGTTGGACGTTTTCTGCTGCCTCTGTATTCCCATTGGCACCTTCATTCCGAAGTGCAGTCAACGCTTGCTGTAACATGTCCAGAAGTTTAGTCCTGGGTTCCTTTCCAATAAGCTTCAAAAGAGACTTGGTATATCCTTCATCGCGGACAACCCATTCATGTTCAATGAATAATGCAATATGTACCAACAGAAATACAAAAATATGCCTCACACCACTGTAATACGTATTCTGGAACATTTGTTCAATAAAGATAAATAGCTTCTCGATGCTAGTAACCGCTCCAATAGCTTCGATATGTTTGCCCATATCATAATTACCGAGAAGCAATGCATTTAGTACTGTTGCACTCTCCAGCGGCAAGATTCCATCGATGGATAATGTATACATTCTACCAACAAACTTCCAGAACAACGGAAGTTGGAGGAAGAACAGGATGTATAATGTGATGGAAATGGTTCTGAATATGCTGATGGTTGAAAATTCAACAAATTTAGAGAAGATAAATTGGATCGGAATATGTTTGGGCATCTCGGGATCATAGATCGTTCTGAATTTGTATTCGGTGTTACATATATCACATTTCTGGGTTGACTTGTTGGAATGCTTGAGCCATTCGAAAAGGCACGTTTGATGAACATATTTGATGGATCCCCTACAGGCGCAAGGGTGGAAGAGCGGTTGATCATCCGTCGCTTCCCCACGACAAATCCGGCAGGATGGATCTTGATCGATCATGAGGATAGATGTATAATACGATTCCGTCTTTTAGGACTATTCAATGGAGGGACCTATTACGTCAGCGCGAAGGTGCACTTCCCAATCTCTCATGAAGCCACGAAACATTACACAAAAACAACCACCATAGAATACACCATTGGCACCCGTCAAGGGACAACTGGGGTGGACTGGAATAAAGAAGAATATCAATAATGGTGCAAAGCTGAGGTGATGTTTGAGACTCCCGATAGCTAAATATTTAGCAGAGAAGTTGTAGAATCTACGGTGTAAGATTTCCTGTCGTTTAGATTTTCAAGATACATGCTTTATACAGCTTCTCTGATTCGTACTAGGATCAAAATTAAAGGCGTCACTCTAAGTAGAATGTCCATACACATCTGGATTTACATTATGTCTGTTTGGTTCTGTATGTATGTATGTATGGTATTTTAGTTGCAGAGTAATGAAGCAAATTTTCAGTCCAATGTTGAATAATGTCAATGTACACTAGGATAGGATGACTTATGAAGAGCATTGTCCCGCAAATCATTTCGATACCATGCTTCATAATAGTTGTGCCATAGTCCAATAATACTAAGGCAATGATATAGAACAACACAATGCCTTCTTTCGGCATTATGCGCTATCTTCAGAAATACACAATCTTTTCTTTGACTGCATTTTTTTCCTTTTTGGATATATCACTGAAAGGGTCCCATCGTAAAATACTTATCCAGCTAGATTTGTCAAAATAAAATTGTCGGAAGCGGTGAATTAGGTGAATTACGGAAGGAAAACGTCTTAGTTTTCTGTCTAAGTCTTGAACATCACGTTCCCGGTAACCTTCCTCTTTTTCTTCTTCGTTTCTTCTTTATTATTTTCATCATCTTCATCGTCATCATCATCATCATCATCCCAGCCTCCACCTCCACCGTCTTCATTGAAGTTTCCTGTTTTCTCTTGAAACATTTTCTTGGCACGTTGAATCCTGTAATTTTGCTTGTTAATGTAGTCGAATCTGGCCAATTTCAATGGATCATTTCTCAATGAAAATAGCAAATCGTTCATTTTCACACGAGAGCGTCCCTGTGATTTGGAATATGCCATCACATCATGACAAAGGTCGACCAAGAAATCGACCAAAATGTCATCAAGACACAGAACTGTTAAGTCTGAAGATACAGGTCTATCACCTAGGGCATAGAGAAGGTTCTCAATATCTCTCAGGAAAAGCCCTTGGAACTTCTTTCTTCTTCTTGTGGTCGTCACTTGAGGGAGCATCGGTTGATATGGAAGCCGGTTGTACGTGGTGTTGATTACTGGGCGAGTGCCTGTGTTGTAATAATTGCCGGGAGTTGGTGTAGCCACAGGCATCGTGCCCAGAGAAGACCCCACAGGGGTTCCAACAGTGCCTCCTCCGGGAGTTCCCAGACCCGAGGTCCCTAAAGGTGTAGGGTTCTGATCACTCATGTTGTGGCTGTTTGAGTTGTCTAGTAGGCCGTTCTTGTAGCCATCCAACCCCATTAGTGGGCACGCGCACTACCGCACCAAACCACCATCTCACAGTACCAATACAGCCAACACTACCAATACTAAGAAACTTACATATATATATTCTAAAAACTCTAAGCAAGCGGGTCTCTTCTCTTCCATTCCAAGATCAAATCATCTTTGGGGAAAATTGTAGCAAAAACCTTGATCTTTTCTGACAATTCGGTCTTGTGGTGAATTAAATCGGAGTTCATCAAGAACTTACCCAACATACCAGTGAACATTAAAATCACATAGTTCTTACCAAGACACTTGTGCGAACCAGTACCGAAGACCAACCAGTTACGGTTTTCCATTTCGGTGGTGGCATTGTCCCATCTTTCTGGGATGACAGAGTCTGGCTCTTCATATACTTCAGGATCATGCAAAGCTGGGTAAAGTGTTGGTACCACCATACTTCCTTTAGGAATGGTGTAATCCTTAGTGATAGGGAATGCTTGTTTCACCATGTATGGAACCATCAAGACTGGGGGGCGGTAACGCAAAACTTCCTTGACGACATTTCTGGTGTAGTTCATCTTTTCAATAAGCTCTAAGTCCAATGGAACATTAGGATCGTTGTTTCTGACTTCCAATTGTTCTTCTCTGATCTTGGCAGCAATGTCTGGTCTGTCAGCCACGATCTGGAATAACCAACACGCCAAAGAAGAAGAAGCATCTTGAGATGCGAACAAAAACGTGAAGATAGCTTCACTAATTTCCTTATTGGAGAAATCACGAACCAAATGCTTTTCGTCAGTTGAAGAGGAGTCACCACTGGCCTTGTGTTCTCTGGCCTTCTTCATCAAGTAGATCCATTCATCCATAACACAGTTAGGAGTACCGTTTTCTTCATTGATACGCTTCTTGGACATGGCAGCACACTTTGCAAACACCTCCATGGTTTCATGAGCAATCTTCTTACCGTACCAAGTCTTAGTGTATGGAATAATGATGGGAAAATTGACAAGTTCTAAAGCAGCAGTGACTCTGTAGTAGTTATCAGCGACTTCGGCAATCTGGTCTTCCTCAATGTAATCACCACAGAAAGTTCTCAACGAAAGAGCACAAAGTAATTCTCTGAATTCAGGGAAAAACTCTCTGGGTCCGTCGTAGTTGACGAACTTTTCAAGGTAGAGGTCCATGTATTTTTCTTGAACTTTGATATAGATTTCCAAAGCCTTAGTAACAAAAAGACCGTTTAACGACTTTCTGTAATCACTGTGAGCCTTACCGTCCATGAAAACCCAGTTGGTTGGTCTCAAAATTTTGTAGGCGGCATCCACAACACATGGTCTGACGTACTTTGGTGAGGACAATACTTTTCTGGCCAAATCTCTCGAGGATGCAATCACCACAAACTTATGGAAAATAGAAACACACGATAATTCACCCGAGTTCCACTTGTCAACGTACTCTTCAAATTTAGGGTCGAGAGACTCCAAAAATGGACCGATAACAGGCCAGAACTTCCAGGCAGGTCCCGCAATAGAACCTTTACGGATTTGGTACATCACTTGATCATAAGTCAAGGCCAATACCAAACCAGTAATGGCCCACTGCCACCAGGTAACTTGCAGGTATAACGCGGCAGTTTTTGCCATAAGGTCCCCATCGAGTTTCAGGCGAAGCAGATCAATCCCATGGGAAATGGGTGAGGTGGTATTGACACTCATTTCTACCAGAGTATATAAAAGAACGAATCCCTGAATAATCTGTAACTGCGGAATAACAAACAGTTTTATAAATTTTGGGCGCACAATACTACACAATGGAAAAAAATCCCGTTTGGGAGGATAAACGGGCAGAGGGAAAATGGCGAGATTTTACAGTTTATGGCAGAACACTGATGTCTAATCATGCATACATTACTGGATGATCCGGATCGAGATTTCTTGTTGCTTCCGGAGTGGCCTTATGTGTCGTAACGGCGTGGTGTCAGGGGCAGTAAACGATCGTATAGTTCACGTGCCTTTATACGAAGTAAGCAAAATTGTTCCGCTTACTACTGCGTAAATGCGACGAGGTGCGTCTGCGCGATGGGGAGGGGGGGGCACCTAAAAAGTCACGCACTGGTTTGCACGTGACTGGGACCGATGTATCTGGAAATTTTCGAGATGAGGTGCCAATCAACTCCACGCCATGGCAAAAAGAAGACATAACTCGAAGGAAGAGGAGAAGAGAAAGAAAGCCAAGCAAGAAAGGGAGGAAGAACTTTCGGGTGGCTTTTTCAGCTCCGTGAACAAGCCGCTGGAACATGACTGGGAGAATGAAGAGCAGGACTACGAGTTGAAGCCTCGTTCCGTGGCCGGGGCAGACGTCACCGAGGGATTGCCTATCAAGCGTTCGGATGGTAAAATAGAGAGAATGGTCTATGAGAAGAAGGCCAAGATAGTTGAAGCACAAGAAAACGAGGCGGAAAATGAAGACGACCCTCAAGAGTCAGGACAAGGCGAACTGCCCGAAGCAGGCAAGGAAGAGGAAGAGGACGAAGATGCCCACCTCTCGCCTCAGGAACGTCTTTTGAAAATTAAGGAGGAAGTGGCTGACTTGGCGTCGAAATTGATTGAAGACCCGGAGGAAAACTATACTTGTCTTACTCGATTGCGTAAAATGTCCGAGTCCAAGAATATCGTTACAGCACAATTATCCATAATGGCATTGATACCCGTTTTCAAATCCTTGGCTCCTGGCTACCAGATCAGAGCGTTAACTGACACGGAAAAGAGAGAAAAGGTCAGTAAGGAAGTGTCCAGACTTAGAACATTTGAACAAGCTCTCGTCAATAATTATATTGCATACGTGAATAACCTTTCACAATTGGCCAAGGTGTCATACTCCAATTCCCAAAACAGCAGAAAAGTCACCCCAGATCAGATCAAAAAAGGACTATTAGCTACTAAAGCTGCATGTGAGCTTTGTCTTTCATCGTTGCGGCACTTTAATCACCGTTCCGAAGTATTCAGCATAGTCATCCGCCGTCTTAATAAAAAACCTTCGCATCCCGATGATCTCGACGCATTCACCAGATGTACCAGAGTTCTTGAGACATTGTTGAAAGAAGATGAAGAAAACGGAGACATCACTCACGAAGTGGTCAAACTTTTAAGTAAATCCATAATGGACAAGAAATTCAGAGTGGATGAATCAGTGGTCAACATTTTCCTTTCTCTTTCTCTTTTGGAGGACTATGATCCTAACAATAATAGAGACCTACCAAAACAAAAATTGAAAAAGAAGGACCGGGTTCATTTGTCCAAGAAAGAAAGAAAAGCAAGAAAAGAACGTAAAGAGATTGAAGAAGAAATGAAAAAGGCTGAGCAAGCAATAACAGTCGAAGAAAGAGAAAAATATCAGGCACAAGTATTGAAAATGCTCTTGACTCTTTATTTGCAAATATTGAAGGCCGGAACCCACACGTTGGATGCTACCAAAAATGACGCAAACCAACTTATGGCTGCGGTATTGGAGGGGTTGTCTCGTTTTGGTCAAATGGCCAATTTCGACTTGCTTGGGGATTTCCTTGAAGTCCTCCGGGAAATTATGACCGATATTGTACAGGAACACTCGATTGCCAAAAACGAGGATATTATTGATGAGGAGTCAGGAGGAATTTATTCCGGAAAACAAATAAGAACAGTATTGCTTTGCATTGCCACATCGTTCACCTTGTTACTCAACCACGCCACAACAGGAAAACTTCCCATGACCATCGATCTTTCTAAATTTATTTCAACGTTTTATGGACTTTTGACCGATTTAGCTATCGATGCTGATTTGGAGTTCAGTCACAAGTCACTTCGTTTGGCTGATCCTCTTGCGCAATCTGAATTTGATAAGCCATCGGTCAATGTGTCTACTAAATCGGAACTTCTTTTGAGATGTCTCGATTATATATTTTTCCGGTCCAAGAACGGCACCATTCCTCGTGCCACTTCATTCACCAAGCGTCTTTATATGACCTCCCTTCACACGCCAGAGAAAACTTCGCTTGCAGTTTTGAAGTTTATTGGTAAACTCGCTGCTCGTTATGAAACTGCAATTAAAGGTTTATGGAACACCGAGGAGAGAATTAATGGTGAAGGTTCTTATGTGCTTGGAATTGAACGTTTGGACAGAGAAGTTGAATTGGAAAGGGCCAACAGTGATGCAGCCACCTTATGGGAAAATGTTCTTTTAGACAAGCATTATTGTCCTATGGTACGTGACGGTTCGAGATCATTAATGAAAAATAGCAAAGAAAAGAGAAGCTAGATTTCTGTGAAACTTTGATTCTACCCAATAAATTAGTCATCTTCAAATCGCTTATCGATATAGACTAATATGGAAACCAAAGAAATATGAGGGTTGAACAACGTAGAAATCAGCATGAAACAATGAAAAACTATAATGGTATAGGATATAGAAATACATCATACTATTCTTCGAATATACATGTAACGCAAGCTATTTAATAAAGTGAAGATCATATAGAAATATTTTGTCAAGTATGCTGGCGCCAATTGTGAATACGTGGCCACCTTTATCTTGTCCCTCTATTGTTTTTTCTCAATCCAAACCTTGGTTGGTATTATGCAAGTCTATATGTGTAGTGTATATTACATATTTCCTCGGTCAGTATACAGGACATATGGATGAAGATTATATTGCCGCCAATTGCCACCACCAGTATTTCTCCATAACATCATCCCTGTCATGACGAAGCTTATAGCATCAAGTTCATTACCACATTACTCAGACAAAGCACTACTACCACAATCGGTGCTTTCAGCGATCATAGAGCATATTCCGGAATCAGAACTTCCTCATCCTCTCATCTTCAAGGTCAAAGGCGTTAGCAATTTCGCTTATCTTGGAGTCAAGGAATTCTCTTCACCTGATGGGGTAATAGAGCTACCAAATTCTATTCAGAAGGTGTTGGGCGATGAAGGTAGCATTGAATTGGTCACTGATATCCCGAAGGCAACCTCACTCAAACTAAAGCCTACCCAATTGTATAATGTTCAGAACTGGAAATTCTTTTTGGAGAATAAATTGACCAAATTCTACACTACATTGACAAGTGGAACTACTCTTGTTCTAGAAGATGAGAGTTTGCGATACGAATTAATCGTGGAATCCATTAATGAGTCCACTCAGTTAACAGCTTCAATAATAGACACAGATATCGTATTAGACGTGGTGCCGTTGAATGAAAAGTTAGCAAACGAGCAGATGCTTGAATTCAAAACCAATCCCCACAATAATATTGTTGAAATCGAACAGTCAGTAGAGATTAATGGAATTAGACTGTTCTCAGATCCAAAATTCATTCCTTCGATTTACAAGATAAATTTAGAACGATTCCCAAAGGACGTTGAGATAAGTTTGGAGTCCAGCAACTTGCATAATACTGATATCCTAATCGGCTTGGATCGATTTATCAATATGGAAAACTTTAGAAATACCACCATGGACCAAGGTAGTGATAAAAAATCCGTTCATATCAAGGTCAGAGACGATGATATTGTAAACAAGCTCTACAAAGCTAGAGAGCAAGAAGAATTGAATGACTCAATAGAGGAGATTGATAAATGGTTATACATTATTCCATTCGCATGGGAATCGGGGGTCGATTTACTGGTTTCGATTAACGAATATGTTGAACCATCAGATGAGCAACCACAACACACAAAGCAATGTAACAACTGTGACAAGTATATTCCTGAAGATAAGTTCGTTCTTCATGAGTCTTTTTGCTTGAGAAATAATCTCAAATGTCGTACTTGTGGAGCAGTATTTTTCAGAGAGATTCCTGAGACACACTGGCATTGTGATCAATGTGGTTTCCACACCACTTCTGTTGTCGTAAAAACTAATCATTTGAAAATATTTCATTCGCATCCATACACATGTCCTAACTGTCCTGAAAGGGGATCATTTGCCAATTTTCTCCAGTTGTCATATCATAGAGCTACTGATTGCCCAGCGAAACTTCACGAATGCCGGTTCTGTCATCTTGTAGTTCCACAAGAAGAATACACCTACCAGGACAGATTTGAAAATCTTACACACCATGAGAATATTTGTGGAAATAGGACCACGGAATGTTATAAATGTGGGAAAATCCAACGGATCAAGGACGTTAAGAAACATTTGAAAATGCATGAATTAGACAAGGCCAATTTTAACCAAGAAACCAAAGTAAACTTTAACAAATGTGCCAACGAAAACTGTGTCCAGATGTTAACAGAGCCCATGAATGATTTGAGATTATGCGATCTCTGTTACGGGCCATTGTACGTGCCACAGCATGATCCCCATTTCCAGAAACTTCAACAAAGAATCGACCGCAGATACATGCTTCAGCTCACCAAAGGTTGCGGCAATTCGTGGTGTGAGAATCTCTACTGCGCGCAGAACGGAACCAAGGGAAGGCCCATCAAAGAATATATGACGCTCGTCAACGAAGAGCTCTTAGCAGCGGTGGCAACACCTCCGTTGCCCATTAACAAGGAACGAGCCAAGCCGGGCCATAATACATTCTGGTTCTGTGTCAATGAGTCAATTGCAAAAAAACTACATCTTCTACGCCACATCGAAGCCGAGGGTGAGTATGGCTCAGAAATCATCTACAAGGCTGTCAATACTACTGGGGAAGATAATGTGCGGCAGTGGTTGCGAGACCATGGAGTCAAACGGGTCCAAGCTTCCGCGTGATGCCATCTCGATTATACAAAGGGCACCTGAACATAGACACATAGATAAAGGAGATATCGGACAACTTGGAGGACCCAAGTCTCGACCTCGACCCAAACAATAGTGGGCCACAGTCACGGTGCTACGCGACCCCAGTGCCTCGATTGACTCATCGCCTTGGGCCGATCTCATATGCCCCCGCGTTGTCGCACGACTGCGATAAGACCATATGACATCATTTCAATATGGCAGCAGAGGGGGTCGCAGCATTGCCACCAGCAGTGATTACGTAGGCAGCGCCGAGGTAGGTGCGACGCTGGCTTCTATTTTGGACAGAGGGGTTGGTGGTATTCCGCGGGTGTGACGGTACCTGGCCACAGTACCGACATACTTGGATACCCACCCTGGTATCCTCCCTATATAGCACATTGTACAACAGCACGAAGCCACATCCGCCTATTGCTCAGTAGTTCTGGTCCCCAGTTGGGGCGGGCATTGCCGTGGTCGCACGACGGGCCAAGGCTCCGGTGTCGTGCGCAGCACTGTGGTAGCGTTCTTATCGCCCCTGGGCTATAAAAGACGAGTATCTGCTGTTATCTCTCTTCAACTAACATATTATGTTGTTACAGAAATCCGTTGCCCTCTCAATCTTGGCCACCTTGGGTGTCCAAGGCTTAATCATCCCTTCGCTTGATATCATTGAAGTATTCAAAGATACCAAGGAAGTTGTCCAGGGTTACCACACCTCAGGGGGCCCCGCCACCACCATCTCCAACGCTCCAATTGACGAGTTTGTTGCTCAGGAAGCATCGCCTATCATCAAACTGGACCGTGACGTTATTCCCCACAGATACATTGTTGTATTGAAGGATGGGCCAGAAGCGGACGCTGTTGCCTTCCATAAGGAATGGGTAGCATTGCACCACGCCAACTCGCTTGCTGAAATCGAGCCTGACCACTCGTTCTTTGCGGCTACTCGTGACTTCAAACATGAAGGCGGAATCTTGGAGTCGTTCAACATCGATAACTTGTTTACCGGTTATTCAGGGTTCTTTTTGGACTCGACCATTGAATTGATCAGAAGACACCACTTGGTCAAATACGTCGAACAGGACTCTTTGGTTCATGCCACCGAATTTGACATCCAAAAGGGTGCTCCTTGGGGCTTGGCCAGAGTCTCTCACAGACAACCATTGAGCTTGAACTCCTTCAACCAATACTTACACGACACCGAAGGTGGTGATGGTGTCACGTCTTACGTCATTGACACCGGTGTCAACGTTGACCACGTTGAATTCGGTGGAAGAGCTAAATGGGGTTCTACCATTCCTAATGGGGATGCTGATTTAGATAACAACGGTCACGGTACTCACTGTGCTGGTACCATTGCTTCTGAGTCCTACGGTGTTGCCAAGAAGGCCGAGGTTGTTGCAGTTAAGGTATTGAGATCCAACGGTAGTGGTACAATGTCCGATGTGATTAAGGGTGTTGAATTCGCCGCAAAATCTCACCAACAGGCCGTTAAGGAAGGTAAGAAGGGATTCAAGGGTTCTACTGCCAACATGTCTTTGGGAGGAGGAAAGTCGCCAGCTTTGGACCAAATTGTTGACGCTGCTGTAACCGCTGGTATCCACTTTGCCGTTGCTGCCGGTAATGAAAACCAAGACGCTTGTAATACTTCGCCAGCATCTTCCGAAAAGGCGATTACTGTCGGTGCTTCCACAATTTCTGATGCAAGAGCTTACTTCTCCAACTACGGTAAGTGTGTGGATATTTTCGGCCCTGGTTTGAACATTTTGTCCACCTACATTGGCTCTGACAGTGCCACTGCCACTTTATCTGGTACATCCATGGCATCTCCACATATTGCTGGTTTGTTATCGTACTACCTTTCATTGCAACCAGGAGCTGAGTCGGAATTCTTTGTTTCTTCTAAGGGTGTCAGCCCAGCACAACTTAAGAAGAACTTGATCGCCTTTGGTACCAAGGATGTTTTGAGTGATATCCCCGATGACGGTACTCCAAACATCTTGGCGTTCAATGGTGCTGGTCACAATTTAACCGAGTTCTGGGGTGATGCCGCTGCTGTTGCTGAGGACAATTCTGGTAGCGTTAAATTGTCCCTCCAGGACAAAGTGGAAAGCTTGATTCACAACTTCGAAGCCAAGAACGTTTTGGGTGAGGTTAAGGAACTTGTTGACGACATCTACTCCGAATTGTCTCACTAGAGTTTACTTCTAAATTTCCTTTATATTTTTTTTACGAATGCCATGTTTCCGTTTTATGAAATAATAATTGCGTAGTGTGACCGTAGTGGTGCTGATGTAATCGGAACTGTTTTGTTCACACCAATACGCCACCGCGCTCCTACTGCTTATGTAATCAGCGAATTGTTCGGGTGTAGTATGGAGAACCAAAGAAGTGTGTCACTGCTACCAGTTCCTTATAGATATTACATAGATAGTTTCCACACCCAGGATGTCGACACCAGCAAAGAGAAGACTCATGCGTGATTTCAAGGTATGTTAACCCGGTCGTTGTACCAAAAGCTAACGTCATTAACTTGGCGATCGCCTTCCATGCGATAACCGCCATCTGGTACCCTGGCAAAGCCAAGGCAAAGTGGGCAATACCAAAGAAAGCCAATCTTGGGCTAGTCACAGAAAAGGAAATGAAGAATGGCTTGGTCCCTCGGGACACTATTTTATTCGCAAATACTAACCTTAGCGTATGCAACAAGATGCTCCTAGTGGAGTTTCAGCATCACCGTTGCCAGACAACGTCATGTCATGGTATGTTATTTCCGATAGACAGGAGACCGTCCAACAGAGGTCTGTCCTGGGACTCGAGTTTTTTTTTGTAAGACCAGACCCGTTTACTAACCTTTAGGAACGCCGTGATCATAGGCCCATCAGACACTCCGTTCGAAGATGGCACATTCAGACTCATATTACAATTTGACGAACAATATCCTAATAAGCCACCAGTGGTCAAGTTCATCAGTGAAATGTTCCACCCCAACGTCTACGCATCCGGCGAATTGTGTTTGGATATATTGCAGAATAGATGGTCCCCCACCTACGATGTGTCGTCCATTTTGACGTCTATCCAATCGTTATTAAACGATCCCAATATTCTGTCGCCTGCAAACGTGGAGGCAGCAAATCTTTACAAAGACCACAGATCACAATATGTCAAGAGAGTCAGAGAAACTGTCGAGACCAGCTGGAATGAAGACGATTTAGATGATGAGGACGATGATGATGAAGATGTTGATGAAGATTGAATATGTACAGTGAATCTATAGGATAATTTACGAGATGACTATAAGTTTACTCTTCAGAGACGGGAGAGCGAATCACTACCTGAGCCATAAGTAGTACCATTTCTTTGCTTGGGCCCGTTTCTGTTCTTTCTCAAGCTGCTCCTTTTGTGCAAGCTCTCTTTTTCTTTTTCTTTCCAATTCGTGTTTGTCAATGATGACCACTTCCTTGGGTTTTCCCTCTTCGCCGGTATTCTTATCTCTGGCAAAAGCAAATAGAGCAATCAATACCGTGAGATATATGAATACTTTGGTGACACCATCCATTTTCTTGACGTCGAACTGCTTCTTTCTTACTGGTGTTTCTGCCAATACCACCGGGTCCTTGAGTTTGCTGATTATCGTGGACTTAGTAGGATGGGCATCTCTGACTTCCGAAGGAATTTTAAATGGTAAATCATAAGGAGCCTCGAGCGTATTCCAGTTTTTAAAATCCTCACGAACACCCCAGTCACCATAGGCGATATAATAGCCCAATAGTTTATCTTCAAGCGTCAACTTGGACCATTTTTTGTCATACTTTTCCTGTAATTCTTTGAGAACCTGTCCTTGGTGAAGAAGGCTCAATGCTCCAAAGAGTTTGGGATTCTGGAAAATCGGTTGGGTATCTATGGGCTGAGTAGCTTCAGACGATGACAGTGAGAAGAGCGACCCCACGTCTTTGAGGGATTGGAGGGCTAATCGTGCTGCTTCCTGTTTGGCCTTTTCTGGGTCCATGGGAGTTGGGCTAGTAGTGTCCACAGGGTTTGAAGGTTGCTTACTCTGCGACACATAGGCACGAGAGGCATAGCGACTAAATGGAGCCAATAATGGCCCCAGGGAAATAGCCTGGCGGATCATTGTGCAACGGAGAGGACAACTTGGTGGACTCAATTAGATGGAGGACGAGTCAGGTGGCCCGCGGGCACGTGACCGCGCTCGGCCCAGTTAGTGGTCTCCACCCATGCCTCGTAGAAAGATTGAAGATGCTGGGGAATAACTGAAGGGTTGTAGTAGCAGAGCGGTCGCTACCGATCCGTATTCACCATACAGAAGATGGCACGGAGATTAGATGCATAGGAATCCCCAACGTGAACGGGGTGGTGAGTGCCAGTTAGCTCGGCGGGGAAAGAACGCGGCAAAACATGCCATTGTCAATATCCAAAGGAAATAATACCCTAACAATTCCTGAGATAAAGTTTAGCATTGACTGGTTAGATCATGCGCCATCGTAAATCTCCGCATAGAAGCTCGCAAGGCTTCTCTGATGGAGAATTCGATGCTGCACAATACGCCAAAGTATGAGTTGACGCACCCAGATACGTTAAGGCAGGACGAATGCTGCAGAAGCAGAAATAGGCCAAAGCACGGCCCAGACAGGACTTTGGACCGATGATGATGTGAACGTGACGAGAGCTTGGCAAATGGTGATAATTGTGCTGCGGAGGAACAAATGCGAACAGCCAGAAATGGACAGCCCTTAGTGGCTACCACCACCATCCTCGGTACCATACAACTCCATTACCATACCTCATCAATTCCACCGCAATTCCACCGCAATTCCACTATCCTCTCACACTTGAGCCAAACGTTTCGCCTGGTTGCCAGGTTAGGAGCTAGCGCATTTTCCGGTACTCAGGTGCATGTCGCACTTGGGGCCCACACAAATCCGCAGCATGGGCTCTGGTCAGAGTCGGATTCAATTCCGCGATGTTGCTGCCTCCGAGACCCTGTAGTCAACTCCAGCAACCGGGGCGACCACCATCCCATCCCTTGCCGGGGCCCCTACTACCCCCAGCAATGCCTGGCTCGAAATCTTCAGGGTGCATTTCTCCGGTAGCAAATCCCCAACTCGAAACAATAATATGCCAGTTTCACCTAGTAGTGATGACTCCCGAACTCCCGCATAAAAAAAGATCGGATCTTACAGCCGTCAGTAGCCAGTTTCTTCATGGAGTTGTAACCATATCTTATTGTTGGGCCACGACCCTATTTTGTCCTCGTATTTGCCTGGGCATTGCTCGTGCCCACCCAACCCCTCGTCCAATGGCTTCGGCACCAATTGTCTTTTGTGTTGTGAGGGTTGACGACCCCAATCAATTGTCCCACCTGTGGTTCTTTGGTCATCTTACTAACTACATCTTCGAGTCCCCCTGCTGTTGATCTCGCCTTGTTCTCGTTGTTTGTTCCCATTCTTTTTCTTCTCTCACCTGTTCTTCCGTGACCGTTCTGGGTTTGACACTTGCGCGAGAGCCCGCTTATACATACCTTTTCCTTGCAACACCCGCCAGACTCACTCCATTACCTTCGATTTGGTTAAGCTATCCACCATCTGACTTGCGGGACATAGACTGGAGGCTACTGGTGATAAGCCCCTGCTGCTGATACCACCTCCCCTCCTCGGTTGTTTTTATTTTCTTATTCAATGTCGTCGTATCAAGAGACATTTAAAACTCCTTCTTCCCTGCCCCAGCCGACCCCGGATGCTACTACCAGGCCACCAAGCGTTCAAGTGGTGGACCAGCTCTTTGAATTGCAAGAAAGCTTCTACAGCCATATGGTCCAAGCTCTGGAAATGCTCGCCTGGGATGAAATCGCCCTGTTGCAATTACCCATAGCCAGTTTGCGGCTTATGTCTACGTCCGAATTGAAAGCCCGCTACTCTCTCATTCAGAAGTACCGCTCCGAGGTTACTCTGCTTGTTGTCTTCAACGAAATCGAAGCGGTTTTCCTGGCCCTATTCCGTTTCCTATCCCCTAGCCTCCTCAGCATTCAAAATTCTTTACAACGAAAAGATTCCATCTTTGCGGTCCACCCTGGAAACGAACTTAAAACAGACTCCCATAACTTCTTTTCCCATTTCCTCAATTACCTTTTTCCTGGGGACAGAATCAGCAAAGTTTTGTCCTTTCTATTGGAATCTCCCATCTACCTCCTGGCTTGTCGTGAAAACGAGCAGGACATTCATCATATTTTAGAGCATGAACTTCCAGAAAAATTCGAGGAATTGTCCTTTGACATGGACATATTCTCCCTCAAATACAATTTGGAGCAATACGCCAAAATTTACCCTACTCGGCTGACAGACCCAGTGCACGCAGAAATGTATAAACTCTCAATCTTGAAAGAAATGGCGTTTGATCCTCGTCAAAATGAAATGTTTGAAAACACCTACGAAAATACCATTCTAAGGAGGATAGTGAATGCGGAAATGGACTCCAGTCCAGAAACTTTTGACGAAGAACAACAGACAATACTAGACTTGATGGAAACCGTGACGTTCCATCTTAATTCAATACCGGAACTAACGTCCCTACTACTCGAATACTTTGAACTACTACACCACAAAAGAGTCACATTCTTTCTGGTTGCAACTCGAAAAGACGTCCCCAACCACTATCATGACACTCGATCCCAACTTTTACGAACGTCCCGAAATATACAAACCTTGTCTGATAGATTGGTGGACGAAGGCACAGTGGGATTGAGCTTTCTGCTGGCATATAGTGATGTCCTAGATGCACTAACTAACTTTGAAACCGTGTTGAAGCAAGCAATTTCCGTGTCCACCTCCCTACAGTTCCATCAATCTTTTTACAAAGAAGAATTGCATTTCCGAGTAAAAATAGCGGAATATTCTACGTCATTTTCAGAGCTATTATCTGTGCTACAAATATATCGTGATAACCCAGCGCTGTTAGCTTCAAATCCTACAGATATGGCATCATTTGAAGCGAAAGATTCTTCGGTCAAGGATTATTTCTTCGATTTGCACTATTTCCGACAGCGATTCAAATATGAGCGAAAAATAGCCCAAGTTTTCTACGATGCACATAAATAATACTAATTTCGAATACAGGTTGCATGCAACTATGCTTTGGTCCCAAAGACTCTACCAAGCCTTCGTTTCGATAATGTTACGTAAGCATTTTGCAGCTTTAATCACGGGATTTTGCAACCTTCCCCTCTCCCAACTTAATCCAGCGTTATCTTTCACCAGTGAGTGATGGACTAGCTCGCTTCTATACATGATTAGCACGTATGATCCATGGAATGAATGTTCAGTAATATAAAGCATTGTGTGTACCCCGACAACCCCAGTAAAATAATTGATTATCTGTGTCACGTGACTTGCCCTATTGAGAATACGCCCGAGGACCAAGTGCTAGTTGTAACATGCGACAACGACGGGGCTCTGAGGGGGCTATGATTGGAGTGGATGTTAGGTCACAATCTCGGTATCCTGAAATACATAATTGCAACGTGGCCTCTTCATAGACTGGGTTCAACGGATGGTTTTCCGCTGCAAGTCGGCGATTATTTTCTGGCACATGCCGCTACAAGTTGCATCAGCTAAGTCGACTTATCGTCATGTGCTTAAAAAATGTATCATTTCCCATTATCCTATAGATATATGCTATACCGCAATTACCAAGATCAAAAGAATAGTTAGTACCACCGCAAGTATTCCAATACACCAATTGCTGGCCTTTTCCCGGTTTCGCTCTATAACAACATTGATTCGCTTGAGCCCTCGCTGAAGCCTGGAGTCCATGTTGTCTAAGTCGTGGTCCAAATCATCTAGCATGAATCCCTGCTCTTCTAGTTCCGACCCCATCATTGTAGCCTGTTGATTGAGGGTCCGCATTGTTTCATGGATGCTGTCTAGCTGAGTATCCTGCTGCTGTATCATCTGCTGTGACTGGAGCGAGAACGGGTTCTCATCCTGGCTTATTCTATTTGACATGGTGGTCACTTCTCGGGGCTCCACTTTTCCTGGATGGCCATTGGCAGCCGGGGATAGGCCGAAAGTCTTGATCGATGCATCTTTTATGGATTGGGCTTTCTGTGCGAGGTCTTCTAACTCCTGCCGTCTCTTTTGTACCACTGTTTTGCCGCCGTAGCGTTCGGGGTTTCTTTCGCTGATTTCCACTGCCAGCTGTAAGTCTCGTTGGATCTCTTCAAATTCATCAAGGGTGTTTTCAAATTCCACGGGATCACCTCGGGACTGTATGATGCCTTCTAGTGTTTGTATAGTGGCCCATGCATCGTCCCTCACTTCGTTGTACGGATCCATGTTATCTGACGGTTGGTGCTGGTAAGACTGTCTATAAACTCGCGGCTAGATGTTGGGTGGGCGCACGACCACGCATATGTCAAGCTACTGTTGTGTGAACTATTAGTACGAATCACTATGTCCGAAAGTACAGCAACCCCAAAACTAGAGAGGTCGACCAGTCCCACGGACGTCAAGGTAGAGAAGTCAACGCAGCCGCCCGTGCATGAAGTGGTGGGAGGCTCGTCTGTTAGACAATACCTTAATAAGCATATGACTGAAACCTTGTTAGAGGGCCTTTATGAGGTGGGACGTACCAAGCCAGAAAATCCTTTGGTCCATTTGGGAGAATTCTTGATTAAAAGGGGAAAGGAGCAAGGAGAGTAAATGGTGGTGCAACTGGGATGATATCTTCGAAAATGTATAATTTTCAGTGTCCCAATTCCGATGAAATCATGCAACAACCAGAGAGTACAGAAACCTATTTGATTCAGTTCTTAAGCAAAATTCAATTACATAGTTGTTAGCAGCATTACGTTTACTGTGGAAATTTGTATGGTGGTATTTAGTGGAGAACTTGAAATACTGTATTAATAAACGACATAACGAGTTTTTTTTTTTCATGGCACAATTCCTTGTGTATTGTACTCGACTTGATGGCGGTTATATGGTCAATGTCGGATGGAGTATTCGCTATCACATCTAATAGTCTGGACAGTGTCCCACCCTGTAGATTGCCATACGGTGGGCGCACGCCCGTTTACAGATAACGTGACGGGTATTCAGGGAGGCAATGGGTTAATACCATCACTAGCCCTATGAGTAGTAACATCAATCCGAGGCCTTACTACGACCACGACACATTCAACGCGGGCTACTCGGTGATATATAAACCGGGGGTAGGGCTCGTCGATCCCTCCAATGGAAAACGACTCACCACCACCTTGTTTGAGGGCCAGGGTCCCGGTAAAGGTATAGGACTCAGAGGATCAAACGGGGCAAGTAACATTGGCCACAATAGCAGCAGTATCAATGGCGGGATTATCAGCACCAATGTGGGCAGCAAAAATTATGCCTACGATTTGGAAATTCAAGAGTATTTTGATGTAAGCAATTTTACCGAATTGTTGAAGAACTTGGTGTGGAGCTTTGTGAGAAATTACTCGAAGACGTTGATGAGTCAACCGCTAGAGCTTGTGCGGTTAGTTTTACAAGTGGGGCATTTCGTGCCCAATGGACAGCACAACAGTGGGACCACAAATAAACCGAGTATTGGCCAAACGGTGCTGGATGATTCCGATTCTGAATACGAAATCAACTATTTCCAAACGCCAGGAGAGGCAAATGAATGGACTGGGCCATTGGAGGAATCACAGAACGAAGTCAAAAGTTCCCGCCGCAAGCCACGTCCTGCTACCAAGAAGATCCAGCCTGCATCTACCCATACGATGGACATTCTCAGCTCATTAGTTTCAGCAGAGGGCCCTGTGGCGTTATTCAGAGGGGTCAATGCTTCGTTTATTTACCTGACGCTTTCACATACCATCGAAGCATGGATCACGGGGTTGGTGTCGCCGTTCCTTGGCATTCCTGATCCATTCTTTCTTGACTTGACCCATCTGCCTGATCCCTGGAAGCTGTTGCTCTTACTGGTGGGAGCATGCGTGGCCACCGGGCTTGTTCTCATCCCACTTGATTTCATCAGAGTCAAGCTAATGGTGACCCACTTCAGTAGCAAGAGTTCGCGGTCGGTGCGAGAACTGCTCCGTAACTATCCTAAATTGACGACACCACCTCCCCTGGTGGTGGTCTTAACCACCTTACATCAGCTCCTGGGCAGCGTGTTCCGTCGTGCTGCCCCCTATATCCTTTTCATTCGCTACAACAAGGACCTGTACAACTCCCCAGGGGTGTATACCGTGGTAAATTTGGCAGCCTTGCTTATGGAATTTTTCATAAAATTGCCGGTGGAAAACGTGCTACGTAAAGAACAGCTCAAGTGGTTGCTTAGTGCCAAGGACGACCCCACCGGAGTATTGACGATCACTCACGATGACTTGATTGTGGACACCGCACCCGAAACCGGCTATGGCGATGGCGGGTTCACTGGAGCGGGTGCCCGCGGTGCCATCGGCAATCTTTATAACGGATGGAGAGTGGGGCTTCTCAATCTAATTGCTGTTTGGGGCTACGCTCTCGCCAATACCACCACCACCGATGCCGAACGGTTATGACGCGCTGTACATAGATACGAATGCATATTGAATGATGGGGCGTAAATCTGCGGTGTTTTGATGCCTAGTCAATGGAGCACAACTCCGCGTCAAGCGTTCATGCGACGAGTGGCGCTATTTTACACACCAAAGTACATAAACCGAAACCACACTATTCAGCCGTGTGTCAGATGCGGGGACACTGGGAGTTGAGTCGCGAAGTTACTGTCGCGGCACTACTGTCAGCTTCCCAAAATAGCCCCAGTATTGATCACGCGTCACAAAAGTCTTAGAGAGCATGGACCCATCCACCGATCTAGACCGGGATTCTCGCTCGGTTCGCTTGCTTGCATACCCAATGCCACTCGGTTATGTGCCCTCGGCTATTCTTGATGTCTATCCAGGCGTGCGGAACCCTCACCATTTTGGCAGAGGTAGTAACAATGCAAAACAACTGGATCATAAAGAGCAATGCCGACGATAGGGGTAAGGCAGGGGTTTCCATCGACGGTAACAAGAACCGTTATATCGTTGGAACCCAAGCCTTGCAAAACCTGGTGACTTCTAAATCGGCTGGTTTATTAGATGGCCAAGTACCGTCTCCTTGGTATTTTTATTTTTTTTTTTTCATTTGTGAGAAGATCCCGCCTGTGCCAACTACTAAGCGTAACTGCAAACAAAAAATATTCCTCTCGGCCCGCAGACAAAAAGCGCACAGAATTAACCCAAATTGTCTCCTCTATGCAACTCCTGTATAATACCCACACAAACAATGCAGTGCCGTTATCGTATTCGGGTCGTATATATAGAAGCACTGATTCGTATTTCGGTATTGTACACTGCTGAAATTCATATATTAACCCCTCAGTAGCCCATTGGTATCCTTTACTGTGTTTACTCGCCGGCAGCCTCCATCAACCATCCTAGACTATGACATGCTAGCCCCAAGCAAATTCACCTACAAATCTGCCCGCAAGGCATTTCTCATCGTAGCAGTGCTACTGGTGGTCTATGCTGTTGTCACCGTCTATCGAATGCCTCTTCTAGATGACCTCGACGATCACTTATCGCCACTGTACCAGCGCCTCATGGGCATGACTTTGGTCGATGTGTCCATCATCAAATGTTGGAGAGCCTCATGTAAAGTGCCCCAAGGCTATACCAAAGTTCTTCCTCTGTTGGACCACGGCGATCCTGGCCACTTGTTCAGATATTACCTTGTGGTAAAGCATCAGCCAGTAGAAGTGGCCACCCGTGCATTAACTGAGTTACACTTTGAACCCACAACGAACTTGAACGACATCACTCCAAGCCCCGATACTGAAGTGGTCACTGTGGATAAATATTCCCTCATCAAAAAATTTGTGCTCACTACAGCCAAAGAAGGTCCGTTGCCTTCTGATATTGCCGCCATTCGTGATGTTGAAGTACTCTTTGGCTCTTCGGATTTTGCGGATTTCAGACCATACTACAACCCTTCACATTATATTTCTGATGATTCCGTCCATCCTATTCTTTCTTCATTTCAAATCAGCGCGGATGATGCGGTCAACTTCTCGAAAGAGCTCAAGCAATTCGATGACTTACGAAACAATATGGTATTACCCATCACCGGCTCTAAATTCAAAGTGTTACAATTAAGCGATCTCCACTTTGGACAAAATACAGGAAAGTCGAATCCAGACGGGTCAAAATCATCTGACCTTCGTACCATACGGTTTGTTGAAAATTCCTTGGATCTGGAAAAACCAGACTTGGTGGTGATAACCGGTGATATCGTCGACTTTGACCGGTCTATTGACTACAAATCGGTTCTTCTAAAAGCCTTACAACCACTCCTCAGTCGTAAAATCAAATTTATCTTCACTTTTGGTGATGAGTTGGCAGTAATGCCTGAAAGACGTTCACCCGACTCCGATACCTCCGCTCGCATCATACAGTTCTTGAGTTCTTTGCCATACTGTTACAACACTAACAAGGGAATGGAGTCTTTAAACCACGGCAATGCCAACTACAATATCAAGGTGATGAGAGATGATGCTGTGGCAGCACATATCACGGTTTTGGATTCTGAAAAGCAGAAGTTAGGTAATTCTCAGATTAACTACCTCTACAGAATCAATAAGGACGCTCAAGACATCTACAAGCTTTTATTCTTCCATTACCCCATCCCCCAATATCGTCCAGTGGGTAAGTTTAAGATCGTGGGTACCTACAACGAAAAGCACCCACTCAATTCCAAAACCGACGTTAAATTTCTTGATGATATTATTAACAATGGGTACATGGCCGTAGGAGTGGGCCATGAACACGAGAACGATGCATGCATTTTCAGTGAACAATCTGCCGATAGAAAGATCTGGCTTTGTTACAATAGTGCTACTGGCGACTCGGCCCATACCCGCATTGATGCTGCGTATGTTCGTAAGCTTCGGTTGTTTGAGATTGACTTCGACAAGAATGTGGTGCTAAGCTGGAAAAGAAACGAAAAAGACAAAAACGGCTTTGATTACCACCAAATATACCCATTTTAATGATTCTCCCTCGGGAAATCATGTGCATATAAACTATTTCTTCAGTTCTTCATGGATACCTCTTGGGATTATAATAATCTAATTCATATTTTACTTCGTAAAAGTAGCCGGTAATGTGAAATGCGTTTACGGTTAACCTTCGTAGATTAGGAGCCATTTCAGAAGAAATTCAATATGGCGCCTGATGTCTTAGTTCTCACATGCTTACAAGAATTATTTTACACGTCAACAACTATTCGTTTAAGCATGATAAGTCCAACTCGAAACCACCAGATCACTCCTATGTTCAATCTCACTTATAGCCCGGTGGGCACATTCAATGGAATCATAGCTGTTTACTTTTTCCTGCTTCCTACTAGTTCTTAGTCAAGGTTTTGATTGCACTGTAGAGGCAGTGACAAGATACAGGCAGTGGCAAGATACAGGCAGTGGCAAGATACAGGCAATATCTGATCACTAATTACCCGTAGGAACTTTTCGAATCGGAATGGTTATCCAGTACAGACTGTTAGATCGTGAAATTACGTAATCAGAAGTAAATGCTTGGTCAGCCTTTTTTCACCTCATCTCAAATCCATCACTACTGTATAGAGAGCAGTTACCAGGACCACTAATAGAACAACATGGGAAAAGCAAAGAAAACAAGGAAGTTCGCCCTCATGAAGAGGACGTTGAGCCAGAAGGATGCTCGTTTGAAAAACAACGCTGCTCAGCCAAAAAAGAAACCAGAAGATCCAGAACTCACAAAGCATGTACCTCAAGTGTCTTCAGCACTCTTTTTCAAATTTAATCAAGCGATCAAGCCTCCATACCAAGTTCTTATCGATACCAATTTCATCAACTTCTCCATTCAGAAGAAAATCGATATAGTCAGAGGATTAATGGACTGTTTGATGGCAAAGTGTATTCCTATCATAACCGACTGTGTGATGGCCGAATTGGAAAAGTTGGGACCTAAATATAGAATTGCATTGAGATTAGCCAAAGATCCTCGAATCCAAAGACTCAGCTGCTCTCACGGAGGCACCTATGCCGATGACTGCTTGGTCAACCGAGTGATACAACATAAATGTTATATAGTCGCAACCAATGATGCTGATTTGAAAAGAAGAATCAGAAAAGTACCAGGGACCCCACTTTTGAGTGTGGGTGGACATGCGTACGTGGTCGAAAGGTTGCCCGATGTATTTTAGATATATATTCCCTGGATGGATGTTACAATATATGTGGGTTTCTTGAGCAGTGCGGCTGCAACACAAATAGCCATTTTCCATTTTTGCAATCTTAGTAACCCTTTTCTTAACCAATGAAGTCACCACATCAGTTCATCCGAGCTTTCCATGTGGGTACAACTTCAGGAAATAAGAAGATTGAGACTATGTGTGCAAATGATGAAAATGGCAGGAATCATGCCCGGCCCATCGCTCCACTACAATTGTCTAAGCAAAAACTGTTCAAGTCAGGGGTATCTACATTGGACTGTAATTCTGGGCTAGACCTAGCGATTGATCAAATCTTGAAGGAGCAAATTCATAAGATAGCTGGAGTGCCGGAGGTTTCTGTGCCTGCCCCTGGCGTTGTATGGGGCAATAATGACGGTGAAGACTGTGGTCATACGAGCTTGAGGCACCGGCTATTGAAGCTCAAGAGAATGCAAGTTAAGGAGGTGAAAATACCCTCGGTATCATTCGAAAATCTGGTGGACTATCTGGTTAATTACTTCAAGATCCTACTAGCATACAATGTACTTGTTCAAACTATCCTACAAAAAAACTCTGAGTTGACTCACTTTAACGGGTGCCTAGAGCCGCTTATGAATGATTTCACAGCCATGTTGGACAATTCTGTTTCGGATAACATGAGCAGCCTGGACGTCGATTTCGATAGCACCACCAGCAATTGAATTAGCGTGCTGGGTTTCAAAGCACGACTACTAACACGGGTGTAAGTATTTACCCTGAGTAATGTTTCTCGACCTCCCACACCTTATTTAACTACGGGTCATTCTCTGCTTCGCGCTTATCTATAAGTAAGGTACCGATTTCATGACCATTGGTCTAGATGATCTAGCTCGAAGACATTATGCTGTGGCGCGTCGAACAACATTCGTCTATTGCTATTGTCATTCATAATTCCACCTATCCCTATGATCTGCTTCCGTGCGATAAGCTCGCATCGTACAAATCGTCCTGTACCTTGACTACAATTTAAGCCTCTTGTACCATATATCACATCTATATATACCGCTAGCGGTGAAGGTGTAATTTGTTGTAGCATTTGGAGATAACTGAACTTATAGTAGTATCCGATTAGCCAGTATAAGTCTGTTTGTTTATTCTCAAGTATGGAGCTTCTCTCTCGATAAGCGCCCTCAGAACTTGAAATAGATGGGCGTTTTGCAACATGGTACTCGTAACATATTTGATCACCAATATATAAAACGAGGCACTGAACGTCTAAGGGCCAAGTTAAACTGCTGTTTTTTTGTCATGCCGAGATCGTGTGACAACAAGCGACCTCACGACCATCCGGCCACCTCGTTGGTATCCGACAGTGTCAACAGCATTCGAAACCTGATTAAACGCAAGAAATCAGAACGAAACTTGACTCGCCTTGATGTTCACCCGCCAATATATAATAAGTTAGAAGATTCGGAGCCAGCACCTAAGCCAAGTATCAAACAACTTGCTAGGCGATCCCTTGTTAAAATAGTACAACCCCCACCCATCCATACTCAAGACATGGTACCACTCGCTCAACCAGTTTCGAAAGTACGTTCTAAAAAAGACAACACCGCCAGTTCCAACAACTCTGGAGGTATAATGTCTCCTCCAGCATCTCCCGTGCTTCAAAAGACCACAACCAACCTTACTTCCGAATATAGTCCCCTGAGCCCAAAATCAAAAATATCAATTGTAATGATACCTTCAACAACTTCCTCTTTATCATCGATTGACGTGTCACGAAGAAGTGCTTTCATTCCAACCATGAAACCACCCGATACCCCCAGAAGTTCTTTAGATAATTGGAAGAACATCAAACTAGTCTTGGATCAGGAACGAAAACCAGAATTTTTGACATTTGCACCCAAAGATATGGTGAAGATATTGAAACCTAGATTACGAAAATGTATCAAACAAACAAATATTGGTTTGAAAAAACTCTTTACTTGAGATGTACCAATGTTTCTAAGAACTTCTAATGCTTCCTATAACGTAATTAAGAATTCTGACCCTTGCAATTGATTTGAAGTCTTAATCGAGTCAGAATTTTACATTAGTCATTTCGTGAAGAGATACCGTATCACAAATGATGTATTCCAATCGTTCCTTCCCAATACAAGAACCTTGCTCAGAAATATTGATTAGCAGCGACTGAGTATATGACGATGAAGCAATGTTGTTTGCAGCAAAAAGGCATCAAAAATATGGTGCGTCAATGGTACAGCTTTCGATTTCAGATTCAGCTACAGGTTCAATTTCTGTCTCTTCCAGTTGAAACTCCTTCGCTAATTTAAACTTGGTTGATAAATTACTCTAAAACGTGAAACTTAATTTTACCACTTTTACCATCAGAAACTAGAAGATGGAATTAATAAGGCCAATCTCTATTTAATATATCTCAATGAGATGGCTATGACTTTTTGACTAGAAATTATATAAAATCAGTAATAAAATTACACATAGTTGAATATTCTGGTCGCATCGGGTCTTGATGATACTGTGTAGGATTCGTCTTTGGGTAAATATCTATATATAGGATGTTGGCACATTAATGAAACTTACTTTGGAATTTAGATTGCATAATAAGTGGGCATTTAAAAGTACAAATCCCGGAGCAAGCTTATGATTGAAACTCCCAATTGCTCTCCTAAAAGTACCTTGAGTTTCTTAGAACATCCCAGCTAAGTAGATGTGTAACCCAATAGCATAAAGGTACACGTCCATACTGAACCATCACGTGATGAAATGATTCGTCTTCGGACACGACTTTTCAAGTTGACACGAAAACTCAACTCGGCGTTTATACAGATCTACCCAAACAACGTTGACAAACGCATTATCACCTATTCATACGATTTGGTGGATCGTGTTGTAAATTATATCATTGACCAATTACACAACGGCTCCCTTCTTGGTGCATCAATTCGACAACCTTTTTGAATAGGTCTCAACTTAATTATGGTGGTGTTAGCAGCTTCTATATGTACCCGTGGTGGTAAAGCATTGTTGTCCCGTCAATTCAAGGACTTAAGCAAGGACCGTATCACCGCGCTACTTGCAAACTTCCCAAGCTTGATCAGCGACTCTTCCAGTCAACATACTACTGTGGAGGATGAACATGTGAGATACGTTTACCAACCACTTGAAGAGCTCTACATTGTATTAATCACCAATAGAACGTCTAATATTCTTCAAGACATTGACACCTTGCATCTTTTTGCTTCGACCATCAGCAATTTATTAAGAACAGTCGACGAAGGTGAAATTTTTGACAATGCGTTTGAAATTATTAGTGCCTTTGACGAAATCATCACTTTGGGATACAAAGAAAACGTCACCTTGAGCCAGGTGCAAACCTTCTTGAAGATGGACTCTCATGAAGAAAAGATCCAGGAGATCATTGAAAGAAATAAGGAATTGGAAGCAACCGAAGAAAGAAAGAGAAGAGCTAAAGAAATTCAACGTAAAGAATTGGCCAGACGTAACTTGGAACAAATTCCTGGCGCTGGTAGTAGCAGCTATGATTCATATCAAACATCACAAACTGCCCAATCATATCAACCAACTTACCAACCAAATCCTGTTATTGAAGCAAACACTCCTGCGACTTCCCTTGGTAACAGACCTTCTCATGCTAGAGGCGGTTTGCAATTAGGAAAGAAGCCTGCTAAAGTTGCCCAAGATTCCCATCAACCTCTTTTGGCTCAAACTCAACCTGTGTTTCACCATGCCCCAACTCCTTCTCAACAGACTCCAGAACGAACTGCCTCTCCTGCATCGTCGGCACCTAGGGTTCCAAACGATGGTATCTTGATCACTATCAATGAAAAGGTCAGTGCCGAGCTTACTCGCGAAGGCTCCATAGTTCAATCTGAAATCAAAGGTGACTTGCAATTGAGAATAAATAATGCTGAATTGGCCCACTCGAAGATATTGGTCAAGACCGACAAATCTAGTGGTATTCAATACAAACCACACCCCAATGTTGACCGTAACTTGTTCACTTCCCAAGGAGTTATTGGCTTGAAAGATAAAACTAAGGCCTTCCCATCTAACGACCAAGCAATTGGTGTGTTGAGATGGAGAGCCACAGCCAAACAAGATGATTCTTCCTTTATTCCACTTGTCATTACTGCCTGGGTTAACCTCACCGACCTGGGTATTGCAGAAGTCACTTTAGAATATGAATTGACCTCTAGCTATATAGAAGCTCACTCTGGTACCAACCAAGGTTCTATTGAGCATGTCAAGTTGTTGATTCCTATCGCGTCGTCTGAAGTTAATTTCAACAACGAATCGAACGATAGTGTCTCTTATGAAGTGTCAGAACTTGGAGTTATCTTTGATATCGGATCAATTTCGCTCGATGATCCTCAAGGATCGTTTGAGTTTTCTATTCCTGCCAATGATGAAGATTCGTTGTTCCCAATAGAATTACAATTTGAAATTAGTAACACTGCGGTTACTGAGAGTGATGTGGCATTAGGTAAGATTCAAGTGATAGACGTTGTTTCTAATAACGGCGACGAAGCATCTTTGCCATTTGACTTGCACTCTAACCTCATTTCTGAAAGTTTCCAAGTTAATTAAATACGTTTATAAAAAGTAGTACGCAATACAAAACTATTGATGTTTTAGCTATTTTGCATATCTATATTACAAGGGTAACACCAGAAACAGCAATGGAGAATTTTACTCCTAGCTGTTCTTGGTTGTTCAATTCGGTTAGTTCCCGCAACACTTTTTGTCTCGGATCAAGAAGGGGTACCCGTTTAAAGCTGGCGGCTGCCGCACCACCACCTATCACCGGTTCCTTGACATGATTTATAATAATGTTAAATCCTTGAAGCGCGCCGGTCACTCCAGATAGATTGAAGCATTCTGATTCGAGTGTTTTCAACTCTCTAATCAAATGTCTCGGTACCATATGCCCATAAAGTTCATCTTCATTTATACTGTTGGAATTGGAGCACTCCAAAATGATTGCTTTTAGAGAGCCATCCACGATAAGTGGAGCTATAGATTGCCATATTCTAAAATTGGCCGAACTTTTGGACACTGAATCACTCTCGCAGTCACCAAACACCAAGATGCTTCGGTTATTTTGGCGATGAGTAATTAGAAATGATGACGAGATGTAGTGGTCACTCAGCACCGACGACGATGGTGACGGAGGTGATGCGTTTGATGTCTTCGCTCCCCCTTCGACTTCAAGTTTACCATGACTTAACTGAAACATGGTAATATTATATTGTCCGCAAACCCAGGGGACTTCAAAGTCGTGACGTACTAACTTTACTATCTTGAAATGTGGCATGTTGGGCCAGATGATTCCATTAAAAATGTGTTCTTGCAATGCATCAACGGTATACTTTGATCCGTGGATGTTCTTCGGCACATCCACGGAGTATCCAGCCAGGTTTATCACCATTCCTGCGATGTGGTCAAGATGTGGGTGGGTGATGAGGCATTCCGTAGTATGGCAGACCACTTCCTGTGATATCTCGAACGGGGACTTGGTGTGCAAATGCTTAAAAGGGTTTGAGATAGGTGTTTGGATGTAGTCATTTAAAGGTAAAGAGTCGGGATAGTAACTTAGTAGCTTTGTCCCCGGAGTGCCATTCCCGGTCATCTCTTGGTAAATAATCTCTGCAAGCAGAGAAATACCAGCCCCCGCATCAATACAAAGTAAAGTCCCCCTGGCGGCCTCGTCATCTATCACGCTTTGATATGATATGCCCCACGGTTTGACAAGAAGGGAGCATGTTGTTCCATCAATAGGTCCACCAGATGCTCCCAAAAAAGTCAACTCAAAGCTATGGGCGCCGTCTTCACCGAACGGAAGGGATGAGGCATTACTTGAAAGTGTTAGCATCTGCTCGGACAACACCATCGCTACCGCTATAGCTATCAGTGATGGTACAAGAGACAGTCCAGCGATAGGTGCTTGCCATCTATAGTGGAAACCAGATACCAAATAGAAAGTGGATGGTAGAGTGTACCTATAAACGCTTTCGAGGAATTTCCACCCTGGTAAATAAAATTATCTTCCACGGTTCCATGCATGAGGGTGCCACGACTATATATAATACGGGGTTTAGCGAGCTTATCTTTTAGACGACTTAGCCGTGGGTACAACAAAGCGCAGGTGTTGGGCCCAACTAGTACAAAGTCGGTTATAGTTTATGAAACTAACCTTGGTATTGCGAATATGCATATTCTCATGTAGACCTCTTGCTCGATGAGATTTTTGTGTAGTGCCATGTGTAGAAACCGAACATATTGTATTTTAGGGGCTTCTAGAAGAATGCAATGCGCACGTATTTGGTAATCACTTCTGCAAGTGACCGCCTTAATTCGCGCAACCTCATGCAGCCGATCCTGGACTGTCCCAGTGCCCTAGACGATATTCCTTTACTGTAGCGAGTACATGCATTCTCCGCCCCCTCATCCCCTTCTCCATCTCAGGTACTAGTTGGTGGTGCATGAACCTGAAATCCCATATACCCCACTCGAAGTAATGAAACGTCTGCTACAATTAGTCATGAAGTATAATGTGTGTCAAATCGTTTCCATACCTATTGCAGGTGTCCTTGCAAAAAGACGCAGCTATTGTTTCTATTGTGATAGCCTTTCTGTCCCTGACATCATTTTGGGCGAAATTGTGGTACAAATTTTGCGTCTACGATGCATGCTCATCATGCAACTAAATCCAATGCATACGATCGGTGCATAGAAGCATGCTAACAACCTTAATTATAAGCGAGCTAACGAACAGCTACCCGGAGGGTTTGCCAAGTAAATCACTTATCAGCAGGACAAACTTGTCCGGACAAATGGTACCCCCTCTTACTGTTAGTCACCCGTCACTCGATTTCCAAGGCGTGGTTGATTCTGCATATTCTAACTTCTGTTTTGAAGGATCGACGATTTGTTGAGCCCCGCAACAACCAATTAATGCTCTCCTGGGCTCATTTTTCGTTGGCGGATTCCTTGTCACAAAAAGACTTGTATCCTTTGCGTAAATCAGCCTGTAGTGTTGACGAATTCGGTAGCGGAATAGATGGGTATTTTCTAAATATAATTCGCTTTGTTCTATGTCCAAAATCATGATTCTTGACACTGGTCCATCACATTTACAAACACCAGTCTACAATTGGTCCAAGGTTTAAATTTCATGCACATTTCTTGATCTAGTTGGAATGTTACTATTCCGTTCACTTAATTAATCTACTGTTGAGAACTACCATACCCTCTAATATCCCTAGCAAATCTCCAACTTTGATTGTCGATCTTGACATCCTTTTCGATCTCATACTTGGTACCCTTTTCTTTAATGTTGACCAAGGAAAATTTGTCATAAGATCTAGCATCTCTGTAGAACAAAACCCTCATACAGTCCATAACCACTTTTTTAGCCTGTTCTTCTGTCACATTGACATAATCTTGTTCGTTGGGTATTAACTTTCTCAACAATGGAATCGCCAAGTGGTTACCGAAGCCTGTGGCTAAAGTTGACGCACCATAAGCAACACCTAATAGATCGACGTATTTCAAGAATGGGCTTCCGTCGTCATTGAATCCTCCAACCAAAACGGAATTCCACAATGGATCCATCTTCGATCTTCTGTTGTACAATACTCTGGTCAAATATTCGTGTACATGTGGTGCTCTTAAGTTGTTGGCACCATCATTATCATAAATTTCTTCATCGGTTTCTAACTCATTCAAAATCCTGTGCAATTGTTGCATGTCTGAGATATCACCAGAGATTCCAACCACAGTTTCTTTTCCGACTTTGATCAATCTTTCAATATTGTTGAATCTCATTAAAGATCCGTATGATCCCATGGTGTCTGCAGCCATTATGATTCCGTCCTTGTATTTCAAGGCAATGACAGACGTACCTGTAATTATTGGTTGTTGAGTGTGCATCTTGGGGAATTGGTCGAGTTGTTCGACAGTAGCTTCCTTGACACCTGCGTGGGCTATGGCATGGTTGTATTGTCCATACGTAGCATCACTGGGACGTCCCCAAGCAAATGGATCGTGATTCATCTTGTTTAATGTGACCTTGACAGATATTGAATTGTAGTGAGATTAAGCCTCAAGAGTGTTTCGAGCGATATCAATCAGATGAGGGCGGTTGTAATTCACAAATTAAAACTCCGTAATATGCTTTACCTAGAGATTGACCTTCTTCCAATTCAGATTGTCTAATGATAGATGATAACGGGAACACTTAGTGAGTGGCAATTCGACGATTTTTGCCCCTGGTTATGTGCAGGTAGTTATATGCAGGTGTTATGGCCCTAGTGAACTTTCGAACACAACTGCATTACTTAGAAAGTAGCACCCGTAACAGAGTAGAATCCGAAGGGCCAAAGGTCATTACATTTTGGCACTTGAATAATTATCTTTTCTTCTTTGTTTTGCAAATCGTTCATGTTTTCAATTACTACCACTATATTTCGTTGCATGTTTATTTGACAATTCTAACTAAAAACGATGTCGAATCCTAGATATTGTATCGTGTAGCCAACTGTCCCTTTCTAAAATACCAAGTCGGCACCACCACTGAGCACGTTATCGATTTCGTTTTCTTTAGGAGCTTTGTATCTGAATCTCGCTGGCAATGCACTTCTGGAGAAAAACTCGCCATTTTGGGGCTCTACCGGGTTTGAGTTGAAGTAGCTGGAGGCCGATCTAGTAGCTCCACTCGGCAATTCACCGTTTGGTGCCATAGGGTGTGGTTGAGGGGCATGAGATGCGTGATCTGAAAGTTAGTTTAGCTGGTCCAGGGAAAAAGTTGCGTCAAAGTACTTACTGGTAAATTGGTGTGGACCACCGACGAATCTGATGAGCGGAACGTGCTTAAGCAATCTGGTAGAGGCTCTCATGGTAAGTGGTAGTTAGAGTTTTACACTATAGTGCTGACTCTTATTGGTCGCAACACCGGGACAGATGTCAGTCACGTGCGAACATGACAAAATCTCCGGGGTGGCATGGCTGGGGAAGAGACCCTGCTGGCCAGGCATTATATGGAAGGAATGCATTCGAGGGATATTTCGCCCGTGTGAAACTACAGTTAATGGGACCACTTTTGGAATGTTACTGGTTTGAATTTTTGGCTACTTCAGTTTTGCATCCACTACATGGTAAATATCCCATAGAACTGCCTAGAAAACTTAATCCGAAGAATTCAATCATACAGTACAATTTATATCGGTGTATTTAGCAGATTAATGTGTCGCTTCGTATAATTTTTGTTACTTGTACTCGAAACCTGGAAATTGCTAGAATTTTACAAATTTAGCTAGCAGAAATATATTTCATAAAGGATTTCTTCAAAATCAATTCAACATTGACTAAACCATTCACCTCCTCCGGTAATTGTCCTTCATCCCTGCATGGAGAAAATTACCTTGGAGTCGCCTCCCCCACATAATTTGAAGTCTAGGTTGGCCCATACCACTCGCGAAAATCTACACTACCAGTAGTGCTAGCAAAAACTGTATGCGAACACGTGAAACTATTCATCCACCACCATGTCTGAAAAGCTACAAAGGACCATCCAGCGGTTCCAGTCCAAGATTGATAGCGGCTCGTTCTACGAGGCCCATCAAACATTGAGAACCATCACCAATCGTTATGTCAAGAGCAAGCAATACCCCGAGGCGGTAGAGATCTTGTACCAAGGAGCAGTGATCTTGGGCAAGAACAAGGAGTACAGTTCGTCGAGCGATTTGATTTCGTACATGGTAGAGGTGATGAAGGAGGGAGATATTTTCGATAAGAACAAATTGATTGACTCCATGAGTTACTTGCCCAACACGGAGCCAGGCTTGCTCGATTTAGCCAAACAAATCAACCAAGCATCAACCAATAAGTACGGCGATGCCGAGATCCACCACTTCTTCGGAAACAAGTTAATCCAAGCGGTCAAAGAAGGAGAACAAAAAGTGTTCCCCGTGGCCGAGGTGCATCTTGTGTTAGGAACATACGAATCGGTGCCCATCTACAGTGATTTTCTATTTGAATGGTGGGAAGCCAACGGCGGCGACCCCGGGGTGTTTTTAGCTCGTGGAGTCATCAATTATGCATATCTCAAGAATATTAAGTTTGCAAGAGAAGTGGCGGAAAGATTCGTAAATAGACTAATTAGTCATGGAACCCTTAAACAGGACCAAAAAGTGACTGAAGGTGATGTTTCTGTGTACGTGGGTGAGTTTCCGGTGCTCACGTTCTTGCAACTTCTTTTATTGGCTTTAACCAAGGATGCTGCTCGGTTCAGCCAATTATTCGATCAATACAAACCGGTGTTACAGCGCAACAATCTTGTGGCCCCAATTCAGCATCTTGGTAAGCTCTTCTTTAACTTGAAGGGCCCTGCTGCTGCTCCTAATATGTTGTCTTTCATGGGAGACCTCTTTAAGTAGATCTCAATATACTCAGCAGTCGCAATGCTTGGATCAACTCGGGGCGCTTTGCCCGAGTCAATTCACATTCCGCTTCATCGTAGGTGGCCCATCTTCGTTGCCGTTTATGAGACTCAGGCCACTTCATGCTTATTTCGGACACCATAAGCTCGTAGAAGTGAAATTCGGTTTTGGGGACAACTTTGGTGGGATCGAAGTCTCCAAGCTCCGACGCCAATGGTGCCTTCATTCCCCGTGAGTCATACACCACTTCCAACTTCTTGGTCACGGTCCCTTCCACCCCTGCCTCTTCCCAGGTTTCCCTAACTGCACTGACCAGGTAATCTTCGCCTTCATCCAATTCAATGCCTCCCTTGGGAAGAACCCACCGCCCCGCATGGGCCATCGATTGCACCATTACCACTTTGTCTTTGGTGTCATTTAAGCAGACGCACCCGGCCACCATCCGGGCTCCAGTTTCAGGATTGTACCGTTGATTTTCTCTTCCCACACGGGACTTTGAAGGACGGTCACTCATGGGAATAGTTCGTAAACTGAGTGTTACTACACGCTTAATTGGAGATGAGTTAGACATTCGCGGCTGTCTATCAGAAACGTGGAGAAACATCATGTGACAGGACTGCCGGAGCAACGGCTACGGTTTTAGAGTGCCTCCACTGGACTGGAGTTTAGCCAAATTTTCCACAGTAACTACCCTACTGCCCTCACTACCTAATGTTCTACCGGAACCGGAGGGGGTGGTTGTTAAGAGTTTAATTTACAAGCCTCTCCCATAAAATCTCATAGTGCTGGTCTAAACCAATCATGAAAATTGACAAAAAGTCTAACGTCAAGTTACGTCAAGTTACCGTTCGCTTGGTTGAATAATATCTGGCTCAATCACCTCAGATAATTGGTCAATCACATCATTCACCGGCCAATTGGTGTTCTTTGGAGACACCTAACCCAGGACTTTGTCGCGCACACGACCACATATATGGATCGTTGATTTCACGATCTTGCAACACGACAACCACAATGAAAGTAGCCGTACTAGCATCGATCATAGGCATTGTGGCAGCACATGGTAGACATGGCTCCGTTCAAGAACGCCCCAGCGATTTGTCTTGGGAAAGATGGCACATGTTGGAAGAGCATCGAATTGACCAGTATAGTCCAGACCTCTTTTTCAAAACTCACGAATCGGGGTCAGGCTGGGGCCGTGAGGAGATCTTGAACTTATATGGAGTAAAGGACACCCCGGGAGATGGATCTGGAATGGGAGAAGGCTTGACTGTGGTGTCTGAACTGGAAAAGGACCAAGTTGTATCGACAATTCTTAACTTATTGGATACCAATGGAGACGGCCGGGTTTCACTTGAAGAATGGCGAGCCTTCAGAGGACAGTTACCAGATTTTGGGTACGGACCGGGCCATCATTTTGATTTTGAAACAGAGTATGAAGAGCATCATTGGAAATTGTACCATGCAAATGATGATCCAGACGTGTTGGTCAAACACGTAGAAGATATAGAGCATGAGTTACTTCACCATGAGATGGAAATAGAAAACAATAAGGTGAGTGTCGAGGAGGGATGGCTTTCAGATGTTAGATTGGACCAAATACCTCTCAAATACAGAGCACTATAGGGTGGAAAATATACGTATTGATATATACATATTGGTATGTACAGAATAAATGGGCGTAGGAAATTATCAAACTACCGTAGGCATATTCTTGTCTAGCTCTATTTTCGATACTGGCAATAACAAGTTCCAAAAGTGAAATTTTTCACTTGCCTTAGGCATCGAGGGTTCCGCTGGCACACTTTCTTAGTTCTGCCAAGTCGTTAGCACAATCGCCTGTTCCTTTCAAGCATTTCTCATAATCTTTCATTTTGCCGGCACATTCTCCTTGGATCTTTTGAAAAGAAGGGACACTTGTTTTGATACAACCAGCCAAAGCCATTTGTTCGTTGTCGCAGGTGTTCCCACTACTCATACACTTGTGGAAAGCGATAAATTGCTGGGGACAATGACGAGCAATATCCTCCATCAAAAACTGATCAAGGGATCCACTTTTTTCCATGATCAATTAGTAAAGAATGCAGCAAGTGGTGACTGATCTGGATCAGCCATTTGCCAGCATTTACCATGCTATCGCAGCCGGTACTATGCAGGAAACATCTATGCGTACAATTTAAGGGTAAGCCGATTTGAAGAATACCACACCCATCACAGTTCTCGTAAGACCGTATACCATGTCCGTTCGACTCACTCTTATTTCGATGACATGGATACCTGTCATGTATACCTTTGCCAACCATGTATATCAGCCTTATCAGATACGGGGTAGCTCCATGAGTCCTACGTTCAATCCCGGGACCGAGACCACAACCAATGACATTGCGCTTGTGAGCAAATTCAAAGTGAAAGAAGCCAAATACCAGCGGGGAGACGTGATAATGTTCAGGTCGCCCGAAAACCCTGAAAAAATCCTAACAAAGAGAGTGGTGGGACTCCAAGGAGATACCATCAAGCCCAAGAGCCCACCGTATCCCAAGACACTGGCGGTTGTGCCTCGGAATCACTTGTGGGTAGAAGGTGACAACGCATTCCATTCCATCGACTCCAATAACTTTGGACCCATCAGTCAAGGTTTGGTGGTGGGAAAGGTAATCACCATCTTGTGGCCATTGAGCAGGTTTGGGAGTGATATACAAGGAGGCAGAGATGCTCGGTCTTTGGGAGCAAGTGAAATTTCTGTGAAACTGATAAACGACATTTAGAAGCATTGTATTCTATTATTGCATTGTATATAGATTGGCATAATTAAAAGAATAAGGACTATTGATTATGGATGTTGTTCGTAGAATCCGTCATTATCATCATCACAGGCTGGCTCAGGATACAGGCTGGTAGGAAGGGCATACCGTTCGTTACAGTCTTGTGTCTGTCCGCATGCTGTGTTTGCTGGTCGAAATATTACGGCTAGAAATGCTGCCACTAGGAATACTACTAGTGCCGGAAATGGCACAAGATAACATAGCAAACATATTCCAAGAATGGCATATCTTGCGCTCATCATCCTTCTCTTCACTGCAACAGACCATCCCTCCGCCGGTAGCGGGGCGAAATCCTTTTCAATCTCCTGGCACTCCAAGGCCCTTTTCTCCATGACTAAGTAATGTATATATTTTTCCTGTACATAATTCAGATGATCAAGATGTCTGTTAAGGCAGATCTTTCTCTACACTTTAGTCTGAACCGCAAAAAAGATTCCCAAAACCGTTACATGAAACATATACTATTGAACAATGCGAGAGGTAGTATGCCATTTTACTTGAACAATCGGTCCTCGCAAAGGGAACTATTTTTGCACAAAAAAATTACAAAATGAGAAGAGAAGATATTGGAACTGGGATTTAAGAAAAGTCGTATACACTAGAACAAGGTGGATGATATTAGAACCAAGGGATCTGTAATTCCTGAAATTTGCCTAAAATGGCAACTAGTATATACTTACGGTCGAACCCATCATATCAGTTAGCCGGTCTAGTATAGTGGTTAGTACAGTTCGTTGTGGCCGAACAAACCCAGGTTCGATTCCTGGGACCGGCAATGTTTTTTTGCTCTCCGTTTAACATCTACAAAAACAGAATAACGAATGCTATATATATTGATTAGTATTCTTCGATGTTATTCTCGGTGTCAGTTACCTTCACCGAATCAATCTTGATAGCAACAAGAGCGTTGTCTTCGTTCTCTATATAGTTTTTGGATTGCACCTGGTCAATTCTGGAATTATTCAAATGCAACGACTTGTAGAATTCAAACGACACCGAATCCTTTTCTTTATCAAGGATCTGGGCGCTCCCGGTGATCATTACAGATACTCTGCCCAATTCATTTTTGTTAATGTTTGCAAGAAGTTCAAACAAAGAGTTTCTTCTGCCATTGGCATCGGTGCTCTGGTGCTCATCACTGGGAGATTCCTTGGCAGAGATCCAGTCGTGGACCAATACTGATACAATTGGATTGGCCACCATATTCTCGTACTTAGTGGTCTTCTTTGGCGTGGAGATGATGATGAAATCTTCCTCGCCGTTGTGATAGTAAGTGTAGTTCATCAATGACACATGGGGGACGTTGTTGGAGCATGTGCCCAAATGCACGAATCGGGTCGACTTCAATAAAGTCGTTACTGATTCAGGTAATTTTGTCATGGCTAATTTGCTATCAACGGAAGCCCAATGGTTTATGAGTTGGGGTACCACATTTGTATTGCGCGTTACCTAATGGGTTAGTAATCTGGGTTGCGCCAAGATAAGAGATTAGAAAAGTGCTACAAATACCAGATTGTTTGGCGTTGATTGTCAGGACAATGTTGCAGACTCAAATAAGAATATACTTTATAACCGGGTTAATTTCTTATAAACATTCAGGTCGTCTATCAAGTGACCTAACTCTTCTAATGTCACATCCAATTGAACCATTTTGTTTTCTTCTATAATTAAATTTTTGTTTAAGTTGATATTTGTAATGATGTGTCCGTCATTGTTGGTAGTAAGACCCGTTGAATCCAATAATAATCCAAGCTTGTATAAAATTTCCCAACTATTTTTAAGAATATCTGCAGACCAGATTTTTTGATTGATTTTTATATTTGTTAGCATCTTGCTATCAAAGTTGGTGGTAGAGGCAGCAGCGGTAGCATTGACGTTAAACCCCTTCATCATATCTTGATACTCCTTGTATGCTAAGTTAAAATTGATTACCTGTAAGTCAAATTTTTCGATCCATCGAGCAGCAGCAATTGCTAGTAGTAGCTCCAACGTAGATAAGGATTTTACCACCTCTTGTACATGATTTGTCGACTGGTTTTGAAGGTACTTTGCAAAGTGGCTATCGTCGAGAAATGGCGACTCTAGTGTTATTTTGGACATTGGGAAAACACACGAGTTATTGAATTCTTTGTAGTTTTTTATAGAATAAAAGTTCTGATACACCAATCTCTTGAGACACGGTCCTTCATAAAAGAGTCTTTCGATGTGTGCATTCCATTGCTGGCCCAGAACTTTATTCTCCAATTTTCCCATATTTTGCTCATTTATGGTTAACCCCAATTTTGCATTTGACCAGAATTCATCTATGGTTGAGGGTTTATTTATAGAAATAATTCGTTGTGAAAACCTACTACGGACCCGTTTCTCTAGTAATTCTCTGGTGATAACTTTGCTGGAAATACCAACCACGCATATGGGGACCGTGCTTGTTTGGGCAGAATCAAAAAGATTGTATAGGAGGGTTTGCTTGTTATTATCGGTGAACTTTTCGAATTCTTCAATAATGAAAATTAACGAGAGCTTTTCCTCGGTATTTTCCTCCGTGTGTAAGGCACCGGTTAGTAAGGGTTTTTCGTCATTCTTCTTATCAAAAGTATTCAATATGATATTCATGGTATCGCTTATAGATCTCTGTTCAAATGTAGTTTGTTCATCTTCGCTTGATTGGTTGTTCAATTTTCGATCTAATTGCTTGGCAATCTCTCTAACAGCGGAGTTGTCATCAGAATGGATAAAGGCATTCAATCGGAACACGAGATACTGCCCTTCGTACTTTGATTCCATATCAGCCAACGCCGCGTTGACGAGTGAGGTCTTTCCCGAGGCCCTGGGTCCAACTATCAAAATGGAATGGCCTTCATTATCTCGTATAGTATGTTCAAATAGCTTGTGGATCTCTGTGTACTTCTCTTTGAGTGAATCTGACTCGAGAATATTGGAGAAATTGCCCATTAGTTGCGAGGTGACTTGGTGCTTGATGGTAGTTATGTCCTGTAGAGAGACAATTTCCGTACGTTTAGGTCGTTTGGATTCATCTTCAGCAGGTGGGATATTATGCTTGCCATTGATAGTTACATGGCCGTTTTCTGACATCGTCCCAAGGTAACAAGTTTCTGATGATCTGTTGAAGGTAAGGGCTAACCATCACAAATCACGTGGTAACACCACCAAACGGGACCCAACGGCTGGAAAATCCAGAAGGTTATCAAACCGGGTAATTGTGCTTATTAGAAGGGTCGTCTGGGCCGAAAGTACTTTGGCTGGACTTATGCATATCGTAAACCTCATTCATCTACATGACACGAACATGTGTTAGAAGTGCTCGACTTAATACAAGAAACAGTCTTCCTACAATACTCACACTCGTAGAAGAACCAGGTCTATTTTTACCTGAAACTAAACGATATTCCAGTTTTTCCATTATTTGTAGATTACTTATGCCGTCCAAGTTTGAAAACGAAAAAGGTTTCAATTAGACAAATCACAACGAAATAATCTGTAACAGCCCTTCAAGTACGTCACGAATTAACCCAAAGTGGAGATCAAGGATAAGTCCGAGACTCTGTTGTAGGTTTGGAATAAGGCAAAAAATGTGTAGGTATCAGGGTCCCAATTGGGACCACTGAAACAACCTGTTGCAAAGGGTGCGAATATGGACAGTGGTACCCACGAAGTGTTTCATGATATCAACAGAAAAATAGACACCTGTGCCGGATACCTGGGTCCTATATAGAGATTGGCTACTCGTCTTGTCTTGTTGGACTGTAGCCCATGTCCACCGAAAAACCTCGTACTATCCATAAAAATGTACTTACCAATTTTAATAAGACTTCTAAGGGCAAGATCTATGAGAAGGACCTTAAGGATATCTACTCGATGATGATAATCTGCCTTGACTTGAAACGAGTTGCTTCCAACAAATTTAGATTTAAGTTGATTAAGCAATACTCTTACGGTTTTTTGGCCGAGCAAGCGATCGTGGCCATGGATCACTTGACTGTTGAAGTGGGTCTTACTTATACCACCACATCAATTTCTTACAGTATCAAAAAGGATCTTGCATTGGCGTTGCTCAAGCGGTTTTTCGAATCGAAGCTTCTACATTCACCAGGCGAACGCACTCGCTCTAGCTTGGAACCGTTGGATATTGTGCAACCTACTCCAAAGGGAATTGCTATCCTTCATGAATTTTGCATCAATATTGGAATGAAGCCACATCGGTTCCCAGAGATAATTGGGTCTTCATTCAATACCATGGAATTATTTAAGTTTGATCGAGCTCATATCACTGATAAAATTGTCTATTCACAGTACTTATTGTACATTTTATTTATCAAGTTATTTTCGAATAAACCTAACGTATGGTCTCCCACAAATCCTCCAGATACAATAATGGGACATCTTACATTCGATTTAGATGAATTCAATGACGATTTCAAATTTGATGTTTTGACCACACTGTTGACTACTGGGTTCTCCGGTGTAGGCTCCAAAAAACAAAAACACATTTCCAAAATTTCTACGGAAGCTAGTAAGTCTGCAAAAGCCTCTATTTCAACTGAAACCATTAGCCCGTTCCATCATCGTTACTTTACCAACCCAGAATCAGACTCCCACGTCCAATATTATGTCTCTAGTGTCGGTGTGAGGCTTTTTGAAAATAAAGCTTTCAATATTAATGGAAAAGAAATCACAGCAAAGTACTGCGTAAGTGGAAAGGCTATTCATCAATGGTTATTCGATTGTACCGATGCTTTGAAATCTTCTGATTGTGTCGAAATTGGTAATGCGTTTGTTCGGCTTAATTTATTGGAGCCTGTTTTATTGGGTTCACTCAAAAACGATCCCATATTTGCTCCTACCAGAGATGATCTCTATGTAATGACCAACTTGGGACAAAAAGTATGTCATTGGCAATCAGAATCTAACCCCGAAAAGGCAAATGATCATCACGATATATTCTCTGAAGACCTAGACGATATTTTCACAAGTGATGATAGCGAAAATTCTTCCTCTAGTGCTCCAAGCTTTCAGCTCAGAGATATCCTTAATGATCCTGGATTAACATACCTCTTCAAAAAACATCTCGAAAAAGAATTCTGTTCAGAAAACCTTGAAGCTTATTTAAAAATGAGTTACTTTGAAAAGCGAACTCACAATTTAGGAAGACTTATCAAGAGGCGAAAGAATTCGAGTAAGGAGAAAGCGCTAATTAGAAATTTGGCTAACCAGTGTCTATCACTGGCATATTATATCTACTTTACCTATTTAAGTCACGAGGCTCCATTTCTATTAAATATTGGGTATGAACTTCGAGATAAGATAAGTCAAATAATGGTTCTGATTAACAGAGCTGATTCAGAAAAAGAAGGTGATCATGAAGAGAATAGTAATACCACAGATAATTTACTCAAAAAATCAGCTACGAAATTGAACGAAATTGAATTGGATAGTCCAAAACATGACATTTGTAAGCTTACAATCCCCTCCCTTCCAAAATCATCGAAACCCCCTAAAGCTCATATTATTGATTCAGATTCGACAGCAAACAATAGATTGAAAAATAATTTTGTAATCACGCCCCAAAAGCTTGTCTATACTCCAATAGACACCCTCAATTCCCCAGTTGAAAAAAGTATTGGCAAGACAATTAAAACATTAGCGATAATTTCCAAGAGCTTTCTGGTGATTTCGAATCAGATTTATCGCTTAATGGAAGAAGATTCATTTCCCAAGTTTATTAACAGCGAGTTGTTCAAAGACGCAACTTCTACCATTCATGTAACTCACTCTACGCAATAGTCAGCTCACTAAACTATAAATACATTTTCGATAGAATGTTACTTAATTATGCAATGGGTTCTAAAGTAGTACCCTTCTTGATAGTAGCCCAACCAATCAATCTCCAGTGCTTTTCAATTCTTCTGGACAAAGCAATCTTTTCATTGACTTCAGTACAGGCTGGAGAGGTCAATTGCAAACGAGCCATATCAGCCTTAACAGCAAGAACTCTTGCACCAGTGGCGGTGGAACCAATATTAACCATCAAAACTTCACCAAGTTCCAACTTTCTGACCTTGGCACCTTGCTTTTGGCCATCAGTCTTGACACCTAACAATCTTCTCAACAAGAAATAGTTAATTTCAATGTCGGTATATATGGAAGGCAAGTCACCCTTAGATCCAACAACTTGACCGACCAATCTATCAGCTCTACACAAGGTAGGATCGACCTTGGTACCAACACCAATCAACCCACCGGGGACGGCAAACTTCAAGTCATTGTGTTCGGCAAATAAGGAAACAATGTTGGAGAAAATAGGTTTACATTGTATCTTACCGTTATCATCCTTGGTGACAATACCGGGTCTAATTTCGATTTCATCACCAATCTTGAACACACCGTTTAAAATAGAACCACCAGCGACACCACCCTTAAGGTCGTCAATTTCGGCACCTGGTTTGTTGACATCGAAAGATCTAATGACTATTAATCTTGGAGAAGCTTGGAAGTCTCTTGGTGGAACTGGTATAGACTTGACAATGAACTGGTTCACAGCATCGATATTATATTTCAATTGGGCAGATATTGGCACGATTGGTGCACCATCGGCGATAGTACCTCTGATGAAATCCAAAATGGATTTTTCGTGTTCCAAAGCTGATTCTTGTCTCATTAAATCAACCTTGTTTTGCAAAATGATCACATGGTTTAATTTCATAATTTCTATAGCAGCCAAATGCTCCGATGTTTGAGGTTGTGGACAGCTTTCGTTACCGGCAATCAATAATAAGGCGGCATCCATAACGGCGGCACCTGACAACATGGTACTCATCAAAATATCGTGCCCGGGACAATCAACGAACGAAACGTGTCTTAATAACTTGTAACGACCGTGACATCCTGGTCTGGAACACTTTGGTCTGATTTCTTTGTCGGATTTGAAGGATTTATAACTGTCTGGTTCGGGACATTCCTCATTGTCACATTTGTAGATCTTAGCATTGGCGTAACCCAATTTAATGGTAATATTTCTTTCCAATTCGTCCTTGAATCTAACGGTTTGAACTCCGGAAATGGCACGGACCACGGTAGATTTACCGTGCGCCACATGTCCGATGGTACCAATATTAATGGTGGCCTGTCTATTGATGATAACGTCTGATAATGGGGATAATTCGGTAAAGTCAACGTCGTCTGGTTGTTCAGGCAATCCGCCACCTTCTTCAAACTCACGGCGAGCGGCCTCTTCATCAAACTCTTCGCTCAAACCTGCAAAGCTGACTGACTTCTTAGGAGTTTCGTCTTCGATTGGTTGTGGCTCATGAAGCTCGTTCTCTTCGTTTTCACTTTCTATGTCGTGTTCGTATTCTAATTGATCTTGTACGTGCAAGTCACCCCCGATAATAATATCGGGAGTAGCATTTTCAATATCATCGTAAGACATAATGTTGTAATTACTGAATCAACGCTAAGTTATATCAGGTCAAATTTTTCACAATTTTTTTAATGGGTGTGCACACGACTATAAGTGGGAAGTGCACCAACCGATCAGTCATCAGAAGGTCATGACTAACAGTAACTTGATGACCTTTCTATCACGTATTATGGTTGCCACAGACAATTCTGTCCAATGTTGAGGTGTGCTTCTGCGTCTGGAATTTCCCTATAGGCGAATCAGATGTATTTTACAAAACACATGATTATTCTATGCGCCCACCGCAGCCTTCCGCGCCTTCGTAAAAATGAATAATATGGTGGAAGTGTGTCAGAACACTAGTGCATTAATTTGATGGCAAAACGAACAAGTAAGGTATATAGAGCCCAGTAGTATTACACGGTGTTGTTTTTATACGCATATTGCCACTGAAGGTTTCTCATAAAAAATCGAGAGTACGTCTCAACCAGTTGCAAACATTCTACATAATGCTATGAATTGTAATATTACATTATAAATAGGAATTGAATCACTGTGTATGGAAACCAAAGTCATTCATGACACTGTCGACGTCCTTCCAAAGCAAGTCGCTATTCATATCAAAAGAGTCTAACGATAATGGAATTGGCGACTCATCTTGGACTTGAAGGCCGGGCCCGTGAGTACCAGGAATCACAAAATCCAGGTTGCCAGCATTGCCATGTTGTTGCACCTTGTGGTTACCAGGGCCATATATGTTTTGCATACCACCTTTTTTCTGTACATTATTGAAGTCAGTAAAATTATTCATGCCAATACCAGTTGAGCTAGTTGAATTCAAATTTGGTGATTCTTTCTCTGATCTTACCAACGGAGAAGAGTCTGTAGAGGTATTAACCACCTTAAATATCGAACTTCTTTTACCGTTGACAGAAAGTGGTTGGGGGTCCAAAGGAATGGTTCTGATAATTTTCCTTGCCTTGGATTCTGCATTGACAGTGTTAGATAATGATCTTTGGCGGCGCTTGGCCGAAGAAGTACTGCTTCCAGGAGTTGATTTTTGACTTTCTTGATTAGTGTGATGTTCCGATCCTTGCTCTCCATCATCACTGACAATGGCTTCTTCGTTATTCTCCGCACTGTCGACATCTTGCTCGAATTCGTCTGCTTCAAAGTCCTCGATTTCATCAACCTCTCCCTCGGATTTTCCATCGGTCCGACTGTTCAACTTTGTCATACCCACTTGGTCCCTAAGTAAAAATAAACAATCAAAAAAGACTGAGGCAGACATACGGTTTCTGATTGTGATGTTAAGGTTATTCAAATTTTTCTCATGTAACGTTCTGAACAACTGCCACATGTTTCTCATGATTCCACTTGATCTATGGGCTATGTCATGTCTCATGATAGAAGCCTTTGCAGCCAACGAAATGGCGATTTCGTAACTCTGTTTTCCGGAGCCTGTATCCACGAATTTTTTCATCAGAGAATGAATCAATTTTCCAATGATACACGCTGCTTGCCAAATATCTAAAATATATACACCTGGCAAATATTTGACAAACTTCTTATCTTTGAGCTGATATGATTGCGTGTGGTTGATTAAAGTAATGGCAGCATTGAAAAGTTGAATCAATCCCTTTTGGAGTTCGAAGCTAGAGATTCTGGCAGAGTCCATAAAAAAATAACTCAACAAATGAACTCTGGCAGAGTAAAGTTGAAACTTCCTAAACCCATCTTCGGACGAAAGTTCGTGGTTCATTTTGATTTCCAACTCATTAAGACGTCTAGTGAATAATTTTAATATGGGTAATCTTTCAGCAGAATTCAATAATCCATACGGATCCATCGGGTTTGTATTCAACGCCCTAGCTACTTGATCTTCAAAGTTAGCTATTTCCATCATAAATTTGATAGAATTAGGCAATTTGAACGCTGGAGACGTCGAAGTTGTCCAAATTGAAGTGTCAAACTGCACAAAAGAAGGGAATCCGAAGGAGGTGGCGATCTTTTGAGAAACAATGTTGCATAATATCCAAGTTTTGGAATTCTCCTGAATTAAAGAAATTGGTTGTTGACCACGAGGAGGATTGGGTTCTTGGGGTTGATCTTGATGTTTATACTGAGAACCGGGAGAATGTAATCCTATTCTAATCGCCTGGAAGGATGCATTTCCTACGGTGTTGTATGAGGAATCTGCACTAAGTGATGAAGTGATAGGAGGCCAGTAGGAATATAATAAAAACGCCTGCACAGAATATACTGATAAAGCATTGTATATGGGCTCCTCCTCTTCGATAGGATTATATCTCGAAATCGGCGAGATCATGATTTCTGCTAGTATACCCTTCACCAACGGAGAAAGTTGTAAAAGCAAAGATTGTTCCGAGTCTTCATTGTATCTTCTTAAGGACACAAACATGATAACCCAAAATAATGCAGGGCAAAGTTTATATATCCGTTCTGGTCCCAAAGAGATGTCAACCACAGGTAAGATTTGATGATATCTTTCAACATATTCCAGATAGAGACCTCTGATTGTATCGGGTGATAGTACTACCGAATCAAGTGATTTCTCTTCACAATTCAGCGAGTACTGAGGCACAGAAAACTTTTCTCCATGATGAATCACTGACTCATCTAGGGGTCTATATATGGACGGAGTGTTTGGAATTGAATTATTTGTTTCTGAAGAGTTGTGTGAGTATCTATGATCGTAAGGAGAAGTAGAATGGTGGTCAAAATGTAATGACTGCTGCTGTGTTTGCCCTTGTGGCTGATGTGGATGTGGCTGGGGATGTGGATGCGATCCAGATTGGTTGTTGGGTTGTCCTGGCAATGAAAACTGAGACTGTTGTATAGAAACACCTCCTGGGATGTTAATCGGAGACTGTACCTGGCTTTGGTTGGCCGGTACCAGTCGTATTAATTGATTCAAGTGCTGTTGGGACAACCCAGAGCCCAACTCTGTTGGACCTAGGGAAGGAACCTTGGCAAATAACTCCTGGGCCTGGGCTGTGGTCAATGTCTTTTTCAATTCGGAAAACTCCTTCTCGATCTGGGCTATTCTTGCTCTTTTGTAGGTTCTTTTGTAGTCCGACTTCAAACTGCAGGGAAGTCCCTTTTTCTGACATCGGGTACAGGGACTTGGATGCTTCTCATATGCGTCACAGCGTGATTTCTGTTGCCTACACTCCACACAGGCCATTCTTTTGAGTTTGCCAGACTTCAAGGTTGGTGGAGGAGGGGTGGAGTTCGAGGAGTTATGGGATGGGGCGCTGATGGAAGTGTTGGAAGGAGTACTGGCCTCCTCTTTTAGCTGCTGGTTGAGTACCTGAAGCTCGTGCGACATATTGGCAATATGTGCAAGGTTATCTAACGAGTTCTGCACGGCACCATTACTCATTTTGCCGTGTTATAGGGATTCTCGCCCGGTAATGTTCTCTGGTGATCGTTGAACCATACAGTATCTTCGCACTAGTGTTGATTTTTAGTCCAACACGTGATCCCGATGGTGGCATCACCACATCTCAACTCCATAGTAGTACGCAATTGAGAGAAGGAATAAAAATCGCCATATATATAAAGCATAGGTTAAACTGTAAATTTTATCTAATAGCATATCGATTGGACCAATATGCTAGCCCCAGGACCACAAACTGTTTGACGTCCAGTCCAACTCAAATTCTGGCGAACTGGAACCAAACCGCTTCAACATGGGCAAGATGCGAAGACGTTCGGCAGCATTGGTGAGATACTCGACCTGCTTCGAAGGATCGGTTTCCGACCCTGCCTCGTGCACATCTTCGAATTGTTTGGGCAAATAATTCATAAAGTAGTCATGGAGCACCGTGCGAGGAATATGGTTGGGCAATTCGTTCACCGACACGTAGACCGAGTCATGACCAAATCCTCTCCTCTTGGCCACATGACAAGCCACGGTCAACAACATGTCCAAATCCTGGAAGTTGTAACCTCCCAAATCATTCAAGCCGGTAAAGGATGAGCCACGACGCGCACGGCCAGCACCGGCTCCAATCACCGGGGCTTGTTCGAAGTTCAATTCGCCCATCCCCAAAACGAAGAAATAGCGAAGCATATACGTTTGCCAGATGATATAGTAGGACTTATTCTGTAACTCGTTGGTGAAGATGGCTCCATCAATTCCGTTCCATTTTTCAGCATCGGGAGTCTTTTGGAGAAGGTTTTTCGCAGCTCGCTCCACAAACAACTGATGGTACTTGAAGTTGGCATAGATGGGCTTGATGGCAACCTTGGGGATGGTGTTGCTGACCACCGATGATCTTCTACCGTCAGCAGTTGTCTGGGCTGGATTAGAGGCATAGTGACCATCATTTGCCCGAGCAGCCTCTGCGATTCCCGTGAGCGCACCCACACTAGATTGCCTTCTGACCGCATCACCCAAGGTGGCCAAGGAGGACGACGAACGGTGGTCTCCTTGCAACTCGGAATGGGCCGTGCTTCTGTTTAAGTCAGTCAAAATTTCCAACTCGATGCCCTGGAAAATGAACGAAATCAATTCTTGGTCGGCAGGCTTCGATGAATGCAAAAGTCTCAATTTCTTACCCATACTTTTAGGATTGGTAGCATTACCATCGTCAATCAAGCGCTCGATCCATTCCTCTTCATCTGCAGTTGCAATAGTGGTGGGAACGCGGTAAAAGTCGAGTGGATAAGGCTTGAAACCAAATCTCAGGTAGTAGGTACCGATTCCCGAGTACAATACCCACATGAACTTTTTGCCAAGGTAATAATTGGCCAACTGAGACTCCACAACGCCGTTAGTAGATACCATGTTCCGGAAGCTGTCGTTCTTGGAGTCGTCGCTGTTGGCGAGCTCCTGAGCTACAATGGCCAGCTCGGTGTGCTCAATGGCCCGTGAAACGATTTTGCTAGCCAATCCCTGGCCACGGTACTCTTTCAACGTGAACACATACCCAACAACCAAGAACTGGACATTCTTCACCCCAAACAACGCAGGATCGGGCAAAGACGAAATGGAATTGGCACGGTCCGCACCCTTGTAGAATCCCTTCACTTGTTTGACGGTGGTAGAAGCAACGATCTGGCCGTCCTGATTCTCGAAGTAAAACACTTGGATTGGTGTACCTGCATCAGAAGTGTACTTGTGCTTAGCAAGCTCGATATCCCCGAATTCCTCGGCAGTAAATACTCCCGAGCCCCATTCCGTGCCGCAGATGTTATAGACCTCGCGGATCTTGGCCGGATCGGCCGTGGTGTGGAAAGTAAATGACATGGTTGACAATATTCTAGGGATTACTGGAGTGACTGGCATTTATTGTATCTAAGCAGCAATAGTGGGGTCGGAGCAACACCACTCACGTGCACGGACTGGGGATCTAACATCAATGTAACCTTAATCATTAGGGGTGCGACTCACGAGGGTTCCCTTATCGGAATTAGCGGATATTGTGGGGGACAAATGAGGTTGCACTTCGTCGCCGTACTACCCCCACCACCCAGAGCACCGCTTACGTAACCGCACCATGTCATGGTTGATATGACGAGGGTATTTTTCTTTTTATTAGTTTTTTTCTTTTGGCCCAACACCTCGATTCAGTTACCCTCCTTTACTCGGTTCTTTTGAAATCTGCCAAGATGGTGTTGCTTAAGTTATCATCGCTAATATTTATTTTCTTGGTACTATATACCGGAAGAAAAGCTCCGGCATGAGACGGTTGCATTACTCAGAAGGTTGAAGAATTCTCGAGACGAACCTAGTAGTAGGCTGACGCGGTTATCTAGAGCGGCCCGGCACAATGTGGTCCCTGTACGAGTCATACTGGAGTCATTCCGGCGCTTTCGGAGTTTTCGATTGCACCGCACCCTCACCTGATATGGCACTGCTGGGCCGCAACCGGCGTAAACCAAGGCGAAAAAGAAATTTGTAAGCGCGATCTCTCTCGAAGGGGTTACGAGCGTGGTGGTTTTGTGCGGCGTAGTAACGGCTGACTGGTTGCAGCTGTCACTGTATACGGCAATTTTCGCCGGGCTCCTGCTAGCGGGCCTACCCTGAGCCATTATCGGGCGTCGGCGCCTTTTAAGCTGCGATATATCAACCCCATTTGCGCCTTAAATAAAATTTACATCATTTTCTTCTCTTTGATTAGCAATGCAAAATTCAAAAGATAACCTCACTAAGGAGTCTATACCCAGCAGCTATGACAGCGCAGAATCTGGGGGTAAATGGCAGTCGTTCAAGGACTCGTTCAAAAGAAAGGCCCCGGAACAGGACATGGAATCCACCAATGACTTGGAATCAAATTCAACTGGAGCTGGATCTCCTACTGAAGGCAATCTCCAAAAAGGGCTCAAAAAGCGTCAGCTTCAGATGATTGCCCTCGGAGGTTGTGTAGGGTCTGGTCTTCTTGTCGCTTCTGGTATTGCCCTTACGAATGGCCCCGGTGCCGTTATTCTTGCCTGGGCCGTCGTCTCGACCTTTTTGTACTGTACCATGCAATCGCTTGCCGAGTTGGTCAGTGTTTTCCCCGTGTCGGGGTCTTTTGCAACCTACGCTACCAGATTCATTGATCCCTCCTGGGGGTTCGCTATGGGCTGGAATTACGCTATATTTTGGGTGGTGGTTTTGCCATTGGAATTGGTGGCTGCATCCATGACCATTAACTTCTGGCAATCCTCGATAAATTCCGTGGTGTGGGTGGCGGTGTTCTTTGTTCTCATCATTGTGTTAAATTTATGTGGAAACAAGGGTTTTGGTGAAGCTGAATTTGTGTCTGCTGTTATCAAGTTGCTTGGTGTCGTCGGATTCAACATCTTGGCCATCGTGTTGATTTGTGGTGGTGGTGACCAAGGCTATATCGGAGGAAAGAACTGGCGTCATCCTGGTGCATTTGTAACCGGTTTCAAAGGATTTGTGTCAGTCTTAATCACGGCTGTTTATTCGTTAGCAGGTACTGAATTAATTGGATTAACTGCTTCAGAGTCAGAGGAAAACCCAAGAACGATGTTACCCAAGGCCATCAAGCAAGTTTTCTGGAGAATCATGATCTTTTACATGTTGACCCTTACTTTAATTGGATTCTTGGTACCCTCGAACAATCAAAAGTTACTTGGTGATTCTTCAGGTGCTTCTGCATCTCCCTTCGTCATTGCCATTAGAGAAGGAGGTATCAAAGCTTTACCTTCTATTTTTAATGTCATTGTGTTGGTCGCTCTTTTGGCTATTGGGAACTCTGCAGTGTATGGATTTTCAAGAACAGTATTGGCTTTGGCTGAACAAGGGTTGGCTCCAAAGTTCTTAGGTTATGTTGACCGTAAAGGAAGACCTTTATTTGGTATATTAACTGCTGCCATTGTTGGTTTGTTGGCTTTTGTTTCAGCTTCGCCAAAAGAAGCTGACGTTTTCGCATGGTTAGTCGCATTATCTGGTCTTTCTACCTTATTCACTTGGGGTAGTATAAATGGCTCCTTTATTCAATTCAGAAGAGCTATGTCAATCCAACAAAGATCCCTTGATGAATTGCCTTACGTTTCTAATACTGGTGTTCTCGGAGCATATTATGGATTGATTATGAACATTGTTGTGTTAGCTTTGCAGTTCTGGACATCATTGTTTCCTCTTGGCGAAAAGCCCGATCCAGCTGTCTTTTTCAAAAATTATTTGGGTTTCGTTATCGTCTTGGTGTTCTACGTTGGCCACAAGATTTACTCTAGGAACCTCTTGTTCTTAGTCAACCCAAGAGATATAGAAATCGACGAAGGAAGAAAAGACATTGATTTGGAACTCTTGAAACAAGAAATCAGTGAAGAAAAGCTTGCTAGGCAAGCCCTTCCATGGTATAAAAAGTTGATTGACTTTTGGTGTTAAATTTACATTTTTTTTTTTTGCATATGAGTTCTACTCCAAAAATGCCCGTCGAAAGGGCTTATGATTTACGATAATCATTTATAGAATATTCTAATAATAAACGACAAAAGTCAATAATACACACTAACGATATTTTATGATCAATTATTTCCAATCAGCAGCAGTTATAAATATGGATAACCAAAAAAAGAAAAAAGGGGAGTAGTATCCTTCGACTCTACAGGAGTCACAGTATTTATGGTTCTACCTTGTCGGCGAATGGGTAGCCAATGTGCACGACGTCATCAACTGGCCCGTCAAGGATTATCCTGGTATTAGTCACAATACCAAATGATCCAATATACTGTCGTGCGTCCCTCAATACGTTTGAGTAGTTTCACCAAAGTAGTCACTATCGGATATAAAGAGAGGTTGAAAAAAATACCAGAGGACAACCGAAACAATGCATATTGGCAAGTCTTTTGGGCAGTCCAACCTTGACATTAAAATATTATGGTGCTCAGTTTTTCTTAGAATGGCCAGCTATGGCCTCACCAACCAAGTTTTGACGCTTTACTTAGAATCGCTTTCCATTTCACCATACAAGATCGGATGGTTCATGACACTTACATTGATCGGGGACACGATCATTTCGTATTTCTTGACTTGGTATTCTGACCGAATTGGTCGTAGATTAGTCATGATGGTGGGAACAGTCATGATGTTAGCTTCGGGGTTGGTATTCGCATTTTGCTCGAACTACTATGTGCTTTTGACTGCGGCCATACTAGGCGTCATTTCCCCTTCGGGTGATGAAACCGGTCCTTTCAAATCGGTGGAAGAGGCGGTTATTGCCCATTTGACCCCTCCGAATCATATGCCCGAGATTTTCGCATTCTACGGTCTCTTTGCAACCATGGGGGTGGCATTGGGCTCATTGGTGTGTGGATATTTAGTCGATTTTCTTAATATCCACCGTGGATTCTCTCTTCAAGATTGCTACAGAACGGTGTTTGTGCTATATGCGGGAATTGCCGTTACTAAACTGATCTTGATGTCGTTCCTCTCGAAGAAAACTGAAATTGACTACCACCCACCTCACGAACAGGATCATATAGAACATGATCAGAATGAACCAGTAATCGAACCAAATGCCAGTCAAAATGAGATACCAGTTGAGATTGAAGCTAGTGAGTCCACCCCTCTTATCAAAGACTCGTTATCCAACAGTACAAAATACTACTTGCCAAGGCTCATGGTTATTTTCATGTTGGATTCGTTTGGGTACGGATTTATGCCTGGTGCCTGGGTTGTATATTACCTCAAGAAAACGTTTGAAATGAGTGCCTCGGGGTTGGGATTATTATATTTCTTTGCAAATCTTGTGGATGCATCTTCTTCCTTACCTTCAGGATTTTTAGCTAAATTCTTGGGACCCGTGAAAGCTATGTTAGCGACCCAAGCGCCTTCAGCTGTGTTTTTGGGTTCGGTTGCATTTACAAGTAATCTTCCCGTTGTTATTGCCTTACTATTGTTGTACTACACCACCACTTCAATGGATGTGGTACCTAGACAAGTGTTACTTGCATCCATAATGCCCAGAAGGGATTTGGCCAAGGTATTGGGAGCGGTTAACGTTGGAAAAACGTTCGCCAGATGCATTGGGCCGGTTTTTACAGGTCAATTGGCGGACCACTCCAAATTATATTTTGGGTTCGTCATAAATGGAGGGTGCGTCTTACTAGCCGATGCAATCTTGGCATTCAACTTCCTTCATTTGGATGCCGATATTATGAGAAAGCAAAGGGTTGACCATACGATTCAATAAATATATTTAATATTAATACTTCAAGATTATCTAAGAAAATGTCACGTATAATTCAGGGGCCATAGTATGCGTGAGCCACCAATTTTGCCTTGAAATGAAGAGGAAGAATGGGGTTCTGTTACTCTAGAAGAGCATATCAAGTGTACAGCACACACACATGGCTGCCAAACACGCCATCAAACAATCGTTGTTACCACTCGAACGGTTTTGTTGCACGTACATAGGTTGTTGTTGTTGATAGTAGCCCTGACCATACCTTGGTCCACCAGGTCCCTGTTGACCATATCCTGGTTGGCCGTACCCTTGCTGTGGTCCGTATCCCTGTTGGCCATACCCTTGCTGTGGTCCATATCCCTGTTGTCCGTAACCCTGTTGTGATCCGGGGTATCCTCGGGACTGTTCATGGGTGGCATATGATGGCTGCGCTTGAGGAACATACCCCAGTTGACCATGGCCCAGTTGGTCATTCTCCTGTTGTGATTGAGACCAGCTTGGAGGCTGTCCCGTTGGAGGTGAAAACTGATCTGCTTCTTTGTTGTACGACATAAGGGTTCCGAAGTGCACACTACAAGCGATAACTATGGCTTATAAGTGATCCGGTGCGCAGCAATTAGTCGTGCACATATAGCATAACCACGTCTAAGCCTAGGGAGTGCGAGAGAGTGATCACTACGTCAGTAGTTCTAAATAGGAAATTGAGTCATCAGGAGTCCGAAATATCTCGTCTTCCCCGAAGAATTTATCTTTTAGTTACAAAGCCATCATTTATAGGCCGGTAGTCTCCCTTCGCTTCCGTTACTTCTGACTTTTACAATTGTCGAGAATTCGTTAAAATAATATTTCTTGGCACGGGCCGAACCTCTGTCTGCACATGCCCACTAGCATGAGGTAGGCCGTTGGCGGGTCCTGTCTCTAATACAAATGTGACTGAGCCTCGTCAGACCGGTCAAGCGTTGAGTTACTCCAAGTGCTAGTAACAATGTTCGAGGGACAGCACCATGTTAGACACGGCAGATCCACGTTTGTGCTATTCTTACTATAAGAAGTCGGTTACTGAAGTCCCTTTAATCCCAATGGTCTCCCGCATTCAAGTGGCCACCTCCAGTACTATTCTGAACCCCAAAAATTTTCAAGTAATTGGGTGCAAAAACATTTACTGCAGTGTCCTTCGTAATATCTACGAATAATAGCAATTCCTTTTGATTTTATAATAAATACTTTTTCCTCCCGAAGTTAAATTAATAGGAGTAAACAAATCTTGGGTTTCTATCACCAGCAATAGTCTGAGCTCTTTCATCTAATGCGTTGAAATCTTGTACGTACTTCTCGGTCTTTTTCACCCGATTAAGTCTTTGTACAGCAACGAAGTATCCTAAGGCACAAAGGATACTAAATATCACTGAAGAAATACAAGTGCTTAACCCCGGCTTGTAAACAGGAGCATCTTTTTTCAAGAATAAGAACGTGGAAATAATACCACCGATATTCCCGAAACCAACTTGCCAAGCAGTTCCCACAGATTTTCTGATATGACTTCCCATATTCAAAGCTGCCCAGCAGACAATGAGTGGCATGCCACAATATAACCCAGAGGTGGCAAGGAAACAGCCTCCGTATCTCACATTCGGGTGGTCCTTTGCCCCCAAGATCATGGCCAACCCTACAATAGCAAGGACGGCACTGCCAATAAGGAAGGGTAATCTTCTCCCAACCCTATCCGAAGCAAATGCCATGATATTGATGAAGCCAAATGCAGCCAACCATGGATATACCGAATGTTGGTTGGCACTCACGGCAGTATAACCCATTTCCTTGATGATGGTGGCTGCGAAATATGCATAACCATAAGCAGGAATGATGAAACCAAAGTAGCACAATGCTGGCAACCACACCAAGACATCCTTGAAACAGTTCAATACATCCTTAACAGTATTCTTGATTTCGTAGGCAGAGGCACTACCACTGTAGATTTCCAATTTTCTTTTCAAGAACTCACGCTCATTCTTCTTCAAGAAGCGTGCTTCTTCAGGGAAGTCAGCGATGGTGAAGAAAAGAATGATTGAGCAACCCACCGTGACAATTCCTTCAATAACAAAAATCCATTGCCATGCCTTCAATCCATGGACTCCGTCAATGTCGTAAATCCTGTACGCAAGAGCTCCGGAGGCGGCACCGGCCAAGGTGGTGACCGAGAAGAAAGCAGAAAATCTTCTTTGTGACTCAGCTTGGGTGTAATAAGTTCCTAACAAGTAGAAAATCGAGGGGAAAGTTCCACTTTCTGTGAAACCGATCAAGAACCGACAAACAACCAAACCTCCAAAATTCTTAACGAACCCCATTCCGATGGAAATGGCACCAAAGGAAAGAATACATGCTGATAACCAAATATGGGGCTTGACAAACTTGATAATATAGTTAGATATGACTTCAAAAAATACGTATGGCACGAAAAAGACCGTCAAGGCGATGTTGTACTGGTTTCCAGTTAAAGCTATGTCCTCACTCAACCCATAAAGGTTTGCGTTTGAAATATTCACTCTGTCCAAAAAAGAAAGGAAATAAAGCAAACAGAAGGGTGGAATGACAAACGCATCAATCTTCCACATCAACTTCTTGCTATCAACCCCAAGGTCTTGCGATAATTGTTCTAATTGTTCATCTTCACTGAGAGTACGAATTTCTGCCGAGACAGAACCTTCCTTCGACATTATGGTCAGTTATTTCTTTGCCGGAGATAGAAACGCAAGGCAGATCTCTGGTAGTTATACCATTTGCTTGTCTGGTAAATCGCAACTCCGGTATAGGCGTGGAGTAATTGATTCAGGCCCGGAATTATGGTTATGAACTTTTTGCCCCACTCGCACAGTGATTATGGGGTGTCTTCTTGAAATTACCCCAGTGGGCGTCACTCCTGAACGAGGAAATCTCACGGATATTGAGCCATGCGGGGCCGGAGGAAGTCATATCCCTTTTTCGTCCAAAGTTTCCTCACATAAGTTACCCTGTGCCCCGATTGGAGTTTGCCGGTGGGTAATGCTACGGCGCGCAATCGGCAAGTTTGACGCAGGTGCAATATGACTAACCCGAGGTGCGCTGAATTTACGATAAAGGTGTCCAGCCATATCAGCACTACGGGCATGACTAATGTACAAGCCTTAGACTGCTAATGTCCGATGGCGATGAGGGGACGAGGACATTCAAATCAGGGAGGCCAATATTAATAAACAAATGCTTATATCTGATTTTCTGATCAGAAGACTCGGATGCCAAACAACAGCCCAATTGTATCTATGATAAAATTGGTGCCCCCACAAAATATTGTGACCATGCTTCTCCGTACTGTAGTGTCGAAGAATTGCGGAAATGCGAAATTTTCTACGTGAACCATTATATTACTCTATCAATAAATCGATATCACGTTCTAATTATGGCCGAGTTTATAATATTTTATTATTGTTGATTCAATATTATCGATTTTGTAAGGATTGACCTTGCCATCAAACTCAAATTCGGGTATAGCCGACAACTCCATCTTTAGCGGCTCATCATAATAGGCAAAAGTATCCAAATCGTAACATTTTAAGACATATCCTTTGTAATGAGCTAAGTTAACCATCTCTTCATACCACTAGATTTCCTACTTTTGATGCATAAGTTATAACATTTATCTCTGCTTCGAGAAAAGGAAGGTAGGAGCACCGAAGTGCATTAAAAAGAAGATGAAGTCCGAGGCTATATCTCAACCACTCGTATTTTTCAATTAGCTGATCTATTATTCTTCCATCAGCTAACCTAAATGTGTTGAAGAAAACGGGTTTATATTTTTCAATGAACTTAATTTAACATACTCAGCACTTATAAATTTGATACGCAGAAGTGACATAACCGATATTTATCGTCATCTTTAAACAAATTAAAAAGCCATACTGCAAACCCAGTATTAAGCAATATTCCGTGGATTATTGCCTCTTTTTCGTCTTGTGGTATAATATCTATATCGATATTATATTTATTCCCACAGTATGGATCGAGGATATTTTGATTCATTTTACAGTATTAGTTTATCATTATACAATTGGGTTATTTAATTAACATATAGGTCATGGTTCTTAATATATAAGACGATTCATAGAGAAGTAAGAGAGACCCATGACACAGGAGTCAGGAGTCAGGATTCAGGACTAGGACTCATACGCATGGAAGTCACAGCGTTCCGTAATATACTCAGTCCAGTATGGACTTTACATTTCCTAATTGGGCGCATCAGGGAAATCTGTCGATAAAAAACCCGATGCCCATGTGCAGGACGATTATGGTGATTGGAATGAAACCCCCGTTAACTAGCAATAATAGTAGCATAAAGTATCATTATGAGAGTTGAGATGACAGTATACAATTGCTAAACGACTTTATTACTTATCTGGAGGTTTTTTAAGCAAAAAACCGAGAGTGATAGGTTCTTTTGTAACATTGAAGTTTGATGTGGAGAAGTAAGTGCCATTTGAAATGACCTGCCACGACACTATCTAGACAATTTTGTAATTGAAACTCTTCATCTCTTAGAACTTAAGCTAGGTATATATGTTTCCTTCTGTTTTAACGTCATATCTCTACACCTCCCCCATTCAGGCTGTTTTCACGTGATTGAATGTAGGGCTTGTGCCCTAGTTCTATGTCTCGATTAGGAAGGTGTGCTCACATATCCGCTACAAAACTGAAAAATTGGGCAATATTCAGCACGCTTACGCCGGGTAACACCATCGTTTTCGCGACTGAAAATTTTGAACCAGGTAGGATCACTGCGAATATTTGTGCTCGAAGGATTTTTACTATTCTTTTCATATATTGATTATTGACGCAAACATGTCTGACGTTGAAGAACAATACGTTGAAGAACAACCAGTTGTCCAAGAAGAATTACAATTAGTTGAGTTGGCTACTGCCATTCCAGCTGAAGTTCAAGCTGCTCAACAAGAAGTCAAGTTGTTCAACAAATGGTCTTTTGAAGATGTTGAAGTCAAGGACGTTTCCTTGGTTGACTACGTTCAAATCAGACAACCAGTCTTCGTTTCCCACACTGCTGGTAGATACGCCTCCAAGAGATTCAGAAAGGCTCAATGTCCAATCATCGAAAGATTGACCAACTCCTTGATGATGAACGGTAGAAACAACGGTAAGAAGTTGAAGGCCGTCAGAATTGTCAAGCATGCTTTGGAAATTGTCAACGTCTTGACTGACCAAAACCCAGTCCAAGTTGTTGTTGATGCCATTGTCAACTCTGGTGCCAGAGAAGACTCTACCAGAATCGGTTCTTCCGGTACCGTCAGAAGACAAGCTGTCGATGTCTCTCCATTGAGAAGAGTCAACCAAGCCGTCTCTTTGTTGACCATTGGTGCCAGAGAAGCTGCTTTCAGAAACGTGAAGACCATTGCTGAATGTTTGGCTGAAGAATTGATCAACGCCGCCAAGGGTTCTTCTACTTCTTACGCCATCAAGAAGAAGGATGAATTAGAAAGAGTTGCCAAATCTAACCGTTAAGATCATTATTCATGGGTTCATTTGTGTATTTTATTCATCTCACAATTTAATGTAAAAAGAAACATAGCGTGATCTGTAGTATCGAACTGTTTGTGAAGTGCTATCGAGTGGTACTGATCAAATTGAAAACTGAATTAATTTATTAAATATGGTTTTATAAAGGTGACATACGGTCAAATGCTAATTATTGGTAGTACTCCGTCAATGCAGAATGTACATGTTAATATTGTCAATGCATAGTCGGCGTGAATAAATAATGGGACTGTGCTCGTCGTGCTGCTCATTTGTCAAATTTGTCCCTCATACAAAGCAACACCCATCTCATTAAACTCTTATAGGATAGAATGTCCTAACAATTATGGTTCGTATGTTATTTTTTAACAATCTCTGAAAGTGCTCTGCTCTTGCCCTTAATATTTCTAGCTGCTCACTCTCTGTGACGTTCTCTAAACCGTCCATCTCAATTTCCTTGATAATCTGATCAGTGAAGTCGAGCCTTTTCCTTAAGTCCCTCCTGATAGCCCATTCCCTCATAACCAATGCCAACAAAGTGCAAAAGGCATAGCAACATCCTGCAAAAATTTGAGTATGTAAATATGGCCTTGAACTGTTCTTTTTGACTAATGACAATGCAATAAGCTCACTAACCAAACTAAATAATCCAGCCAAAATATTCATACCGGCCCATGCTGTTGGCAGTTTTTCCGGCTGATCTTCGAGTATATCAATAAGTAGCGATTGAGCCATTGAACTACCCACCCCCACAATCAAACCCGATAACACACTGAATGCCACCAACGAACCAAATGTAGTTGCATTGATCCAAAAGGCAAAGAGGAGAATTGTAACCGTAGCGCAAATGCCGACCACCAAATTATTTCTTCCAAATACATCGCCAGTGAAACCCATGGCTGGTCTTCCTATCACTTGACTTCCATTTAGCACAGAAGTAAGAACAGACCCTTGATAACTACTCAAACCAACCGACGTTCCGTAGGAAGATATTGAGAAAAGCAATAAAACATATCCAAGGAGAGAAGTACCAAACCAAAGGGCCAACGTTGAAATGGCATAGTTTTTGAAAACTGATAAGTCGAAAATAAGTTTTGCTGATTCAATAAGATTCTCCTTTCGCAAACCAACAGATAAAGGGGGTCTCGTCAAAATCCTGGGCCGCATCACAAACCATACTATAAGCGAAACAAATAAGGCAATGAATCCAATCATTCTCAACGCCCATCTTTGATCGCCGGTATGCTTGATTACTTGCTGGACACTTAATGATATTACCACCCCTCCAAATCCAGCTCCAGCAACCATAATACCCATGGCAGTAGATTTTTTCTTGTCAAACCAAGTTGGTAAAACCAAAGTGGATGGAATAAATATTAACACGAAAGAGATACCAACCATCACTCCTTGTGTCAAATAAATCTGCCATAATTTAGTAGCAAACGATGCTAATATATATCCAACAGTTTGAATCACTATCCCGGCACCAACAACAGTTTTGAAACCAAAGATATTATAGAGAAGAGTTCCAATAGGCGCCAATGCTTGGGCAAGACAAACCACAATTCCTCCAATTAATGCAAAATCATATTGCGATCCACCAAATGAACCATGACTGTTATAATACTGGAGAAACACTCCATAACCAGCATTTGCACCCCATGTGGAAAACACCGCCAAAAAACCACATATGGCAATGACCCAGGAAAATCCTTGGTCTACTGGAGGCGCATCACCACTTTCGAAAATATCCATAACTGGGCCCTCTTGAGCCTCGACATCTTTATCCTTCATGGTACTTTTCCTGGAGATAACTTCGAGCTGACTGAGAAGAATCTCTTCAGGAAGTGGTTGCTCTCTGTGCTCATGAATCTCTGGTTCATTTGTGTTGGAATGGTGCAAACGGTAAACATATCTTACTCTTTCACCATCGTTGCTATGGGAAGTGATCAGATCTGAAATAGCCGACGAACCTCCATGAAGAGGTCTGGGAGCATACTCCGAAGACTTTCGGAATTCGCTTTCCTTCTCTGTTATTGAATTTTGGAGTTGAGAATCGTCATGGTCGTCCACACTCGTCATTGCTCAAATTTTTTGACACTAGATCTGGGGTAATCACAACGTTATATATGATACTCAGGAAAGGATCGGCTGCAAATTATGAGGCGTTGTTGGTAAAACCTTCCTAAAGGAAACAGCGCGGTTACAGTCGTGAGGACCACTAATTAAATCAAAGTCCGTTGTACAACCAGTACTTGGAATGCCAGTTATAACCAGTTTTCTTTTATAGTGTATGATTCACGGTGCGACGAACGGCTCTCTTATGACTCACAGATATGTCAAAGGCGATCCTGGCAGATGGAAACTGCAGTCACTACTCCGAAAGGTGTATTGGTCAACGCGGTTATTGAGTCAACGATTTTCCTTTTCCCCGACCCTATTGTCCCCTCCATTCCTCTAATATAGAAAAAGTGCCCACTAACCCCACTACCATTCGGAGTCGCATCGGCAGATTCCGTGGAAAAATATTACATACTATGCTTAGTAAACACCTCCGATTGTATCGAAACACCGTGGAGCAATACCGTGCCCTAATAGCAATGAGTAAACGGGAACATGTTGACAACCCAGGGTCCTAATTGTTCCAGCCGGGGAAACGGAATAATACATTTTTTAACTAATTTCAGCTGTACTCTTGGGGGATGGGTTCGCGTTATAGTGCCGATGGATCGAATGTCCTCCTCTGTCCCAAATCGGGGGTAACCTGAATAAGTGGAGCTGTATCAAATCCATATGAACGTCCTGGCTTGTCAGAATTGTAGCCAAGCCGTTCAGAGAAAAATATCTCTCCTAATTATGACATCTGTGGCTACAGTTTATCGGTTCCAATTATTTTTTGCAGCTTCCTATCGCCGGTAGGTGCACGCCTTTCCACACTCGGACCCGTAGGTCTCACCACACGAGTGATCAATTTGCCAGCTGATCGGAACGCCACTGACTAACCATCTAGATGTCGGGAGCATCTGACTTTTTATCCAAAGGGATTGACTTGGTGCAGAAGGCAATCGATGCCGATACCGCCACCAGATATGAAGAAGCCTACAAACTCTACTACAATGGCTTGGACTACTTGATGTTGGCGATCAAGTACGAGAAGAACCAGAAATCCAAAGAACTCATCAAATCGAAGTTCACCGAGTACTTAACTCGTGCAGAGCAATTAAAAGATCATTTAGAAAAACAGTCATCGCTGTCCAGCGGCGATACTTCCGCGAGCAACGGATCCACCAAGGCAAAGAAAGCGGGGGATGGCGACGATGATGATGCTGATACAAAGAAGTTGAGAGGAGCTTTGGCTGGTGCCATTCTATCTGAAAAGCCCAACGTTTCATGGAATGATATTGCCGGTTTGGATGGTGCTAAGGAGGCGTTAAAGGAAGCGGTTATTTTACCAGTAAAGTTCCCGCAACTATTCACCGGAAATAGAAAGCCTACATCTGGTATATTGTTGTATGGTCCTCCTGGTACTGGTAAGTCCTATTTGGCCAAGGCAGTTGCCACCGAGGCGAACTCCACCTTTTTCTCTGTTTCTTCGTCCGATTTGGTATCTAAATGGATGGGTGAATCGGAAAGATTAGTTAAACAATTGTTCACAATGGCAAGAGAAAACAAACCTTCGATCATTTTTATAGATGAGGTGGATGCATTATGTGGCCCAAGAGGTGAAGGAGAAAGTGAAGCGTCCAGAAGAATAAAGACCGAATTGTTGGTGCAAATGAACGGTGTTGGAAATGATTCTGCAGGTGTGTTGGTATTAGGTGCTACCAATATTCCATGGCAGTTAGACTCAGCGGTCAGAAGAAGATTCGAGAAGAGAATATATATTCCATTACCCGATGTTGAAGCAAGAACGAGAATGTTTGAAATTAATATTGGTGATACTGCGTGCCAATGTTCTAACCAAGATTACAAAATCTTGGCTGAAATGACAGACGGTTATTCTGGTCACGATGTGGCAGTGGTGGTACGGGATGCATTGATGCAACCCATCAGAAAGATTCAACAAGCTACCCATTTCAAGCCTGTTCTTGGTGAAGACGGGAAAGACAAATTGACCCCCTGCTCTCCAGGTGATGAAGGTGCTAGAGAAATAAGTTGGATGGATATCAACACCGATGAATTGAAGGAACCAGATTTGACTATCAAGGATTTCATCAAGGCTATCAAGAGCAATAGACCCACGGTGAATGAATCCGATATTTCTAATCACATACGCTTTACAGAAGATTTTGGACAAGAAGGAAACTAGGCTGGCCCATTAAGCACGCAAAATTTTTTACATAATAGAATACAAAAGTATAAATACATTAGACATTGACTCTTTTCAATGATAGTAGTTCAACATTGAATGATTTTGGAGCATATTGCTATGCCACTATTGGTCTAGGGCCATTGGGGATCTTGATCTATTTCTTTGGGGAGATCTTTCTCTCAATCTATCGGCGAAAAGATCTTCTTCTTCGTCAGGTTGGTCTTGACCCTTGAGTTTATAAGCAAATAAATCCTCTTCTTCGTCATCACGACGTCTATCATTTCTTCCACGGTCTCTTCTTGATCTTCCGGGCCTTCTTCCAGACCTTTCTGGTCTTTCTGGCCTCCGTCTTCTCTCGGGTTCTCCGTGTATCAAGTAATAACGGGAGTACTCCTTAGCATTCTTCACCTTTCTATCTGACTGAAATGCTTGTCTAATGTGCAAAATAATCGACGATTCATCCTCATCCATCTGCTGTGAAGGTTCTTGTTCGGGAGCAGTTTCGAGTCCTAATCTTGATAACAAATTCTGGTGCTTACGAAACGCAAGAATTGGAGTATATGGCTTGGCTATTCTTTCAGGAACGCTCGCTTCGAGACTGGTGTCTTCAAAAGGGGTGTCCACGATTTGTTCGAGGGCCCTTCTGCACAATTCGGGAGACTCAAACACAACATTAACAGAGGTATCATTAATCCACTGGATTCTGAAGGAAATTTGGTCACTAATGGCAAACGGCTCGTACACCTTCTTAGTATTGCCTTCATTGTCCACCTCGTCCTTTACGTCGAAATTCACATAGTAATCAACAAACCCTTTAATGTCTTCGGTAGAAAGACTGTCCACTCCACGTATATGGATGGCTTCTGGTCTTACAAGTTCGGTGAGCCCGTCAACATCAACTTCAATGGTTTGTTCCTGGATCTGTGTCTCTCTTTGTTTTTCATCCTCAAGTGTCTTGGTCATAAGACCCCCATAAGGGGCTGGTTCGGCCATATTGGTGGTGGTGATAATGTTGACTTGATTTTCGCGAACCCGAGATAAATGTCGGGGACTCTCACCGGTCCTAGGGTCAGCTATTACAGCAAAAGATAATGCAAAAAATCTTAGAAAGAGTGTCTGGGAGTATATTACGACCAACATCCAAAGATGACTGAGCTGTTACAATAATTTCTGGCTATTAAGGCTTAGTATTACTATTAGCAGGAGGTGGTAGGCACCAATGCATCTAATGTACATGTCATATGTGACTAAGGGTAGTGGTGAAAATGGAATGGCCAAGTATTTCCAGACCTGAAGGACTAGTACCTTGCTAAGCAATTTGTTTTGCGTTTTGGGAAAGTTGGCGAGGAAGTTAGCGAGGAGTCTTCGTTCTCATCGTTCTCATCGTTACCATCATGGCTCAGTATTTTCTTTTCCCTCTCTGATGAACAAAACGTTATTGCATCTAATGAAAATTTCTCCTATGAGTTCCTCCTTGTCTCCATCTACCTCCTTTGTGTCTTCAAGCTGAAGGTTCATATAATTATCTACCGACACTAGTGTTCCTTTGTACTCGGTGCGGTTCCATTTCAACCGCACGATTACGGTCTTATTCACGAGGGTCTTGAGAAACGGTTTGGGATTGATGGGCTGAAACTGCTTGTTAGTGTGGCTCGACACGACTTGGTGTTGTGTTCCTCCATTACTACTTACCGAAGACATTGCTTAAAATGATAGTCACAATTCTACTTATGTAATGGTCGCGGTGTAGGACAAATTTCACCTCACGTGCACGTCAAATCAAGACACCTCACAACGCTGGACTGGGTGTGTTTGTTGATATATCACGATCGAGAACTCGGAAGTGGGTGTTTGACACGGTAATGAGCAAGTTAGTGCAGGTATTCGCCATCGGGGCCGGTTTCCGGTTCGTTCTCCCGGTGTTAGTACCGTCCATTACCGATGCCTTGTCCAATAGTGTGCTCTTGTCCACTCCTATGGACTCGTTCCAATCGCTAAAGGAAGCCTTCTACTACATTGAGCATGGCATTGGGTTGTATGACGGTGGTATGGTCCACCATCCGCCATTATTAGTGATTCTACTCCAGTTGGTCAACGGTTTGGGCCCAATGTCTCCCGTGTTGTTCAACGCCTTATGGGCAGGCATGGATCTCTACATCGCCACCAGGATAATCCAAATCAACCATTGGTACAATAAACACACCAGCAAAAGAATGGGCCGCCAGCTCTCTCGTTTCAACGATGATTTGATTGCTTGTTTCTATTTGTTCAACCCCCTTTTAGTGTTGAGCAACCTCCTGCACTCTACCTTGACGGTGGCCTTGCTTTTCCTTACTGAAAGTATCCATCAGCTCGTGGTGAAACGCAGGTACATACACTCAGCCGTGGCGTTGGCAGTCACCAGTTACTTGTCCATCAACTTGACTCTCTTGATCTTGCCCATGACTGCTCTTGCACTTACCGTGGGTGAACATGTGCAAAGACTCCAATTAGCCATCAAATATGTGGCTACCTTTGTCACCGGCTTTTTGGGACTCTTGGTGGTGTCATATGCCGCGGTAGACTCGTGGCAATTCCTTCGTCAAGTGTACGGTACGGTGTTTATGTTTGACAAAATCACCCCTAATATGGGATTGTGGTGGTACTTGTTTACAGAAATGTTTGAGTTCTTCACTCCGTTCTACGTGGGATTATTCAACTTATATTCCACCATTTTTGTCGTCCCTATTACCTTGAGATTCTATGAAGGCTACAGAAAACTGGAAAAGATGTCGTTCTACGGCGACTCATTTTTGGCGGTTGTATTGGTGTACATCTGGATCGCCTTTAGCAAATCATACCCAACGGTGGGAGACTTAGCATATGCATTATCACTATTACCTATCTTTTCTGCATCGATCATTCCGTATTGCAGATACACCTATGTGACCGCATTGGGATTGATTGTCTCGTTGCTCCTCGGACCTATCTTCTACTATAGTTGGATTGTATTAGCCAACGGTAACTCCAATTTCTTCTACAGTATTAGTTTGATATGGGGAGCGGTGCACACCTCTATTTCGATGGACTTAGTGTGGGGGAAATTAACTTCGGATTACGTCGAAGAAAACAAGATCTCTGAAAAAGAGCAAAAGTCGTTAAGACTTACCCAAATATAGTAACATAGACTTTCAATATATAACAAACCACTGGGAACCACTACATTGTAAATGCCACTATGGGGAACTAAGTCACGTGTTGCTCATACCATTCGCACGTCCTGGCCAACCCACCAATCACACGCGAAGAATTTTGTCTTAACTATAACGAAAAATTTCGTCCTACAGTATCAGCACGAGATTTGATATCTATAGAGCAGTTGATCCGTACCCTCAATTCCAAGTATTGCCCTCCTATACTTAGTGCTTGTGTGATCTAATCTAGATATACCGTCACATTACTGCAAAAAACATCATATTCTTATAGATAATCACAATGTTACGTTCCACTCGTTGTCTTAGCAGTGCTACCACTGGAGTTAAATTGACTTCCCGTGATGCTCCAGGAAACTTATCTACATTGTCTGTGGTGGTGAAGTCCGCCGGTTCCAAAAACGGTAGAAGCGGTGTGGCCCACTTGTTATCTAAGTTCAACTTTTTAAACACTAACTCCAAGTCTGCCTTGAGATTCACTCGTGAAAGTGAATTATTGGGAGGTGTTTTCTCCTCCACCGTGGGCAGAGATGCCACCGTGTTGAAGGCTTCCTTTTTGAGACAAGACTTGCCATACTACGTCGAAGCTTTGGGCAATGTGTTGACCAACACTTCATTCCGTCCTCATGAATACAAGGAAGTGGTGTTGCCAGCTGCCCTTGCTGAATCCGCCAGTGCCAACGCCTCCAACTGCTTCAAGGCTTTGGAAGCTTTGCATGAAGTTTCTTTCAGAAGAGGCTTGGGCCACCCATTGTACTACGATGGTACCTCGAAGGTCAGCTTAGATGAAATTAAGGAATTGGCTTCGCAAGCTTATAATTCCGCCGATGTCAGCATCACTGCTTCCGGTGTCAATGTTGAGGACTTGAGCAAGTTTGTCCAAGACTCTGCTTTCTCTGCATTGCCTGCTGGCTCTACTTCGGGTGCATCTGCCCAGTCCTTCGTTGGTCAGGAATCCCGTATCAGAGCTGCTGGTGAGTCGGTGGCTTTGATTGGTGTTCCAGTCAAGCCTGCTGACTTTGGTAAGTACGAAGTTTTGGCCGCTGCGGTCGGTACCTCAGCCTTGCCATCTTCTTCTGCTCCATTGAACAAGATCCCAGGTGCTTCTTCCTTCTTATATAAATACGAAGACGCTGGTTTGTTCGTGGTTTCTGTTTCTGGAGCTGCTGCCGATGTTGCTGCTGGAATCAAGGAAGCCAAGAAGATTGTCTCCTCTGTTTCTACTTCTGCTTTGTCTGAAGCTACCAAAGCTGCTCAATTATCTGTTGCATTACAATCCTCGCTTGAAGCTCCTTTGTCCTTCAAGGTTGAGTCCGGTAGCGCTCCAGTCTCGAAGTTCAACTACGTGGCTGTTGGTGACGTTGACTTCTTACCTTACGCCAATGAATTATAAGTCCTGTGCATAATTAGAGGTAATGGTCCTCCATAATCAAATAGCGGTCTCCGCAAGAATCAAAATATACAATGTATCGATAACAACGTTCCCCCCGTCGTAGCTAATCCAAGGTCATACAGTATCTGTTGTAATCCATACCGATGGGTCGTGTCCGCACCACCAATACATATCAGTGTTTTTTCACCGAGAAGAGATTCAACAGCATCACCACCATGTCTGACTTAGAAGAAAGCGCCTTCAACGAGGGGACCGAGCACTACGATGACTTCGACCAAGCCGAACACTTTTCTGACGATGATTTCCAAGAACCAGAAACTGCCGATGCCAACGGTGAATTGAAGACCGCCGAAGGGAAGACCATAGTCAACGGAGGTTTTGGGCCAGATGATGCTGCTGCTGCCGCCGCCGCTCAGCCCCGGGCAAAGACCACCAAGGAGTTGTCTATACCCAAGGAAAAGCGTAACACCACTCCATACATGACGAAATACGAACGTGCTCGTGTATTGGGAACTAGAGCCTTACAAATCTCCCTCAACGCCCCAGTGTTGGTTGATATTGAAGGTGAAACCGATCCTTTGCAAATTGCCATGAAAGAATTGGCTCAGAGAAAGATTCCTTTGGTGGTGAGACGCTACTTACCTGATGGCTCTTTTGAAGACTGGGGATGTGACGAATTAATTGTTGATCATTAGTTTCTTTTTCTCTCTGCATTGGCTGGGAAGCTATCCTCTATATACTTGTACATTAATCAATATATGCGTCAAGCCATTTTGACGCTAAGAACAACTTTCTTCCGTCGATTTGTTCTTTCACAAATCCCGCCACCATTTTGTCAAACGTAGCTCTGGAAAGACGATGGTCACCCGACCCAATATCTCCCAATTGTACAGAACAGCATGCTTCCTTCAATTTCTCCACATCGATGATCAAATCGTCACTGTACTTCTTGGGGTCTTCTGGTTCGGCAAATGATTTCAACGCATTGTAAATGGACATTCTGTCTTCAAATTTCAGAAACTCTTTGGCCATGATATTCAGGAACTGTGTGAAGTTGATCCCAGACCCGTTACCACCTTCTGCTTTCAACATCGCTGTCAACTGGTCCTCTGATGGAACGACAAGTCCCAACTGCGTGTAAAGGTTCACTAAATCCTGTTTGGTGATAGTCGAATCTCTCGATTCACCATCGATAAGGGTGAAGGCGTTTCTGAGGTGTGCCTTCTGGTTATTGGAGAGGGTGTTTAATGCCAGCATTATAGATTCCACGGTTATTTATGGGCGGTTCTGTTTATATGGTCGGTGTAGTATACTGAATGCTTGCCTAAAAAGGGAATTCAAGCACTTATGAAGTAAGTGTTCGGGTTTGCTCTTTCAAATGTTTACTGGGTTCACGGAAACACTAAGCGTCGACTGTATGTTTCAGTATGTAAAGTGGTTTGTAGCTAATAGGGTGTAAAAGTTGTGTTTGGTAACTGTAATAAGTGAACAGATCGCGCTCACCAACTTTAGTAAACAACCAAGATCTAGAAAGTCCAGACATCGCGAGGACGCTTATATCACCCGAGGGAACAGCCCGTTTGTCTAATCAAGTCATTCATAGTTAATCGTCGCCCCATGGATCTTTACAACCAACCAGTGGTCATAGACAATGGATCAGGAAATATCAAGGCTGGGTTTGCCGGTGAGGACAAGCCCAAATCATACGGTTCTTCAATTATAGGTAGACCTAAATATCAGAAGATCATGGCGGGATCATTACTATCGACCAGCTCGACTTCTGCAGCTGGATCTGGTGGCAATGCCTCGTCAACAACTCAAAATCAAAAGCTTCAAGACGACACTTACATAGGGGAATTGGCCCAGACCAATCGCGGCATTCTTAGACTTTCGTATCCCCTTGAACATGGAATAGTAAAGAACTGGAATGATATGGAAAAATTGTGGTACCACACTTATACTCAAGAGCTCAAGATCAATTCCGAAGAGCATCCTTTGCTTATAACAGAAGCCCCATTAAATCCAAAGAGAAATCGAGATAAGATGTCGCAAGTGTTGTTCGAACAATTCAATGTGCCTTCACTTTACATTGCTATTCAGGCAGTGTTATCATTATATGCATCAGGAAGAACTACGGGAGTGGTTGTAGATAGTGGTGATGGAATTAGTCACATTGTGCCAATTTTCGAAGGATTCTCATTACCTACATCCGTAAAACGATTAGATATTGCTGGACGCGATATCACCCATCAATTGGCATTGAATTTACGGAGGATGTCGGGGATTTCATTGCAAAGCAGCTCTGAATTAGAAATAGCCCGGCTCATCAAGGAGAAGATGTGTTTCATTTCTAAAGATCCCGCCAGAGACGAAAAATTGTACTCCAGTTATTATACCCATGATGATTCTGGTTTGTATCTGAGCTACAAATTACCTGATGGTCATGAAGTCAAATTGGGAAGCGAAAGATTCAGGTCGACCGAGATACTATTTAATCCACTATTAATTGGAGATGAAACTCCTGGGCTCCATGAATTGACAAATTTGGCCATTGCAAAGACCGATTTGGACTTACGGCCAGTTTTGTATCAAAACATCATTCTTTCTGGGGGTAATACGCTATTGAAGAACTTTGGTGATCGAATGTTGAATGAATTAAAGAACCAACAGGCAATCAACGACAGTTCTAGTTTGTGGACCAATAGAACCGATAATTATTCTACAAAGATGAAAGTCAAAATATATGCTCCACCTGAAAGAAAATATTCTACTTGGATAGGAGGGAGTATTTTGGCAGGGTTGAGTACGTTCAAAAAAATGTGGATCACTTCGGCCGAATACATGGAAGATCCCGAAATTGTCCATAGAAAATACATGTAAATTTATAGACTATATAATGCTAATGCCTCCTTAAATACAATAGTATCTGTCACCAAAATCACCAAGACCAGGCACAATATACTTGTCTTCGTCCAATTTCTCGTCAATTCCACCGGTGATAATCTTGACGTGAGGATACTTGTCTTGGAACGCTTTAATACCTTCAGGAGCAGCCAACAAATTCAAAAAGAAGATTCTGTCCATCTGGACTCCTCTTGACAAGAGGACTTCCACAGCCATCATGGCACTACCTCCGGTGGCCAACATGGGATCCAACAAAAACACGTATCTTTCGCTTATGTCTTCAGGCAACTTCTCGTAGAACAACTTGGGCAACGCTGTTTCTTCGTCACGTTGGATCAAGATCTTTCCGATTCTCACAGATCTACAACAGTCTCTTAAGCCCATTTCCATGGATTCACCAGCCCTGACAATGGATACCCCACAGATCTTACCCAAGAACTTGGCGCCTTGGTACTGGTGGCCACCATGGCATGGAATGGTGGTGGTTTCCACAGGAAGTTGGTTCAATCCTTCTTCCACCAATAATCTGATGATTCTGTCAGAGTAAAAGACAAAATCTCCTCTCTTGGTAGATTGGTCACGGATGATTGAGTACAATCCAATGAGCTGGTTGGTTTGAGGAAGCAAAATTACATTCTTGTTAACTTCTTGGGATGAAGACATGGTGGTGGTGCGATGAGATAAGATAGGTTGCCGATTTGCGTTGACCGCGAAAATTAACAACTGTGACTCTGGGCACACCTCTTGAGAGGTAACTGGCAGTTGAAGGATAGCTACCGTGTTTTGTCTGTTATGTCAATGGCTTTTGCTGGAATACGGCATGCTTGATCCTCGGGATATAACTTCCTAGTAAATAGGGTAGAAGATTAGTTAGTCTTAGTGTCATCTGCAAATGTTCAACCGTACAGGTGGTTTTCAGTTGCAATGTGTGGAATAACTACAGGTAAAGACGTGCAAAACGCTACCTCCGGCTAATTATTTTCGTTAACGTGTATTAATTCGTTTCTATGATACATTCCTCTTCTCGTTTCACTCCTGTGGGGGAGCCACAAAGGGATTGTCAATAATTTCACTTCCTTCCAATGGAGAAATGGTCAACAAAGCAGTTCCTCTGACCACAGTCAAGCCCAAATCTCTAGTGGCGTCAGACAATACTGAGTCGTCGTCTGGGTCTATATTGTTAGTTTTCTTTCGTGTGTCTCGTGTGTTCATCATATAATACATACTTCTGATACTTTCTTGGACTTCTTCCAAAACCAAGTTCATTAATTGATCGTATCCTTTCAAAATTCCCACAACCTGTCTTCCACCAATAAACTTCACTCTGATTTTTTGATCTTTATATTTTTGCAAGTCCAAGATCGCATCCCTTTTAGGGCCCTCTTGCTTAGGTACGCTTCCTGCGTTTCTGTTTTCGTACCTTCTGCGGCTTCCGTGTCTCTAAAACTGTTAGTATGACGCTCTATACACCAAATTGAACTCCCGTACTTACATTTTCGCTCATGGTGTTTGATAATATTGTTAGTCAAAGTGCCAATTTCGTTGTGTTGAGCATGGTCGTGTGCGCGCACATTCACTTTGACGTACTACCGAAGCGTCAGTGAAGCTTAAGAAGTAAAAAGAGGTCAAAATAAGGTCAAACTTGGCTAGAAGACGTCTCGTACTTTCTTGGTATTGACAGCTTTCTCAATATAACATCAATACTACTTTTTTTTTTCTCTCTCCTTTAAGAAATACTATTCTTTACATGATGATAAATTATATACAAGATTAAAATTCTCCTCTCAACCACAATTGAGTTCTCTTTTTCATTTCAGATCTTCTCAAACGTTGTCTCTCGCTTAATCCCTCTTCAGGATCAACCCGTCCTTCCTTCTTCAATATACCTGTGAATACGTTCACCTTTCTTTGGTCAATATTGAATTCTTTACTAAGCTTACCCACAGTCCACACTTTGGGATCTTTGCTTCTCAATGCCACTATTTTTTCCACAATCTCGGGTTCAACTTCATAGCTTCTGTTGCCTTGTGCCTCGTACCTATTGATGATAGGGTAATTTTCCAACTCTTCTTTGGTAAATTCTTTGGAGGTTGGGAGTTTGCGTCTTGGGTCTGAAGCAGGAAGGAATGCTTTAGGGGTCTTAATCGATGGTTTGGAGATGGAGGCTGGTGGGTTGTGCACTAATCCTTGGGTCTTCTTTGGTTTAATGTTGAATGCAGATCTGGAGGTGTTATAGACGTTCACCGGTATTGGCTCATACTTCATACACGACACCGCAGTATTGGAGATACCCCGTATGCTGGTCTTCAACATTATGGATCTTGGTGGTTGTGGCTATATGGCCGTACGTAGAAAACTTTTCATCTTTGTTCGTGTGCCCGGTTTTAGTCACGTGATTGAGGTCTCCATGATATTTGACCCCCATATTACATTAAATCCCCACCCCATACTAAGATGCTGGATGATAATAGAATAGGCATCCTGGTATTACGAAAGCATAGCGGATCGAAGATGAAGAGAAGACTTTGACACGAAAACTTTCCTAAAAAATTGTAAATTTTCGCAAATATATCATTTTTTCGAGAATATTGAAAACATTGACAGATAGTAAAGCACGAACACTGAGATTTATAAAAATATAATGAATAAGCTCATAATGATGACTTGAAATCCACGATTTCTTGCCTGATAAGGGAGATTTCGCTTGTATTGTAGAGATGCTCAACGATGTATGTATTTTATCGTACACGTGATAAAACCCTAGTCACTAGTGTGGTGTTATTTGTTGGGAGTACCTTTGTTCTTGTAATTATCCGATATAGTGTAACGGCTAGCACGGTTCGCTTTCACCGAGCAGACCCGGGTTCGACTCCCGGTATCGGAATAATATTTTTTTCGGACCCCTTGCATTAGGCACGGCACAAGATGCTACAATGCCTCATCACTCGCCAAATTATTTTTTCGCTAAACACAATATTTCGCCGAACGCGTTTTCACATGTGCACTGTTATACACTGTTATGTCAATCGGCATAAGAACAAAACCCACATCACCACTCCACTAGCCACCGGAGTTATTTCTCATAAATTCATTGAGGGTTTGTTTGTTGTGAATGATGCATCTAGCGAAGCCTTCGAACGCAGGTCAAAACAATAACATTCCAGTAGTGTTTGGAATGTCATTTTAGCGTTTGTCATATGAAGTGCTTGCCAAGAAGCATATGTTGGGCATACCAGACGTTTAGATAGTTAAGAACATAATGACATCAACACATCCACGTAATATGCACAATTGAAGGGGGATACCAAAATAGTCTCATTTCTGTTGAAAAAGGGTAAAATGGGTGCCTCATGCAATCGGTAATGGGGAATACATGCATTTACGTTGCATCATACCCCATTGGGATTAAAGCTGCAGAGCTGGTAGCCACTGACCGCGGTCCACTTATGTAACCCATCAAATCTCATCCGTACGAGAAGTGGCACAGTTGGCAATTGAAACAGGTGGATCACACTGTCATGCCGATCACCGTTTCAAATGGTCGTATGATCGGCACTGGCAACTAATGAGACCATCTAGAATTGCAAATTGTTATGTTACACCTGGATATGGAAGGCTTGAGCGAGCATTTGGCCAAGGTATTGCAACGCCATGATATCAAACCGATAACTTGATAGCCGTATTTGTGGTGTGAGCAGGTTTTGCCGAACGGCGTTTTTAGTGCATAAGGAAATATTTTCTAGATAGTGTAGAATTGAAAAAATTGAGGGGCAACTGATGCGGCTGCCACAAGGATACTATGCAAGAGGATGTACGGGTTCAGAGACAACGCGCCAACCTAAGCATACGTCGATCTTAGCAGATAGCAACATTTGAGTGCCAATTGCACATTGCCAGGCTCACCAATCATCAGAGCTAGTTCCCACTGCCCATTAGTCTGCCATGTTAAGGGGGGTGAATAATTGGGGAAAATCGACCCCTTTTGAGGTATCCGTACTTAATTGAACAATAGGATGGCACCGGAATACGACGGCACCAGTATCCGCACCACCCCCCAAAACTGCCAAGGCATGGCAAATTACTCCTATCAATTGAGTCGCAATTTCAAGGCGCTGGACGCAATCGGTAACCCAGATATTGCTGCAAAAGGGGCAATCTTACTAGCAGAGGGAACTCGATCCATATGACATTCCGCTATAGTAGGACAATCTCAGTTGGCAGTTACCTCAGCACCAATTCCGTTTTTGAGGACATCTATGCGCGTAACAGTGAAATTAACTTGGTTATGTCCAAACCGCGATGATGTAAGGCCAATTAACATTTGGAGCAGCAGCACCGCCGATAATATTCCGACTCCCTGCATCCAAGTTTATACAACCCCGAGGTATTAGCGTGTGTTAATTGGCGGGGACATTTCTTTTGTATTAACGGTCTATTGTTCCAATTTGCGCCATTGTAGTTCAGGAGTATCGTGTATGTGCCTAATGGCTGTACAACTCGCGGCACGTCTTGTATATGCACCAGATAATTATGAACGCCGGCAACCATGCGGATATTATTACGCAAAACAAACGATGGTTAGCCAACGCTGTATTGTTGGTTAGACGAAACGGCTAATTGATAACTTCGGACGTGGTGCCCTAAACCAATGAACTCATTGCGCATCATCATCCGACCCAACATCTCATTCGTGGTTGCTTTCCCACAGAAAATGAAATTTGGCCCCACTTGGAAATGGCACTGATGCACCTTTGAATTATTATCTAACCACCCTTTATTTGTTGATTATATGGGGCCGTCTAGTGCATATGGTTATTGTGTTACTGCTTGGTTCTGCCTCACTGCATGCAACCTGGTTGGGAAAATGCTCTCAGGGCCAAACCCTATATATAATTACCAACTCCCTCCACAGTTTTTATCTGTTTATTGCTTCAAGTCAATCTCTTGCCTACCATGTCTGCATTCTTGATGATAAACAACTCCAATATCCAGAGATTGGAAAGGGAAAGGAAAATCCCTTCCTTACATAAACCACCCAGTTCTAGTGACGCTCATTCCGTGAGGTCGGGCTCCTCGAGTTCAAGTTCCCTGAAGAGCCGCCGCAGAAGAGTCCCCAAGAAACGCACGGAGAACAGGTCGAATTCGTCTTCATCAGATGCTTATGTTCCTTTACATGAGCGTAAGAAGAAAGTCTATGATATCGATTCTGATAGTTACATTTACAAGTCCATTCCCTTGCTGCCATTAGTGAAAAAAATTAGTGACTTTGAACAAAAGTTTGAGCATATCAACAAGAACGAGAATGCCCAAAGGTTGAATGAATCATTGAATAAGTACAGAAAGGATTCCGGGGAATTGTTATTTTCGCTTAGAAATATTCATATTTTAAGATACAGTTATTTTGAGGAATTTAGTGACGACTACCAATTGATTCAAATGAGGGCGAATCAATTGAGAAGGGATGGTACTCATAAATTAAAATATATGAGAAAAATCAACAAAATCTCGAAACAAGTCCTGGGAATTACTAACCAGACGACGACACTAGGCTTTCTCGAGGTGAAAACGGATGAGGAATCCGGTAACGAAGATGACGAGGACCAAGAAGAATTGGATATGTTGTATCGTTTGAGTAGATTCAATTTGACAAACGAAAAACCAAAACAAGCAAAGAACAACAGCAATCAACCTCGCATTAATATCAGAACATTATTGAAATCAAATCAATTTTGGAACAACGTTTATCAGGATTTAAAATTCGACTCCCTTCACGAAAAATATTACGAGCTTCTACCAGCTATCCACCACTGCATGATCTTCTTTGGCGATTTGATTGATTACATCTTATACAATTTGTCTATTTTGTCAGGAGACCCAACCAATTTGGAATCATTGGCTGATATCCAAACCATTCAAAACTACAACTTCTTTTATTTCAATGAATTCAATTACAACTACATAAATTCGATGAGAACAGAATATTTCAGGATGTACAATAACCAACTCGCTATAAGCGAAAATTTCAAGGACAATTCGACAGATCGGTTAAGGTTGAATAATTCGGAGGATGAAGTTAGTCTTAAAACCCACAGAGTGTTGGTTGCAAAGATGGTGGAAACAATTGTGGACAATATCAAAAGTGCTACCTCCATTAATCAATCTACATCGAAAATGGATAGCTTCGATGATTTGTTTGGCTTATGGAAAAACCTTCTCAAATATATCTTGAACGATCTTATCATTAATGAAAAGGAAAGAGAAGACTTAAATCCTACCGATGACTTTCAAGTCAGGATATCTGAAAGCAATGATGACGAAACGAACAGTCTCCTCAGATATTATGAGACCCATAGTAGAAAGGCAATCAAGCTTAATAGAAATGGAAGCGTCAGTTCCAAGAGCACCAATCAATCCATTATGTCGGGTACTAGGTTTGATTCTTTCGCATCCAATCCTTCTTCACCAAATGTTACGCACGAAATGCAATCGGGATTGCCTGGATTGGGATTCAAAAGCATTGATGAAACCGACGACTACAGTACTTCCATATTGCCTCCTCCCACCCCAGCGGACAGTGAGAATTTTGCGACACCAAGACCTTCACCAATAGGGAGTGCTTTTTTTGGTAGTATGGCCAGCAGTACTACCAGTCTTAGTGACTACTCCAATCCTCCATCACCACTTTGTGAGAAAAAACCAAGACGCCTGATCTTTAGAAAGTTCAGAAAGTCACCAAAATAACTACCCAAGTGAATATATCCGGAATATTTCACATCGTACGTATTGCCAACTCCGAGATGCAACTGCACCTATCGGAGTTTGTTTAAGCGATGCATTTCTTTTCTCTAGTTTTTTTTTTCGAGCAGTATAACTTTGGTTCAGTAATAAACATACTACTTTAGCGAAAACACCATCTTGTGACACAAACCAGATAAAACACGTAAATCCTCAGGAGCCACTGTCTCAATCTCAGCCTGTGATGAGCCGATGACTCTGCCGTGCGCCGCATATTTCACAAAACCTGATTTTTCCTATTTCGATAAATGAGCCCGCGCACCATGCGCATGGGAAAGGTTGGCCCTCAGGAGTCCCCCGGTCAATATTTCACCAACCACTGCATCATCGAAACTCATATGCGCATGACAGACACCTCCATCACACGACTGAAAGGAGGTACCAATAAACGCTCGAAATATTTGACCTCGGCTACCCAATTACACTTATCGCCACTTTAGCTTGCTCACGACACTTTTCAGGGGCCATGTCATTTCGCATCGTCCAACCTTTTTGGGAACTAATAAACAATCCGATTCTATAATTATCTTGATGCTAAGAATTTCTGAAGGACGTCATTCACGATACACTGGCAACACTCTACAACCAGACCTTCGGTACCCCAAGTGTCATGGACCATGTATCATAGAGCTGGAGTCAATTGACCCTTGCCATTAGCCGAACCCTCAGGCTAGAGCTTCGGATTAATTGTCCCACGCTTTCATTAGTAGCCATGCTCTCCAGCTTAATGTTTGCATCCAAAAGTTTTGTACCCGTATATAAAATCAGTCAAAGGAGCTTTGTGAGACAATTTTTTTTTTATTGTGGATTTTACTAATGCGTTATGCGCATCATTTATTCAATGCGCCGTTTCTTGATCGTCCCTAATATATATAGAGGAGACAGTCCAGGTGGGAAAATTTGTTCTTGTCATTATTCCCAAGTCATTCGCTCAACATGGTAGTCCCTTTACCCACATCTGATTCCGTCTTATTAGGCGAACATGCATTCTACGAAACCGGTAGCTTAAAACATTTGCTGCATTTAATTAAGTTGATGAACTACGACTTGGTACCCAAAAGAAGAGCCCAAGATGTCAACGGGTTACACGAGTTCTTTTCATCAAGATCGTGCGTGCTCTTGATAATAGGAGTGATAGCACTTTACTGCGTGTCTGCATTTGCTTCCAGGAAACGGGAGGAGTATTTCAAGGATACTCAACACTTGGTCTGAACTGCATATCCGCAATATAAATCGCCCTCGTCACATAATCCTCAGCCACCTCATGCCTTGGAATCTCATCGTCATACCAGGACACCCAGCTACCGGGCCCGGGTGAGTTCCAGTGGCCGTCTTTGCATTTACCAACATTTCGCTCGTTACCTTCGTCCTTTCGACCCGATGTTCGTCATATCTACTCATATTTTTGCATGCGTTTCGCACCTTTTATTTCATGGAACTTCGTATTCATTGGTCCGGTCAATTTCGGTATTTCTCTATTAATTTGTGTTTAATTAGTCTTATTTAGTTCCTCAATCATACTAAGCTCAATATCCCAAATGCACCAATCAAACCAAATAATTGTAGGAAAAACCGTAAACAAGTGCCAAATACTATGTGCATCGATCAAGCGGTACCATGGCTCAAAATCTATCACTTCAAACCCCATGCCAATAACCATCCACAAATTCAAGAAAACGGGAATCACAGGGATAAGCTTGGGCTTTGAAATCGAGAGGAGATTGAGTTTGGTAAGGATTTTCGTTTCAAATGGTAATAGTTGAATGGAATTATTATAGACGATGAAATTTTCCTTGTATTTGCGTTGGACTTGGAGTGCATGGGCTATCCATAACCCCACGGAGGCGATGCCGAATACCAAGTTAATAGTAGCATTATAGCCGTAGTCCCAGTTTCTGCTGAGCTTGAAGCAATGTCCCAAATAGGTGAGCACCATAACCAACTGCCACACAAATAACTTTCTTGGGTTATTGTAAATCTTGAAATATCTCACGGTGATGCAGTTGAAATTGGATAAGACGATCCCAAACGCCCCGAAATAATCTATGGTTTCAGTGATCCTGTTGTCTCGGATATGAAATAATATGCTTGCCATCCACCCTGCTAATGCTATGATAAGAAAGGTTACATATTGACGGTACATTACATGGTACCTATTGTTGGGGTCTTTTTTGTTCTTATTATATTGATGGAGCACCTTGAACAAATTGATATAGTTGGCGTAGAAGTTCATAACGGAAAAGATCACCAGGAATAATTCTTGAATCCCGAAAACTCTTCTGAAGGGCCATTTGCCAAAAAACTGTACCATAGGAAGTCCCGAGGTTTCTCTTTGATCGGTGACCAATTGCTGGCATTTGTAGCTGCAATCATCATCACAATTCCACAACCACAGACTGTAAAACGCCAATTGGTGATTTGTTGTGAAGTCATCCCCTTGGAATCTTTTACTCCGGTACATCCCATCTCTGGCAGCATCGATTTCTTCAAATACCGTCCGGTGATGGCAATGCATAGTCAGTATACATTTCAGGACACACTCTCTGAATTCAGGAAGTTTGTCCCCAATCGAAGCATGCGTCACCCCGTTGACACACGCTAGGGCTAGTAGGACAGAAAACGGTTTCATGGTGGTGATTTGGGTGTTTACGTGTCGAGTGGCTTTTACAACACATAGACCACGTGACATATACTGGCTATACATTCTGAAACTAGTGGGTGGGAACCTTTTTAATCTTAGCGTGGATGCGGGCCTGGGCCGTGACGTAGCCCACCGTTGCCCCTCCAATGACGAATGTGGTTGAAACCAATACGGCATTAACCGGAACTGGGTTCATGTCGAAGGTGGTATGAGTTAATTTGTCTAAAATGCTCTGGCCATAATTAAACGCTCCCGAAATACAGATGAGCGCCCCATAGACGGTGCCAAAGGTGTCGAAACCGAACACCATTGCACAATAATCGCTGACCACGGTATAAAATAACGGTCTGTAAACGACAAAAAGACAAACGTTGATCAATCCCGCGTAATAGTTTCCAATAAGTCCAGCAACACCAATAGATAAGGAAATGACCAAAGTAGCACTCAAAATAACTACCGAGGAACAATTGTCGAGAACCATACCGATGAACGGCACGGAAATAAGTCCACCCAAAGGTAAGGCAATGTCAAAGAATTTATTTAACGTTCTCGCTTGCTCTTGACCTATCATATATCCATACTGAGAACCAATGGTAGCCACAAAATAATTTAACCGCAACATCTGAATGGTAGCAAACAATGTCATAAGGTAGAACCAGGGGGTGGTGATCTGGTACTTTGCCGAATGGCCATGCAAAACTCCAAATATACCTCCAGAGTGTTTTTCCAATTCCTCTTGGCCCTCTTCCTCGTAAGGTTGTCTCAAAGCATCGCCAATGGAGTCCCTTCTCCCCGTAGAAGCGTGGTTATGGTGGGGCTCTTGTGATTCCAATAATGGAGTTTCTTCCTCGACCATAATATGCTCTGCTGTGGCCTTGTAGGAGTCCCAGGGCATGATTGTAATTTGTGCAACAGTGATGAATAATGGCACTATCAAATACAACTTGAAGAAGACATCAATGGTAAAGTCCCCGTTCAATTTGTCGTACACCATTTTATAAATCAAAAACACCGCCGATGAAGCATCGAATGCACCCGTGATAAGAGCAAGGATGAGTCCGCTTTTGCTAGGAAACGAGTTGGAAAGCTGGAACGACGAGATGAATGCGAACGGTCCTCCGAGGGCCAAGCATGTATATCCCAAAAGGTATGGATCTGCCCACGCAACATCGCTGATGGCAGCGGAATGGATGAACAAGAAGCAAGCCAAGTACAAAAATCCGGCTCCAATCAAGCCACATACTTTGGGGCCATATACGTCCAATACCCTTCCGATTAACAACGCCGACACATTTGTCACCATTGCTCCCACAGTGAAGATCATATTCAATTTCAAGTCCTGATTGGTACACATGGCCGCCGACTCCGACCCAATGAAAAACTGGGCTGGCTTGGAAAGCACACGGGCAAAGGGATCGGTACTAAAGTCACAGCTATGTTCATAAACGTGTTCCTTGATGAGAATCGGTTTGAGAGCAGCAAAGCCAAAAATGGGCCCTCCAGCAAGGAGACACCACGAAATGGCACAGATACATTGTACCAAGCGCCGAGATTGGGGAACCTCAGGCATGGTATAGTAATTTGGTTTGGAAGTTGAAAGGAAGTTAACGTGTCACAATTGGATGGTGACAAGACAAAGGTAGTGTTACCAAGGCAGACGGAAAAATGCACAACGAATCAGTAGTACTTGTGAATCTAAGATACCCCACCCGAATGAAAGATACCCCACCGTATTGACTAATCGTGAACCAGAAGCTTATCTTGCAAATTTCATGTAATGCGAAGCTCCGATAAGTAAATCGATGCTCCACGTGAGTTGCCCAATAGTTGCACCCAATTCGCAGCCGCAGCCTTTGCCATACAGTACTAGGAAAACTAATTAAAATTGATATTAATACTAAAACTGGAAGTCTATAGGTCTATAATTACGCTTCAGTATCCTTCTTTATAGGGTCGTCCAACGATCCATACTGAGACACAGTCTCGGTTTCAGAGGTTTCGGATTCGGATTCCTTGACTGGTCTATCCAATCCGTGGAATTCCTTTCCAGTAATCTTGGCTGTCACATACAAAACGCTGAGTCTTACCCCAATACTGATAAATGTGATGAGAATACCACCCAAAGGTGCGATGACAAACGCTCCGAAGGCGCCCCAGTCCTCGGGGTCATATATCCCATTCCACACCAACAATAATTTTCCACCCTCCTTAGCACTGTCATAATACACAGTACCAAAAATGAACACGGCTAACAACGCCCCGAAACCTCCAATCATGACATCCAAACCGGTCATGTACCAGAAGTAGGTGTCGCTCAACCCCAACATAATAACCGGAATCACCGCGGCAGACACCAAATCGGCAATCAAGTAGATTTGCATGATATTGTCCGCCACCTTGACCGCCAAAACCACAATAGGAACCATGATTAGCACCACCATTCCTCTGGTGTAAATTATAGGCAATTTGTTTCTGAAAACATCGTTGGAAACTGTAGAAACCATGGCAGACTGCAACGAGTCAAACGTACAAGTGGACAAACAGATACAGAAAATCAACACGAATGCAACGATCCATCTGGGCATCTTATCGAGCAAAATAAAGAATGCATTGGCACCATTAGGGTCCAGCACAGTCAAGTCTCCACTCCAAACGGCCAACAAACCTGGCACACCCACGAGAGTGGTGATAATCAAAGTGACAAATGCCGCGATCGAAGTACCGATGTACAAGTCCTTGTTGGTCTTAGAAGCAAATGTACGCAACCAGAACCCGGCCATGAAACAATCGTTGGTGACAATGGCAACGAACAAAATATACACCAATTGCCATCCTAATTTATTGGCCTTGAGTAGTCCGCTCTCCTCGATTTTACTGGTGTCGATATGAATGTAGGATCCCATACCACCGGCACAAATGATTAGTAAAATCACCACCAACGCTCCTTGGAAGTTGTCAGTGATGAAACTGACCTTGAAACCACCATACGAGGTGTATATTGACGTCACCACACATTCGACAATCACCGCTCCCAATGCATTCAATCCTGTCAACGTTTCTATGGCACCACGAATGGCAGAAAGCTCTCCAATCATGAACAAAAACATCGTCAAACAGGTAAAGAATGACAAGTAGAGACTGGTGACAGCCCCAAAACGGTGTCTGACCCATTCGGTGAAGATGAACCCTTCAGGGCACTTTTTACGAATAATGGGTCCCACCAACCCAAACCCGAGGATGGGGATGGCGCCACACAAGGTATACACCAACAACCCGTGCAACCCAGCCTGGTTCGCGATCTGAGAGTAAGTGGTGATAATACCCACTCCCATAGCTATTAATGTTAGTAAACCTGTGCTAACGTTCCTCACGCAAGTATCAACTTGATCGAGTCCTTCCGGTATAATCTCAGACTTTAAGCTTCTAAACAGAAGCAAAAAGACACCCGTGTTAACACCCTACACCTGAGCCGATAAGTTAATGCAAAATCAATGGTGGATACATACCAGATGCGATAAAGTTCAACGCCAACGGGATTCCCCGTTGGGTTCCATTCGATGATAAGAAGGTACCCAGAGAGGCATACTTCCAGGCCAAGAACAACCCGGTAGCCAACAAGAAGGCATACGACAAGTATATGATGGCGTTATTGCCCTGAGATGATATTTGTGACATGGCTGCTGTGAAAGATGAGCTTGAACAGCAATATCGCCGCATTTATAGTAAATTCAAGTGCCTTGAATGTATGCGCTTAAAGGGCGCCGGAGCTTGTTGCACCGTTAGAAGCCTGAGTATTGAAAAAACACACAGACCGCCAAAGCCTCACAAGGTATTGATTCATTACATAAGAGCCCATCTGTACTGGCGAGCCATCAAGATCAATCCATTTGCGGTTTGGGGGGGTAGGTAGGGGGTTGGCATAGTTAAGATAGATGCTGGGGTGCGCATTTGACGTATTTGAAATTTTTACGGAGCAGGCAAAGGGAGATATACGAAGATGAGATTCACCAGCCGTGCTTATGCCATGTCACCCCAAGACTTGCAGCCAGCCACCACGGCCACTCTCTTGGCTGACCACGGAAGAAAAAGTCCCGCTGCTAACCTTGCTTTCGTATGGCTGAGATCCGTACAATGCGCTAAACGGGAGTTGGTCACAAGATCGAACCATCAAATGAGAGACAACGCTGGGGGCTTGGAGAATCGGGACCGGACAAATGTATCCATCATCATCAGCTTGGCTCCACATACCTTAGTGCATATTGTATGGGTAACGGTTCTATCATTACTTAACCCGTTAGGGAATCATCCATAGGCAAGACCTCGATTTTGAGCCCTCCGTCCCATTGAAAAAACCGTTGGCACCCGTCGAAAACTACAGTGACTCGTAATCGGTCCCTGCGCATATAATGGCCCGCGGTTATTATTCCCATCGAGGTGGGTTCTAGTTGCCGTACCCACTTGGTCAACATCACCAGCGACCAACAGATATCGATGGCACAGCACACGGATTCGATCAATAAGGTGCAGCCATTGTGCATACGTCATATCATTCCTGTGCCAGACATCTGGATCGGGAACTTCACATGCCTGATATGACCTGATAAATAATTGGAGACGCATCGAAGCCACGTCGCCAGAAAGATTATCCTCTGGGCAACCAGCAGCTCCAACAAAAACGTAATGAGAAGTAGAACCCTTCGTGGTCGCTAGTGACCCCTTTATTTCTTATCCCCAGCCTTCCTAAGGCTAGTGAATGCCGGTGGGAGATGATTGGCGTTTGCACTACCGGTCTCGTAGTCTATGGTAGAGGGCCATCGCATTATTGATGGACGCGCTTGTGTTATTGTTTACCCATTGTATTATCTACGACCCGTCGTCTTGACGGCTCCTGCACTCGTCTAATTTACCTTCACAACGAATAATTCTGGTTACAGCCTACGCTATCAGCATTGCTCTCATCCCATCTTTCCAGACGGTCCATGTTACCAGCATCGGCATCCTAAATATCCTATAACTATACCATAACCACCCTGGGTTACCACGACAATTCCAATTGATCCCAAAATCCTGCCAACTCATAACGCCAGATCGGGTTGCATTTGTCGTCCCATCGTTGTGATCGCTTCATATCTTACATAATCCTCCAAAAACCCCAGCCCCAACAGCGCAGACTTCACTGTTCGACTAATTTGCTGGAGGCCACTGTTACCCTACTTGAGCCATCATCCTATATTGCCTCTAGAACTGTCGACGCCAGATCCTTCTGCATAACCGGTTACTCCGCACCGATCAATTTTGGCTCCTTGATCCCATACCCAGTTCGTGTTTTCCACCATGGATTCTTCCTCCATAGACATATCCAGACAGACAGAAGACACCTTCTACGCCCTGTTCGATGAAGATACTTCAGTGGCAAAATCTCTGTTAACATCACCTTTCAACCCATCCCCTGACCAGTTCATCGCTGCGGACCATCCCGGACTCGCTTCCCAATCCACTAACAACAACATCCAAGTCATATGTCGGTTCCGGCCCGAAGATGATTCTGAACTAAACAAAGGACGCTCAATCGTGTCCTTCCCCGATGACAATAGTGTCGCCGTGGAGAGCAAAGATGGCATTTCCACATTTACGTACGACCGTGTGTTCCAAGCAGAAGCGTCCCAACTGGACATCTACCAACATGTATGCAAAACTGTAGACGACTTGTTTAATGGCTACAACGGGACTATCCTTGCATACGGCCAAACTGGATCAGGTAAATCACATACTATGTTGGGAACTGTGGATGATGCTCACCAGAGAGGTGTGATACCCCGAATCGCTCATGAAATATTTGATCAAATTCAAAATGGCTCATCTGAGGTCGAATACACAGTGGGTATATCATTCATGGAGCTCCATTTGGAACAAATAAAAGATTTAATTGATACCTCTAACAATAATATTCCAGATCAGAAATTTTCCATTCATCACGACAAGACAAATGGGATATACGTGAAAGGATTGTCGCAAGCATTCATTTCTTCTGCAGAAGAACTTAATATGATATTGATCCAAGGAATGAAAGCTAGAACTGTGATATCCACAAACATGAATGTTGAATCCTCCAGGTCTCACGCAATTCTAGAAATCAAACTCACTCAAAAACATATTCAGTCTGGAATAATGAAACGAAGCCACTTGTTCTTGGTAGATTTGGCTGGAAGTGAAAAGGTTGATAAAACTGGTGCTCAAGGTCAAACTTTGGAGGAGGCCAAAAAAATCAACAGTTCACTTTCAACCTTAGGAAATGTTATCAATGCATTAACCGATGGGAAATCTACACATATTCCATATCGTGATTCGAAGCTTACTAGGATTTTACAAGAATCTTTAGGAGGAAATTCACGAACATCGCTTATCATTAATTGCTCTCCATCTTCTCTCAACGAATCAGAAACTTTATCAACTCTTAGATTTGGAAGTCGAACCAAGAGTATAAAGAACACAGCACATATTAATACCGAATTAAGTGCAAGTGCGTTAAGACAAAAAGTAACACAGCTTGAAAAAATGAACGAAAATAATCAACTATATATCAAACAGTTAGAATTGGAATTGACCCAATGGAGAGCTGGCGACAAAGACAGACGAAGTCAGTTTTCTCAATCCCAACTGCCTCGATCGTCCATACCGATGGGAGCTAATATTCCTTCGAGTGTCAGAAATAGTATTATCACTCCTAGAACTCCAACAAAGCTACCTGTTCCGGTAGGTGCCTCATCAACAGCTAACACTGCAGCAGCCCTTTCATCTGCCGCTTCGACCTTCACCTCAACCGCTGTCACTAGAATACCATCGGGAGGGATGGTACCAATTGCATCTTCTCCATCGCCAATAGTTCCTTCTAAGTCAACATTCCAACTCAATGAGGAAGTGGAAAGAAGAGATAGAAAAATTTCAGACTTGGAAAATGTCATACTTGGAATGAAGATGAATAATCTTAAAAATAGTCATGCTGAAGATACCAAATTGTTTGGACTTGAAAACTCTCTCTACAAGTTGAATAATAAGTTAACTGACGTGGAGGCTATCAACGACAATTTACGTAAACATTTATTAATTTCAGAGAAGATTATAGAAAGTCGGGACCTTAAGATCAATAAGTTGAAAGGAGCATTAAAGGAACAACAAATTCTCGTATCGAGAGAAACTTTGGGATTCAGAAATAAATTAGGTGATATTCAACAAAAGTTAGATCTCTTGAATAAGGAAAAACAAGAGGAAATATATTCATTAGCGAGAGAGAGTATTATGAGAGAAAGTTTATATTCAGTGGATAGTAAGGCAAGAGATAGCTTGTTCTATTTGGATAACAAAACAAAAGAAACATTCATAGATGTCGATGCAAAATCATTTTCAGATGAGAAGCTAAATGCCAGAAGAGACGCAAGTAGAAGTCTCAGACAAAATGAAACTAGATCCTTGGACCAGACCTCATTGTTAGAAGAAAAATGTTTTGGGGATGATGTCACATTTTCCTCAGAAGTCGCCGTGGTAACAAATGACGAGAGAAACTTATCACTACCCTCGACGGGATTCGAGCCTAAAGCTAATAGCTCCTTTGTCAGGACGTCTGAAGGAAACAGGATTTTCAAAACTCCTGAGATGTCGCAGAATGGGTTCGATATTGCCAAAGAAGTCGCAAAGAAATTAAACAACGAATCACAAGTTGAAGAAGATGATAAGGATCTTCCTGAATGCAATCTTGATGATGTTCAATACCCTGAAGCAAATCTAAATAGTGTGACCGAACCATCTGTCACCATTGACAAAGTCAGTAATATGAAAAATGCTGAGAGTGATGGCACCAAATCCAAAATGAGCTTGAGAAGAATATCGCTCATTGATACAAGAAGAAGAGACTCCATGGCTGATTACAACAACAGAACATTGAGTACAAGCAGTGAAACATTTGCCGAACAAAGTAGCAACATACTTAACTTCCATCAAGAGTATCTTTCCATCGGAGAATTTTTGGCCGAAACCAAAAAGAGAGCCAATGTGGCTGATGAGACCAAAGACTCAATAGGAGAATTCGGGGATCCAGATACTTCAGAAACATCGGGCATGTTTGACGAGTCTCCTAACTCGTCCAAAGCTGGTCTCAACTTAAGAATTGTGAAGCCATTACGTGGAGGGAGCAATTTTATTCAAAAAATGAATATATTCCAGTAATGAATAGCTAGCAACATTATGTACATCATAGCGTGAATATACCTTAACAGAAGCCGTATATATTCCTAATTATGTCACACTACTGATATTCGAACCTATCCACTACCATACAGATCAATGCGCACCCCGAATCGGCTGTATCGTACTACCCCATACCTTTCATAAATAGTGACAAATTGAGCAACCAAAATGCAGATATCCGAGGCCAGACAGGCCAAAATCAACCAATTAAATAACCAGTTGTGGCAAGCGGGGATTACAGGGGTCCTCCGTGGAAGCATTATTGCCCTCGTCACCGGATCCTACTTCAATTATCGCTACAACTATGGCCACAACGCTCGGTTCTTCAAGACACCCTACAAGATCTGGTGGTTTATTAGTTGGAATGTGGTGGGAATTATCTTCACCACAGATGTTGCCAAATACAAGATATCACAGCAGCTTGCTGTGGAGGATGAGATTAAGAGAACGGAGCTCTTGCAGAGCGACGCTTTCAGACGTCCGGAATAAAGTGCCTAGTTACCAGAACAACAACTTTAATGGACTAAAGTTGGCAAGAACTTGCACAGCATCTCCAATGGGCTTTACCTACTATCAAATTTACTTAGTCGATGCATATGGTACATTCTTTTCCTATTTGATCGCTATACATTGAACGATTCCTCATGGAATTTTAAGCCATATTCCTTGGCCCATAGTTTAACATTCTGGACCAAGCCACTGGGGCCTGCAGAAATCACCCAAATCTTTTCGGCATCAATATCCGCTTGCTGGACTTTATTTTTAGGAAGATCACGACAACATACAAGATTATTTGCATCGTCATGTACCGGTCCGGAACACTGTGTAAAACCCTCATTAATACACCAATTGTAATACTTGTAATTCAAGGTGGGCCGTCCCTTGTATACTTTGTGTTCCAAATGCAAAGAGTTGACACATACTTTGAATTGCTGCACATACAGCCGTGTCGCTTTCGAGGAATCCTCAGCCACTTGTGGAATGAATTGCTCGTTAATGCTTGTGAATGTTTTATTCGAATGTACACGGGACAACGGTTCACCCGAGTCGATAGGTGTATCGGAATCGGAATCACCAGTTAGTTCGTCATCGTCACCTAGATCTTGGGACCTGAGACTTAGGTCATATGCTGCACATTCATCCTCAAATAGATCCTCTTCGTCACCCGAAGAATCTACTTCAATATCGACATTTTCCAACTCGTTTTCACGAGCCAAACTATCTGATTGGTATTGCTCCTCATCTCCTCCTAGTAACGGATCATATTCGTTGAATATTCTCGACGAGGTACTTATTTTCGAGAATAACGATGCAATACTTTTCTTATGGTTGAATTGAGGAACACCGTCCTCGTCTCTCAACTCTGTATCACCTGTAACAAATATTTCAAAGTCCTCTCCATTGATGAACCCTCCAAAATATTTTAAAATATTGATATCTCTAAAATCCTTAATAACCCAGACAATCTTGACGGGTATTCCATGATAATTCATAACTCTAAGGATAGGCAAGGCAAAGGAGATTCCCGATCCACCAACAACAATCAAAAGTCTTTTAGCACTTATCAGCAATTTGCTTATGGAGAAGGTACCAGAGGAATTGTTTTTGGATTTCATGAATGACAAGTAGGGATCAAATGATCCATATATGAGATACTTATGATTGTTCATAATTTTGAAAGTGCTCGTTCTGACAATTAATTTTTGATAGTTATCCTGGGGTAAGGAAGCTAGAGTATATGGATGATACTCTGGAATGAGCTGCTTGTACCATCTGGCAATAAAGGAGGAGTGGTACTTCGCAAGCCTTATATGGGCACCAGGGTTATTTGCCCGCTTTTTAATGAGGCTGTTTGGAAACTCAACAAGCAATAAATTAGGCGATACGTTGGTAACTTTGAGGTCGAGTTTGCTAGCAGTCACTCTAGTCATCCATACCCGGTAAATTATTTGTAACGTTAAAATAGCGCAATTGGCAATGGTATAGACTGTGAACTTTGTTGGCCTGATATGATATTGAAGGCACACAACAATGACCCATGACCAGACGTAATGATTGAAGTAAAAAATACGGTAGTACTTATTTCTCATTTTCAGCACCGAGGTGACAATAATAATAAGAAATCCAGCAAGACCAACCCAGCCATAGAGATTAGCAGTTTTGAAAGCTTTTTTCCAAGTGTTGTTTTTCTGGAAAAATCCACAGTATAATAGCACATGGAGAACTGATTGTATGATGACAATTCTGGAGAGCCATTTGTGCACAGGCAACAAAGTCAAATAGAGGGTTTGTGGAAGCGGAGAAGGTCGAAGACTCAAGAAAAACACTGTAGGTAAAGATACGGCGGCAACTTTGCCCAACCTTTTAGCTAAGAAGATCAAGTCACCATTATATATGTCGACCAAATCTAATGTAGAGAACAATGCAGTCCAAAAGATTATCTGAATGATCGATGTAGAATGATAGGTAAGAAAGAAGATCCAATTTTTGATCTTCGATGCAATAACGGCTTGGAAACGACGCAATGGTCTTGTTGTCCGCAACTCTTCTCCAATGTAGATGTAGCTATTTAGCTTATGGTTAATCGGGCGTAATACCGAGAAATGGCGCAACGGGCCATGGACAGTGCAATACCCGTAGAACGGAATCATTAACACCACTAGCACTAGAATGAATGCAGTGATCTGGCCATATTTGTCGGTGGTTTGTTGGCGAAGCTGAGAGTATTCCTTAGACTTGCCCGTAGGATAATGGAAAAAGTCACCAAAGATGAACAGCAACTCCATCGGGACAAGAACTGTGTGACAAGTACCCCCAGGACCGAGAATGCCTATATCCGGCAGGGAAATATAGAGCCTGTGTCAAACGCTAAACTCCTATTGCTGTGAACAATGGCCGATATTCGATGCGTCCTGACCAGATCAAAATGATAACCCACGCAGGATTGTGCACCGCAGATCAACCTCGATATGTACGGAAATTAATAGAATGGGTAGTTGCTAAGCAATTGCAGACACCTCAAAATCAGTCTAATAGGTACAGAATATAAAAAAGTCTTACGGAAGTAGTGCAAAAGCTTTTTAATGCTGTTGCCAAGCAGTGGACAGTATTTGCTCAACGTTGTACATGAATTGTGGAGATGTCGCGTTTCTCATTAATTACCGTTACTAATTACAAAGGCATTGTTAGTAATCTGTAGGCCAATATTGGCCTAGGTAACTCAACAATACTATATACTGGATCAAAATTTTATCGATGGCCGGTTTACGAATAATAACTTGTCTATCATTTTATAAACCTATTATCTATAAATTATGCTAATTCACGTTTTAGTAGCGCACTTGATGCCGTTCGCTTTTGGGCATCAAGGCACCAACAATGTCGTATAATACAATCTTCTGGTTCTAGTACATGTTCCTTATATTCTCAGCCTTCTTTTTGGACTTCTGGATCATGCCTGAGCGGGTAGGACCCGACTTGTATGTATTTTGCCTCTGCTGATTGTAATTCAGGTTTCCTGATCTGCCATAAGATTGGTTTCCGTTGGCAGAATTTTGGCTTCTATTGAAGTTTCTACTTCCAAACCCGCTCTTAAAGTCCCTGCCATTGTTATTGTACCCGTTGTTTGAGATAAACCCTGACCTCGTGGGCTGGTCGTATCTCTTGAAACTCACTGGGGGTTTAGGAGGCAACTTCCCCGAATTGGTGGGTTTATCTTTACGACTATCGCCGTAGTAGTCTCTCCTACTTCCCGATCTACTTCTCTCGAGGCGCAAGAAATACAACGGTCTTACCTTCTTGGGAAGATTGCTGCCGCTGAATGCACTTCCAAAGTTGGGCACTCTGGATGTCCTTGCTTCTGGACATTCGTCCCCGTAGTGTTCGGAGCTAGCACAGTTATAACACGCTATTATAGGAAGTACCAGACTTTCTTTTTCGTCGTTATTACTGGCGGTGGTTAAGTATGACCTCCAGATACTGGGGCAGTTATCCTCTCCATGGCTGAAAGTATCACAAGTATGACAATATTGCCTCTTCCTGGTCTTGCTCATACATGATGCTGTATTATGACCCTTCTCTCCACATCTCGAACAGATCATCGTGGTAGGACACTGAGTCTCGTAGTGGTCTCCCACCATTCCACACTTGTGACAAACAACAGTCTTACACTTGGCTCTGACATGGCCCCTCATATGGCAGTTGGCACACAAAGGACCCAAACTTTGTTGCGCATTGATGGTGGTCCCCGATGAAGGGTCAGTGACCCCAAAATATCTCCCTTCCCCTCTGAGTTCTATCAACTCATCGGCATCGCTATTTACTTGGTCGAACGAGAGCGATGTGATAGTATTGTTATCGCGTCTTTCGGTTTCTGGGGTGGCAGTTTCCTTCTCAACTTTACTGGTGGATTCTGGCGGCATGACGTGATTTGGTATTCCGTTCTTCGAGGTGTTCGACGCTTTATATGGTAGTACTTCTGACATTGATGGCGTAGTAGAAATTTTTTGATGAGTGCGAATGGCTGCGACGGACCTGAATATTAAACAGGGCGAAATGGCGAATGCAAAAAAGATCAAAAGTGTAATTAAAATAACCTATACAAACCATAGGATCATGTGTGCCAATAGGTTAGTACCTAGACCATAATGGAAACCAATATATGGATAAATAAGTGCTCGTCTAGCTATCGCAACTTGAGCCAGCATAAGTACTAGAATAAACACGATGTATTATTGGTTCTCTGTCCCGATTCTTATGGGATTCACAGTAGGACCACCTCCACGTCCTCATAACAAAATGAAAGCAAGAAAAACAGCTATATCTAAGCAAAAGAATTCCACGAATCATTCGTACCGGGAAGACAGTAAGCTTGTGGTTTAGCGACACCTATAACTACCATCATTTCATCCAGCTAATATACATTTATAGGTTATAAAACATTTCTCACCACTTGCTCCCCGATCTGGCCTTGGAGCGAGTCGTCATTGGTTTGAAGCGAACTCTTCAAGTATTCCTGGTGCAAAATGAAAGCCAAGCCGTAGCAACCACTCGAAAGCAAGAAAAGAACTGCCACAACAATCAAACTGGTAGCCTGTAATGTCAAAGAGAGCCATTGAATCACACTCATCAACAAATAGAACCCACATCTGGGCAAATTGTCATCGAAATTACGGATAAAGTTGGTGAACTTATCAGTTAGTGGGCAGATCTTCAACAAAAATGGAATCTCAACAAAGACCACAATTAACCCTTGCACAATACATATGATGGAAAATATAATCACTAAGGAAGCATGGAAGATATTGGCTACTCCTAAAGCCAAACAAACGAACACACTCAAGATACTTATCCATTGACCATACAACGAGAAATTTTTCTTTTTAAAGTCATTGGAAAGTCTTCCAAAGATATTCTTGGAAATAGTCTCATAAATAGACATGATAGTTGATCAATTGAGGCGATAGCGCTGCTGTGTACCAGGAGGGCTGTTTGCTTTCGTGTTAAAATACACCCAGAAAAGTAGTGGGTGCCCCAAAAGTCCCGATCTGGGCTCTTCATAAGCTTGGCCATCACCAGTAGAAAAAGTCAATCGACAGTGATAGAGACACACCAACGTGGTTCATACTGCAACGTTACGCTGTTGGCACTAAAGAATTTAGAGATTCATTCATACAGTTATAGATTTTTTTTCCGGTCTAAATTTGCCTAATAGTGAAGTAAAATGGGTAGAGAAACCGTTATTGCCCTAGTGGGTAAGCCGTCTAGTGGTAAATCCACCACTTTGAATGCGTTAACCGACGCCAATGCCAAAGTTGGTGCATTCCCATTTACGACCATTGATCCTAACAAAGCTACCGGGTACCTAGAAGTGGAATGTGCATGTGCCAGAATGGGTCTTCAAGATCAATGTAAACCAAATTACGGTTATTGCAGACAAGGAAAGAGAGGAGTGCCCATTTTACTCTTAGATGTGGCTGGATTGGTGCCTAATGCCCATTTGGGACGTGGTTTGGGTAATAAATTCTTGAGTGATTTGACCGAAGCTGATTCTTTAATTCATATTGTGGATGTTAGCGGAACCACTGATGCCGAGGGAAAAGCGACCAGAGGGTATGATCCTTTGGCTGACGTTGAGTGGCTTCAGGATGAAATTTTCCGGTGGATTTTGGGCAATCTTACTGAAAGATGGGGCTCGGTGGTGAGAAGGCACACTGCTACCAAGTCTACCACGCTTGAAACATTAAGAGCACAATTGGGTGGTTATTCTGCAAACAAAAAGTTAATCGGTAAGGCACTCGACCTTCTTCCCGGGTTACCACCTTTACAAGAATGGGATAATGAGACTATTGAGCGAGTGGTCAAGTCGTTCATGACCGTCAAATTCCCTACCATCCTAGCATTAAACAAAATGGACCACCCTGATGCCGATAAAAATGTTTCCAAAATCATTTTGAAGTATCCCGAACTGAAAGCAGTTTTGACTTCTTCCATCACCGAGGTTTTCTTGAGAAAACTAGCCAACCAGGGATACATTAAGTATGATTCTGGAACTGAATTCATTGATACAGCTGATGATGGTATTCCGGGATTGAAACCTTTAGACGAAAAGCTCCGCAATAGAATAGAAAATATTAGAGACTTGGTACTTTACAGATTTGGGTCCACCGGAGTAACCCAGTTGTTGCAAGCTGCAGCTGAGACTTTGGACCTTGTCCCATTCTACCCGGTAAGAAATATGAATTTTAGTGGAGAAATATTCAGAGATTGTGTACTTGTAAAGCGGGGCACTCCGGTGATATCAGTTGCCCGAAAGATTATGGGAGAAGTTACAATTGCATCGATCGAAGGAGCGGACGGAAATAGAGTGGCAGAAGAAGACACGGTCGACGTTGGAAAGAACGACATATTATCATTCAAAGTTGTTCCTGGTGGCAGATAGAAGAACCTTTAAATACTGGAAAAATCAACTAAATAGATTTCAGTCATTAAGAGAGACACACAGCCAATGGTGATAGACCTTACAAAGTTTTTCCCAAATTAAACTTCCAACCTTTATGTCGTGGGTATTCCCACTGTTTTGCACAACCGGATCAGGTGGCCAGGTAGCCTCGCGATTCGCATCAGTTTGTGTGCTGATTAATTTCTATAGATTGTATATACCCGAGCCCGGATTACATGGTAATATGAGTGACGATACTGTAAAAGAGACCAAGGATTCTTCAATAAAGTCTACTATCAAAAGTGTGGACATCACTCTGGAACAGGCCACCAAGCTTCAGCAATTGGTCGAAGCACTTCCTCAAATTCTTAACAAGATTGATAACAAAGAATACGATGAGGTGTTCGGATGGAGAATTAATGTGGAAGGCGAAGAATACGTGAATGTGAATGTTCGTAACGAGATATTGTTGAAGTTTTTAATTGCTGACGAATACGATGTCGAAACGGCTAAGGCCCGGTTGATCAAGTCATTGAACTGGAGAAACAAGTTCAGGCCATTAAGTGCGGCCTTTGACGAGAGATTTAACAAGGAGTTGGCAGATCTAGGGGTTATTACCAATTTCTCCAATCCCGACCGCCCCAACTTGAAAGTGGCTACGTGGAACTTGTATGGCAACCTCAAGAATCCAAAGAAGATTTTTGAAAAGTTTGGAGATGGCGCCACCGAGGAAGATGAAGATGACGATGAACTGCTTCCCGGATCGCAATTCTTAAGATGGCGTATTGGATTGATGGAAAAGTCACTACAATTAGTCGATTTCACTGATCCAAAGAATTCTAAAATTGGCCAGATTCATGACTACAATAACGTGTCGATGTTCCGGATCGATCCTGGAATGAAGACTGCCACCAAAGAAATCATTAGTATTTTTGGTGAAAACTATCCTGAATTATTATCGACCAAGTTCTTTGTAAATGTTCCTACGTTAATGGGATGGGTATTTACTTTTTTCAAGAAGTTGGGAATCATAAGTGCTGAGACATTGCAGAAGTTCCAGGTTATGAGTAATGGAAACTTAGCACCTTTCTTTGGAGCCGAAAACTTACCAGAAGAATACGGAGGGAAAAAGGCTAAGACCACTATATTCGATTTAGAGGCAGCTAACCAAGTTAAAGTTTCTGAGTATGGAGACTTTTTATTAAAAAAGTTGGGAGATGAGAAGATTGCGCAAATTAATGATGAGGTGGAATGATTGCATGATAGAGAAGAAGTGACTGTCAATGGCCCCTATTTTAATCTGAATAACGGAAACTGTTGGATTGTTTGAAGCTCGTAAATAGTATGCCAGTAAAAATTAATTGAAAAAAGAATCTAGAGTAGATATGGGAGATGTGCCGTACGCATTCTTCGATTATAGAAATAACGGGTCCATTCAGAGTTACTGAGGGGCACATTTGTACATAGTGCGGCGATACGATCGAAGGATAATCCATACCACCTGAAAAGTTGAACCAGAAGAACTACAAGAGCTACAAGAATCGGGAGTGCTGGAAGAATTCGAAGAACTGGAGCTGGAAGAATTGGGTGAACAGGAGGAACCAGAAGACAGGACCAGCCGTGAGAAATGGCTGAGCTCGTTTAAGCATGACAAGTAAATACTAAATATTTTTTACCATTACTTAGTAAGAGTCTCACAACACATTTGGGAGTCAATTCAACGCTTCACACCAAAAGATTGAAAATGTGGGGAAATACGTCACAGGATCATCGAATGCGAACGTGAACCACCAGGTGTTCTTAACTCTCTCTAATTGGGATACCTACTACAGCTAATGTGACACGAATTCTCCAGCCTGAAATGAGGCTCCCCCCCCCATTCGGACGTTAAGCCGAATTTAAACTATTCACTATCGGGCCAGCCCTACCCCTGACATGGTCCTCATAACCCCGTGGCCGAATCGCACCACCAGTCATTCCTTAAACCATGTGGGAGAGTGTAATGTACTAGAACCGATTTTATTTTTTTTCGTGCCCAGAAACTCCATTACCGCATCACTATCATCCCCACAGTGGTTCCAAGAATCTGGCGGTGGACTCCGAAATCTTGTCGCACTGTTGAACCCCGATATCACCCCAGTTGGTGGACAGGAACCACACGACCGTTGCCGCAATATTCCCGCTACTTCCCGCAGCAACATTGTTCCACGTCTTCACTACCACTCATAACGCTAATTTGTACAGTCCTGAGGACGAGTATTGTTTCATTCAACTTCCGCCCTTCTTGAAACCTTTGGAAACTATCAATTCTTCGGAGCTTTCGGTGGTCGTTATATTTCCAACCACTTTTACTCCCTGTGTTCCGCGTTGTTACTGTGCGACTTATCATTAGTCATTCTTTCTAGTTTTGTCTGTTATAAGACTAGAACCGCGCCCCACCAAAGCCGACTTCATCTGTTCCCACCGTTCCCTGTTGTTCATTAGTTACCGTCGCCATTTACTTCTAGAATGCCTCGCACGTTTAGCCTTGAAAAGCTAAAGAGCAAGGTGGGTCGAAGATCTTCCGAACCCTCCATCCTTGAAACCAAGTCCTCTAATGCGGAGCGGCGAAACAGTGTCTCGAACCCAATGATCGTGATATCGGAGTCACTTAAGGGATCTCGCCACGAAGAAGGCGACGGGCTCCACGCATTTGCCTCGCTAACTTCACAGACCAGACTCCGAGCCCAGTCGCTATCGCTCATCAGCAACAGGTCAAGATCAAGATCTCATTCCCAGTCCCGAACCACCAGCGGCCAGTACGGGCCCAGCTCCAAGAAACAGGTCAAAGAACTTATCAAACAAGAAACCACCCAGATTCTTCTGAAAAAGCTTATCCATACTCTCCAAGAGTTGGGGCTTCAAAATCCCATTCCTCTAAGAACTTACAATGGAACTGGCGGGACCAACTCCAAAACAGCAAAGATCTATGTGGCAAACTCTAATGATTGCATCTACCTTGCCCCTTCTTCTTCTGCAAGCTTTACCTACGAGGATGTGGAAAATGGCGGCGTTCCTGCAAACCACAACAACATGGCTGCCACCGCTTTATTGGATATGGATAATGAATTTAATCAGCACAATTACGAGGACGAATCTGCAGTATTTTCGGATGACGAAGAAAGCGGGAGCCCTACTGCTACTAACCATAGGCACCGGAATAGCAATTTCACCCGCGAAGTAACCCCAGACCCCAATCTTGAACATACCCCTTATAGATTACGCAAAAAGATGGCTTCCTTCTCCTCGCCTAATTATTTATGTACCAAGATCGATTCAGAGAAGCCAATACCTCACACCTTTGCTATAATTATAGATCTCCAGAAAGATGTCAGAAGTGTCAAAGATCTCAAGTTCGAGTTTCAGTCCCTCACCAATATTTTGTGGCCAACCGGTGACCCTTATAGCAAAACGCATGTTCGTGAAAGATTCAAGATCGGCCATATGGAATGGACTACAAGCCTTGAAAACGCAGACTACTATATCAACTCCTCTAACACAAATGAATTTAAATCTACCAGAGTAAGTGCTGACGATTTAGCTCGCCGTACAAGGGAGTACAAGCTAGTCAATATCAGAGAATTGGCAGATGGCGCCGACACACATGCTAAAGAGGAAAGTCCGTTAATCTCATTATCCAGTAATGCATCAGCATCGCATTCTTCATCTACTTCTGCTGCTGCTACTGGTGACATCTATAAAGCTGGTCTTTATGTCTTCCTTCTTCCTATTTTGTTACCAGAGCACATTCCCGCCTCGATTGTTTCAATCAACGGTTCATTGGATCATTCTTTGTCTGCTTCATTCACCAAAGCCAGCGATAAGATCAATCGTCGTGTTAAAGTCAATGCCCATTATCTGCTTCCAATGGTCAGAACACCACCATCTTTTGCTAACTCTATTGCTGATAAGCCAATCTACGTTAATAGGATTTGGAATGATGCTCTTCATTACATTATTACCTTTCCAAAGAAGTACGTTGCGCTAGGTGCCGAACACGTTGTCAATGTCAAGTTAGTACCATTGGTTAAGGACGTGATAATTAAAAGAATACGGTTTAACGTTTTGGAGAGAATTACTTATGTATCCAAAAACTTGTCGAAAGAATATGATTACGATGGTGATGATCCATTTTACTTAAGACCAATGAATGACAGCAAAGTAAGAGAGAGAGTGGTATCATTGTGTGAGTTGAAGACAAAGGCTAAGTCTGGTAATGCGTCTGGTAACGAGCCATACAAGGAAGAAGTGATCAAATGTCCAGAAAATAATCTATTGTTTGTTTGTTACGAACCTGATGATGGTTTAGAGAATTTGAATTTAAATGACCCTTTGAGCGGAAGTCAGGAACCAAATACTACCATTGCTTCTCCGTTGGATATTAATATTGCATTACCATTCTTGACCACAAGGTCAGATAAGACCATTCTAACCTCATATGGTGACGATGAAGTTGATTTGAACTCTCGAAATGGGTCGTTGTCAATTGAAAAATTTCTAGGTGATAGGAGACCGTCCTTCGATGGAGGAAGAAAATTGTCTAGATCAGATACAGGAGAGCACCACTCTCCAGGACTTGCTCCATCATCTCCGATAATTGGAGCGTTAGAAACTAACATGAAACATTCACAAAGCCATATTGAAGACAACCCCAGTTCAAATGGTTTCTTTACACCGAACTCTTCTGTTTATATGGCAGATGATCATGGCACGACATCATCCCCCAGTGAAAATATTCAATTGGGATTCACCAGCGTTTCTAAGGCATTATACCCCGATTCAAATTTCAGACATATTCAGATTCATCACAGACTACAAGTCTGTTTCCGTATCTCGAAGCCTGACCCCAAGGATGATTTTAGAATGCATCACTATGAAGTTGTGGTCGATACACCATTGATATTGACAAGCTCTAAGTGCAACGAAGAGTCGACGCAATTACCTGAATATGAAGAGTTATTCCTGGATCAATTTTCTGAGCCTGTACCAGCTCAAAGTCAAGCCAAACCTGCTTTCAGAACCCCCAATTTTTCTTCGCCAACTTTTGATCGAAACGGAGTGACGATCAAAGCATTGAGTGACCAAGGTGACGATCAGTTACCTTCCTTCGAAGAAGCAACGTCCAATCCGTCTTCACCAATAATGAGAACAATTTCCGTTAGTGAGGATCCTTTGAGTCGTATTCCATCTATCTCTGGCGAATTTAACCAAAAGATTCCGAGCGAACCTGCTCCAGCATATGAGGAGACTTCCATTTCTCCATCACAAAGTGTAGAAGAACTAGGGCTCGTTGAAGGACCGGCTAACATTGATGAAGTTGTAAATTATGATTCGTTCTATTCTGGTTCCATTAACAAAACTTCAAGATTACGCTCATCATTGGTAAATTCGTTTGCTCCAACAATCAAGACTTCCAGCAGTGAAGGAAGTAATGACAATGGAAGCATCGGAAGTCAAAATAGAAACGACGAATCCAGCTGCTCGTCAGCATCTTCAGCAGACAGAGTACCAGAATCCTCATCAGAGAGTTTATCTACACCAGTTAACACGCCTTCATCATCAATCACATCTCCGGACGATTCTCTGGCTGTACCAAAGAGTATTGAAGTTAACGGAGTTGAATTATCGAATGAAGTTTCCGCTGGAACATCAAGCGAACTTGTTGACAACGAAGAAAATAACTCTAGTACTGAAATTCCAGAAGAAAATGATGGCACGATTGAAGCTGATTCGTCTACAACTTCCGGTGACTTTGATCGTGAGATAAATGATTCTGATGATGAATATGTGGAAGATAAGAGTAATAGAAACGACGAAGAGAGTCTTTTCGGCCACGAGACAAATTTCACTCAGAGACTTCCTTTACTTCAGCACGTAAGTACGGATACTCTTGCTACCAAAAAGCTGCTCCAGCGGACGCACACAAACCCGTTACAAGTAGCGAGGGAAGATGGGAGGACAAATTCCTATCAAAGCAACAACGTATCTACGGTGTCCCTTGGCAATAACGGTCGAAATGCGGTGGCACAAGATATTCGTACATATGTATAGAGTTTAATCGCTATTTATACAAAATTTAACTAATGTAGTTGGAGTTCCCTGGTTGTCAGTTTTTTTTTACTAAATTTGCAGCAATTAATTAGAAGGTTGTAAGTGAACCACATGCCAGATTTCTTAATTTGAATCTTTCGGCTTGCTGGAATTATTGCATAACAAAATTACCCCTTAGGCATTGACTTCCCGTTTAGTGGATCTATTCGCACAAAGTGGACTGATAAGATTTATACGAGAAGCGTTTCTCGATTTTTTTGGCAAATGATGGTTTTGCGTCCTTCAGAATTCGCAAATTAGTCAAGTTATTTACCTAATTTACTACTGGTCAGAAATGGGATGTTCAATACTCAAATTAAACACGAGCCGTAATATGATAACGACTACTACGACAGAAATACCTTAAATGTTACGCAATATGTATTTTGCCCTTACTCTTACAAGGACAAGTGAACCATGTTTCCGTATTCTCAGGTCATGGAAGTCCATCCCCCGAAGCTGTAGGACGGGAAGCGTCGATTACATAAGCAGTTGCTGTTAGAGGTTTTTCACAAAATAAGCCACCTGCAGTACCACGCTTTATTAAGCCATCAACCTGCTACTGTTTGTGTGCCAATGTCGTTGGTTCCACTTCAAGGGAAGGTTGCGGTTGTTGGCGCTGGAATATCGGGGTTGACCTTCGCATATTTCCTCAACAAGCTTCGCCCAGATGTCAAGATCCACGTTTTCGAGAAGCAGTATCAGCCAGGAGGATGGATCAATACATTGACCTTAACAACCAAAACAGGCAAGCATCTTGTGATAGAGAAGGGCCCTCGTACTCTTCGTGGGGTCAGTGATGGGTCGCTCCTTATTGTGGACATCTTGAAGCAGTTGGACCAAGACAGCCAAATACAAGTCATCGAAAACTCGTCGGTTGCAAATAAGAAGTATTTGATTGATGAGTCTGAAGAGTTACTTCAAGTCCCCGACAGTTTTAAAACGGCCATCAACTTTGCTATGAAGAGTGGGATCATGAAGTTTGAATTCTTTAAGGGTCTATTCATGGAGCCATTTGTGCCTCCAAAGAAGGACAACCGAGACGAATCTATAGAAGCATTTTTTAAACGGAGGTTTGGATCAAACATTATTACCAGTCGTGTATTGAGTGCTATTATACATGGAATCTATGCTGGCGATGCTGCAGCTCTTAGCATTAATTCAGTTTTTCCTCGACTTGTCAATATGGAGAAACAAAACGGTTCAGTATTCAAGGCACTATACGCCAAATTGAGATCTAAATCTCAACAACCCCAATCACTATCACCTGCATTAATCGAATATGAGAAATTGATTTCCCAGCATTCAAATCTAGCAAAGACGCTTGCTTCGTTGAGTCAATATCCCATTGTCAGATTGCAGAATGGGTTACAGGAATTACCATCGAAAATAGAGGAACACTTGAAGAAACAGCAAAACGTTCACATTCACTACGGGTCCAATATCAAGTCCATTGACCCTGATGGGACCCTCACATTAGATGGAGGCGAGCCTCAGAAGTTTGACCATATCAGATCTACCATATGTACCCATTCGTTTGCGAAACTTCTACCACCTGGGTTCACAGAGATGCGTGACATACTTGAAAGCTTAAAATATGCAAATGTATTTTTGGCTAATATATACTCTCCCGGGATCGCATTAAAGCCTAAGGGAACAGCCGGGTTTGGGTTTTTGGTACCCAAGGGCGAAGATGGCCGGTTTGAAAAGAACGCCAAGTGCTTGCTTGGAGTAATTTTTGACTCTGATGTTGAACAATACTCTTCCCAGTGGAATGGAGAGAAAATTTCCAAACCCTTTGTTGGCGACAAGTTGACGGTAATGATGGGGGGCCATTATTACGATAAAATACAGACTCCCTCAAACTCGGTGAATATGAAAATCGTTAAGAATATTTTGACTGACATTTTGAAAGTGGACTTGACGGAAGCTAACATTATTCTTCGAGATGAAGCGTCAATAGAGAGCAAACAAATCGAAGACTTGCAGGCCAATGACGTTTTGATTTCCTTTAATCTTCACGAAAAATGTATTCCTCAATATCACGTTGGGTATGAGGAAATGAAGCAGGCATTACAACGGTTGCTGCAATCCAAACACCACCATCTCTCGTTTGGAGGGACTGCATTTGGCAATGGAATCGGGGTACCGGACTGTGTGGTCAATTCTTTAGAACACGCCATTAAATGTAAATAGAGATAGGGTATCCAGTAAATTAGTCAAGACATTTACACTGTAGTCAACCAATCAGGAGTCTTTCAAGGTGGTAATGATTTTGCTCTCGTTGATGGAATATTGGATCACAAGAGGCTTCTCAAAAAATAGTTCCGACTGCAAGCATTTCATGGCCAAGCCAGCATTGATTACTGTGTCAAATATGATATGGGCCTGTCCTCTATTCTTGTTATGGATCTCGATGATATCGCCATATGTGGAAAACAACAAATACAAGCTGTGCTTGATGAGCGAGCGATGGATCTGATCATTTAAGTTTTTCACGTAGAGAGTCTGTGACGGCTTGAGACTTTCAGGGTCGAGCCTGATCCGCTTCAGCTCTAGCGAAGGCAGTTTTGGACGCTTATTCATTGATGCCTCAACAACCATGTCCTTGCCTCACATTTGACACTGGTGATGAGGTTCTCGGTCTGCATGCAGTACCTCTACTGTGGCCGAGGACCCCGATTTGAAGGTTGGGTCCATTTGCCTGCAAAGCCTACCCCACAATCAAGTGCGACGATTGCTGGTTACGTTGGCGGACCAAAGTCAAAGCGCAATTCGTAGCACAGCCCCATCGGCCCATAGGCCGGAGAACCCGACCCTCCAACAGACGGTTTCTGGGCAGCAAAGCCACCCCTGCCTCACGAATGCTAATGGCAGTGACGATGCGGGGCACGCTCATGACATGGCGGCGGTGTTTTCGCCTAACTATCGCCACGAAACGTCGTTTCAGGTTGTCGGGACACCCATGACCATCAGTTGCGCACGTGATCACAACCACGTGAGTGCTAGATCCGTTACCTGGCCGACAGCAATGTAGCGTAACGTCATTAATTGGTGTAGACACCAATATTCAAGGGTCCTACTCATCTTTATCTTCATCTGTGCTAGTAACATTGGACCTCAGGTAACTTGAACCGCATTGACTTTTGTTTCTTCGTCTAGAACTCTATCCCCATGTCCTCGGCCCAAGTGAATGCTTCTCTCTTGAGGCTCAAACTTCTAGACGCTTTACGGAGTGGTGATACCTCTAAAGTCGAGGCCATCATCAACGAGTTGTCGTCTACCAAGGCTACTATCAGAAACACCGACATCGTACAATTACACCTGACCATCTTGCACTATGCTGTGCAAGTAGCCCCTTTATCGACATTGCAGTACTTGGTTAATAATGCAGAGAAATTCAACCTCGACATCAATTCTCAAAATGCCGATGGCGACACTCCGCTCCACTTGGCAGCCATGGCCTCTCGCTTCGAAGTGGTCAAATACTTGCTTTCATTGCCAGAGATCAACGACACCATTGTCAATTTGAATAAGAAGCAGCCCGTTGAAGTGTCCAAGGACATGAACATTACGCAAATGATGCAGATCGAACGGGCCAAGTTTGTGGAGCTGGCTGCGAGCCAATTGCGTCAATATTTCAGCAATCGTGATTTCGATAACCTCGAGCGGTTGTTGGTTTCCAACCCCAGAGCATCCGAGCTTTTAGACATCAATGGGGCCGATCCCGAATCTGGAAACACGGTATTGCACGAGTTCATCAAGAACGATGACATCCAAATGTGTGACTGGATTTTGAAACACGGCGGTGACCCATTCAAGAGAGATAAGAGAGGAAAGTTACCTCTGGATTTGATTCACGGCAAGAATGATCCGTTGAAAAAATTGTTGAAAGTAGCTTCAAAGGACCAAACTATCATGGACCCTGTTGTCAATACTTCCAACGCCATCAAGACCGGCGGCGCACCTACATACCGTGGATATTTGAGAAAGTGGACCAATTTTGCATCTGGTTACAAGTTGAGATATTTCCAGTTAGATGAAGGGGGAATCTTATCCTACTACACCAATCAGGATGATACCAATAATGCCTGCAGAGGATCTTTGAACTTAGGATTTGCCACATTGCACTTAGACTCTTCGGAAAAATTGAAATTTGAAATCATAGGTAAGAATGGAATGAGATGGCACTTGAAGGCCAATCACCCTATCGAGACCAACAGATGGGTTTGGACGTTACAAAACGCAATAACAATTGCAAAGGACAATATCAAGAGGAAGAACAAACTTCTGGTTGGTGAAGAAGTAGCCGAACAGCAGACGCAGCCAAGAGCATCAGAAGACGCAGAATCCAAGAGGCACAGATTCCACATCCCAAGCCGCAAGTCTTCGGCCAAGCACAAGCGGGCGGAGAGCACTTCGTCGTTGAATTCCATGAACAGCGAGGCGTTTATTCAGAATGACGACTTAGAAGGCAGTTCGCTCTCCAGAACCTCGTCAAGGAGAGTCGCTTCACCAGTTTTGAATAATATTGGTGAGAATAGGTCAGTGAGATTGGCACCCCCTCGGTCTAGATTGAGCGTAGAAGATAACAGCAGTTTCACTCAAGACCACTCTGATATGGAAACTTTTGATTACGATTTGGATGATAACGATTTTGATAGTGACAACGGATCTATTGCCGCCAATAGTGATCCTTCTAAGGATAAAACTGATGCGCCTTTGAATGACCAAATCTCGACCATCAAAACATCTTTGGATGTGGAAATTTCGTCATTACTCGATCTTTTCAGAAACGTAATCAAGCCAAGACAAAATGATGAAAGTGACGAGTCAGCGGAGCGCCTTGGCGTATGTCATGTTGGATTTAACACATTGGCTGTGATTCAGGAATTGGTCCAGAAGTATGATTCACTTGTTAAGACAAAAGAAGCAAAGCTTGGACGTAGACTCGAGAGACAAGTTGAAGTCAATAAGCTATGGGAAAATTCAATCAAACAATTGGAAGATGAAATACATGAGCGTGAAGTGAAGTTGGCAGAGTTTGATGGCAAGAAGAAACAACTCAAGAAGTACTTGACGTCAAATATGGCAGGCGGTACCTCTAGTCCAATTAACATTGCATCTTCAGAAAATGTAGTAGATGGAGCTAATGAACCGGCCAACCTTGAAGAAAATAAGATGCTTGAAATTTTTAACGACTCGGATGATGAATTCTTTGATGCGGATGAATATGAAGAAAGTGAAAATCGCTCGAATGTACCGGATATCACTTTCCAAAAACCAGATGAAGATGTGAAGTCTGAAAAGGGTGATGACAAAGGTACAACTGCTGCAGTGACTGCAGCTGGCGCATCATCAGCAGCAGGCACAAGCGTAGCGGAATCCACCTCGGGTGAAGTTTCTGCTGATAAGGAGAAGGAATCAGTGGTGGGCGAAGAATCAAGCAGCATCGCAGCAACTGAAGACGCCGAAGGAAAATTGAATCCAATTCATGAAAAAGTTGAACGCTTGATTGAAGAAGAAGGATCGTTCCTAGGGTACGAGAATCCTCCAAGAAAGAAGTTGAGTATGGATGAAGACAACAGACCTAAGGTTGGTTTATGGGGTATCTTGAAGTCTATGATTGGTAAGGATATGACAAGAATGACATTACCAGTGGCATTTAATGAACCATGTTCGTTGATCCAAAGACTTGCTGAAGATATTGAATATTGTACCTTACTTGACAAGGCTGCCAGCTTTGATGACTCCACGTTGCGTTTACTTTATGTTGCGACGTTTGCATCTTCATTATACTCTTCATCTGTCGGCAGAATTGCCAAACCATTCAATCCATTGTTGGGAGAGACATTCGAATACTGTCGGCCAGAACAGAATTATAGATTGTTGGGAGAACAGGTGAGTCACCACCCTCCTGTGAGTGCATGCTCAGCTCAATCTCCAAAGTGGGACTATTATGGCCATAACGAAGTGGATACTAGTTTCAAAGGAAGATCATTTGATATCAAGCATCTAGGAAAAATGTTTTGTTCTCTTAGGCCAGATAATGGGGCTATTGATGCGAAGGGTAACAAAGTGACGGAGGAATTGTACAGTTGGAAAAAGGTGAATAACTCTGTGGTGGGAATTATTATGGGAAACCCTACAATTGATGTTTTTGGTAGTATGGAAGTGAAAAACCATACCACCGGTGATGTGGTGATTGTGGACTTCAAGCAAAGAGGATGGAAGGCATCATCGGCTTACCAAGTTTCTGGTCAAGTAACTGATAAGAATGGTGAGCCCAAATGGGCATTAGGAGGACACTGGAACTCGAAGATCTATGGTAAAATGATTTCTCACGGTGACAACGAATCGCCATTGGACCCACTGACCATCTCACATGACCCTTATAGCGGGCTGAGATTTTTGCTTTGGGAAGTGGCTCCAAGACCAAAGGTTCCGTTCAACTTGACCGCCTTCGCTACCACTTTGAACGGTATTGATGACAATTTGAAGCAATGGTTAGCTCCTACTGATACCAGATTAAGACCCGACCAGCGGGCAATGGAAGAAGGTCAGTATGATTTGGCATCTCTGGAGAAGCATAGAGTAGAAGAGAAACAGAGAGCTGCTAGAAAGAAGAGAGAACTCAGAAAGGCTGCATACAAGCCCCATTGGTTTACTAAGGAAACCCACCCAATTACGGGAGACTCCTATTGGAAGTCCAAGGGTGATTATTGGGCGCTTAGAAAGAATCATGAATTGGTAGACAAGGGTGACATCTTCTAGTTAGGTATTTTCTTATCTTTATATAGTTTAAACAAGTATTCTAGTTTGATACAGTGTATGTGGGTCACGTGCAACTGCATCTATAGTCGATGCTCATCGGATTGGCATCATTAACCAAGCAGCAATGGGTAAGAGAAAGTCAAACTCGGTGAATGCGGCTACTGCCATAGAATCTTCAGTGTCTCCAATATTGGAGATCAACTACAGCGATCCTTTGTTCACCATTGCCGCCCATCCTACGAAGCCAATCCTTTTATCCGGACTTGTTACGGGACATGTTTTCTGCAATACCTACGATGCTGAAAAATTGGAGGAGACTCAAAGTGCCACCAGAGAAAGAAATGCCTTGCTTGAGAAGGAAGCCTTTTCCAAAGGAAAAGTAGGCAGTATCACCAAGTCCGTATCGCAACTGAAAAATAAGTGGTGGACTATAATCGAGGACCACAAGGACATCGACGAAAAGGACCACATTGTCACCAACTGGAAAACCAAAAGGCACAAGGGCTCATGCAGACATGCCATTTTTGATCCCCTCCTGTCATCCTTGGGAGAAAATGTATACACTGTTGGTACGGATAATATAATCAAGAAGGCACTCACTGAAACCGGAAAAGTGGTAGGTAAGGTGAGCATCGGAGACCACTTGGAGAACCAGTCGGACTCGGTGACGAAGCTTTGTCACTCCACCATAAACCCATTCCTCTTGGCTGGAACTGATGATGGCCATGTGTTGATTTATGACAGTAAAAACCTTGGGGAGAACAAGCTAAAATTTAAAGTGACACTGGCCCACGACGATGCTGTGAACCATATCATGGCCATGCCGTCTATTTCAGCCTACCATTACCTCACGTTGGGTTCTACTACCTTGTCTCACATTGATATACGGAAGGGTATAATCACTCAATCAGACAGCCAAGATGATGAATTACTTAGTATGTGTTACGCCTCCGATCAGATAACTGAAAACAAAAATGATACTGTGTTAGTTGGTCACGGTGAAGGCATTGTCACGATTTGGAAAAACTCCAAGAACAAATTCATGGACCAGCTTTCAAGAATCAAAGTCAATAAGAGTGCATCCATTGATGCCATCATGCCCACTATGAATGAAGACGATGATGAACAAGCTGCCTCAGTATGGTGTGGTGATAGTGAAGGGTTGTTACATAGAGTCAACTACAAAAGAGGAAAGGTGGTGGAGACCAGAGTACACTCATTCGCAAAAGGAAAACATGGTGCTGTTGATGAAGTTGGTATCTTGGACATCGATTACGATTACAGACTTATCAGTGCAGGAATGGACAGTTTGAAAATATGGTCAGGTCAAGAATACGAGTATGAGGAAGAAAATAGCAGTGAAGATGAAAGTTCCGGACCCGAAGCCAATGATGAGTCTGACAGCATGGGGTCTGGTTCTGACAATGGTTCTGCCAGCGACAGTTTTGATTCAGATTTGGAGTCCGATATAGAGGGTGGAAGTGGAGAAGGTGACAGCGACGATGAGCAGCAAGATTCACAAGACAAGGACAGCATGAAAAGCATAGAAAATGACCAGCAAGAAACGAAGTCAACAAAAGCCCACTCCATCCAGGAGCCAGCAGAACCTCCTGCAAAGAAACCAAAGATCAAACAGATGTCCACCAAGCAATTAAAAAATCTTCAAAAACACGAGCACGGAATCCGTCGCTTTGAAGGGCTCTGAAACAAACAGTCTAACTTTATTAATAAATTAATGAATTATCATCCTTAGACTTTAAACATGATAAAGGTGAGTTATGAAAAGATGTAGATGAAACATAATCTTAATAAGGATACTCTCTAGTAATTTCGTCCCTATTTAAAGTAGCACCAATTTGTATTCAGATTTAATTTGAGATTTTCTATTTTGGTGCAAAATTTCGGCTAATCCATATTCAGAATCGAACAGTGAAAATATACGACAACCTGACTTGACGTGAAAAGTTTTTGAAGATCTTTCTGAGTCAAATTCAATCACGTTAGTCCTTTGTGACGGAGCAGCATTTTTATTTTTACTTCAATTCGCCATTGCCGTTGTATACCTACTATCTTGATCCTGCACCTTAGCGCACCCATATCTCCAGCCCTTGCCCCAACTTGTACACCAGAAATGGAGGGCCTCTCGACCGTCAACAATGTGGTATTGAATAGGCGAGGCTATGCCATCAACGGAACTCTCATATTAGCGCCATTTCATGTTGTGTTCAGCTTTTTACCAGCGGTTCCGGCAGCACCTTCTACCGCCAATAATAGTGCTGATCCCGCCACACCACCACCTCCAAAGGAGATCTGGATCTGCTATCCTATCATCGAAGCCATGAACAAGTCACGGGGATCGTTTGCTCTCAATCAGTCGGGTAATGAAGGTTCGATTCAAGACAATCGCGATCATTACACCACCTCCAATATTCGTCTCCAATGTAAGGACTTCACGTACTATTCGTTTGACTTTGTTAATGACGGGATATGTTCCGAAGTGTTTTCCAAATTGAGTGCCCTTATCAGTAGACCCAAATTGGAGAACGATGTGAGGGCTTTTTATGCGTTTGACTATAAACCTAATATGTTAGAGCAAAACCTTGAGAATAAAGGCTGGGATCTTTATGACCCCATCAAAGAATATACTCGTCTTGGGTTGACATCAGACCAATACTGGAGGATCTCCAAGATCAATGCCGAGTACAAATTCTGCCCCTCATATCCCGAGCATTTAGTGGTGCCTAGCAGCATATCCGATAATGTTCTTAAGCATGCCGGCAAGTTTCGTTCTAAACAGCGGATTCCGGCCATTGTATATAAACACCGAGGCAGTATTAATGGAAATGTGATTGCAAGGTGTGCCCAGCCATTGGTTGGATTAAATATTCAAAACCGTTCCATACAAGACGAGAAGTTGATAACGGAAATATTCAAGAGCCAAGAGGAGGACAGACTCGAAAGCATGGGAGAGGATCACGAGTATCAAGGCCAGCCGCATAAGAATCTAATTGTTGATTTGAGACCTCTCACCAACGCCATGGCTCAACATGCATTAGGCGCAGGTACGGAAAACATTGATAATTATAGAGGTAAAGGTCCCCATAAGTCGGAATCAGGAAAAGATTCAAAATCACAAAACACAAGCATTCATGAACACCAAGATTCAAGGCAGGTGGACAAAATATTTTGTAATATAGATAACATTCATGTGATGAGAGACTCTTTGAACAAGCTAACGGCAATTCTTAACGACTTGGATAAATATCCAGTAAACACAGGAGGGTCCAATTATCCTTTACTACAGCAGGCTCTTGTGAAGACACAATGGTTGCATCGTTTATCTATCATCCTTCAATCGGTGGATCGCATTGCCAAGTCCATACATTTAAATAACACCAATGTCATTATCCACTGCTCCGATGGTTGGGATAGAACTTCCCAAGTATCTGCGTTAGCACAGCTCTGTCTTGATCCATTCTACCGTACACTTAAGGGGTTTATGATTCTTATAGAAAAAGAATGGGTGAGTTTTGGGTTCAAGTTCAATAAAAGAGCTGATCACGGCGGATGCATAGGGGCCATCTACAAGAAGCCGAAGAAGGCTCAAGATCGTGACAAGTCACTAGAATCCTCAGAGTCCGAACTTCCGCCAACATCAAATACGGGGAAAGTCACGTCATTTTTACAGCGAGCTGCAACTCATATCAAGAATACCGCCAACGGAGGAGCCAGTAGCCCATCTTCGATGAATTCAGATGGAGAGGGAGAAAATGGTGGAAGCTTTTTGTCGCAAAATTCTACATACTCAGGATCAAGCGAAAGGTCGCCAATATTCCATCAATTTCTCGATAGTGTGTTTCAGATTTATAGACAACATCCCAGCAAATTTGAATTCAACAGTCGGTTTCTCAAGCGGTTGTTCTATCACTACTATTCATGCCAATATGGATCGTTTTTATGCGATACCGAAAGAGAGCTTACGGAAATTAGCAAAGTTCGAGACACCACACTATCTATTTGGGATTATTTCAATTCCAGACCTGCAGAATTTACTAATCCAACATACAAACAGGAGGATAATGATGATGATGGTGTAATCTTTTTCAATTACACTGACGTTAAATGGTGGTACGAATTGTACGGCCGATCCGACGAAGAGATGAACGGACTTTCAAATTCACTAGACAGGAAGTTTGCTCAAATGAAGTTGAATAGCTGATAAATTGCATAATCATCTACTTAAAATGTAAGAGCGTAACTACAAAAGAACCCAGTAGGACACAAAAGTTGGTGCTCATCAGTACCCACAACTCTTATGAGATGACCACAGATGCTGTTAGCGGACAGATTATTACGACTGTGAAACGCATCGTTGTAGGCCGACCCAATCGTGGTCAATTTGTGGTCGTTTCTGTGTCTTGCCGTGTCGGTTATGGGTTCTGCATCTATGATAACCTCCAAAGCGCATATGGTGCGAACCTCGGAGATCTGATAAGATCAAGCTCGATGAGATAATCGCGGCATAAATTGTGTCCCAAATAACGTGCACAAGAACAATTATAGATAGACTCGAGTGTCGTCCAACACCACTGCATCTCATTGTTGCCAACTATATCATCTATTCCCAATACTTGAAGATGTTGAGATCTGCGCGAAGACTCACCATGTCTTCTGGCCCCCATGGGGTTGACGGGAGAACACCCCTTAACACAAGCAGTTTACTGGGCTTGGCGATCACCGATCCTTTCATATTGTACCAGAGTTATATCAGACAGGGCATCCTCGAAAAGGACGAGACCCAAGTCAGGGCCATGAAAGAGCTCCAGAAGCTCTACCATAGAATCATCGACTACAAGCCCCCTCAAGATCTCCAAATCAGAATGAGTCTCTTGATAAGGCGTATTGAAGTGAAGCAAGCACAAGCGATGCTACAGAGCGGGAAGAAGTTCACTACTCTCAGACTCGGGTCGATTCAGAACTTGTTCAAAAGAGACCCAGAAGCACAGAAAAAGCAACTTATAAAACTGATTACCGATGAAGAAGAGTTGCTCAACTTTCCCTCCCCCCATGGACTATTAATCAACGGTGAAGTGGGATGTGGCAAGTCCATGCTTATGGACATTTTTGCCAGCTCGTTACCCCACAATTCCAAAATGAGATGGCATTATAATAATTTCATCTTGTGGGTTTTCAATGAAATTCATAAGATCCAAGGTCAAAGGACAATGATGGCTGGTCTCGGCCAGGTCAAGACGTTGTCGATGGAAAACGAATTTATCTTGTTTGAGATCGCTCAAAAAATGATCAAGAAGAACACCGTTTTGATGCTTGACGAGTTTATGCTCCCAGATATTGCCTCGGCAAACATCATAAAAATTCTATTTACATACTACTTCAAATTAGGGGGTGTTTTGGTAGCTACTTCAAATAAATTGCCGGAGGAGCTTTACTCCAACGATTTTCACAAATCGAAATTCAAGAGTTTTGTCACGGTTTTGAATGCTAGGTGTCAGTCCATTGATATGATGAGTACCAAAGATTACAGAATAACTACTTCTGATAACGAGCCCAATATGGTCACAAGATTAGATTACGATCATGATAAGAAATGGGACGACCTCGTTAAGTCCAAGGCGTTGAAGGTTACACCTGAGGACTACTCGAAACCATTGGAGCAGTTGGGTTCTCCAAGCTCTTTTAAGGTATACAGCAGAACCACCACCTTACCATTGACATTCCCCAATAATGTATGTCTCTTGGATTTTGGCCAGATTTGTCAAGGGTTATATTCTTCATCCGACTACATCACTTTGGCATCGAAATTTGGAACGATTATCTTGGATAATGTTCCAATTATGACGGTAAAGATGAAGAATGAGGCCCGGAGGTTCATTACATTGTTGGATGCTATCTATGAATCCAAATGCCAGTTTTACATGAGGAGTGAGGTTGATGTGGATGATCTTTTCTTTCCAGATACAAGAGAAGAAATCAGTGACGAAATTCGAAAAAGGCTACCAAATGATTATGCTGACACTCAAGATGTGCAGGAAGAGGAAATGTTTTCTAAGACAAGCATGGCAATTGAAAATCCTTACAGACCCAACACTTCGACTTATGAAGACAAGATGGAAACGTATCTAGAAGAAAGCAAGCATGATGTGGATTTCAAAAAGACGGTAGCATTTACGGGAGAGGATGAAAAGTTTGCCTACAAACGGGCAGTACTGAGAATAAAGGAAATGGTCACTTCCGATAACTGGAGAAATTCTGATCGGTGGGTACCTATAGATCAGAGCATGAGACCGTGGGAAGCATACGAGACTGCTCAGCCAAGGTTCGAAGATGTCGAAACACTGGAAACTCCAGTACCATCACTGGAGGAGCAGAGACCAATGATTCAGGGATTGCATCATTTCTGGGCCATGGGACCCTGGAGCTCCGACCAAGGTAAGAGACTCAAAGATTCCATTGCCAGGTCATGGGTCAGATCCAGTGCAAGAAATAGCGACAACTAGCCGGAACCAGAGGCTAGAGTTTAAAATAGTTATTAATTGATTAATAATAGAATTGGGTATTTTAGTTCAGGGAAGTGACAAATTTCCCCTTGTTCGAAGAGTAAGTGTAGAATAACTTCAATACTAAAGAGTCCCTTAAATAGTGTTGGAACAGCGAAGCGATCGTTCGGTCAGACTGAATTGTAGGTACTAATCACCAAACCAACATATATACTACAAGGAAGAAAATAACAGCATAATTACAAATTGAGCTACGGTATAACGCAGGTAGTATGATTGAGATGTAGAATCCGCACACTGTTGTCGGCTACGACATGGTGTTTTGGGAACATCCTTTCCGAGGATTAATGGTCCATGGACCAGGGCCCTCACATGCTACACGTGAGACCTCACTTTTCCCCAGATTTATCCACTAATCAATTCACCCTACCACACCCAGCATGATTCTAACAGCAGAACGTCTTGTCAGGTTGGCATACAAGTACCCCAGTCTCCACAACTCATGGTACATCATCGCCTGTGCATGCTTGACGGTAGTGAACCAGCCCCAGGAGATTCCTAGTGTGTTCCATTTTGCCTTAAGACAACAGCTCTTGGAGTCGACCACAGACTCTTCGTTGTTGACCAACAAGTATTTGATCCAGATGGCTCAGGACTCCATATCGTCGTCGAACAAATTCAAAGATTTGACGGCGGTTGGCGTCAATTTACCCGATATTCTTATCCCATACACTTATTACGATAAGCTCCCATTGAAGTTCAAGTACTCGTCATCCGACGATATTTCAGCCTGCCAGTCACAGATTGCCTGTAAGGTCCGGGAAGTTATCCTCAAGAGTGTGGCGTTGGCGGGTCTTCCTAAAGCAATCAACGCGTTGATGTTGTTGAAGACCGTCACCCCCACCTCCATCCGGCCATCCAACCTTCCCGTCAGACCATCAATCGTACAACCAGGACACGTTCCGTCGTCTGATATCGTGGGTGAAGATCTCAATGGAACCAACTTTGACCTGCTGTCAAATTCCAAGGACACTATTGACGGCCCCATTTCCCCGAGCTCCATCAACGTCAAGAGGATTCAGGAGGATCTTTTCAGAGGATCGGAATTCTGGAACGCTATTTATACCACCAAGGTGAACACTCGGATCAGAAGGCAAATGATTTCTGCCTATCCTGACTTGTGGTATTTTGCTTATCACAACGTGTACGCTCCGTTGTTGAGTTACACGGACGTGTTATCGGCCCGGGAGACTTCAATGTGCGTTGTTGCCAGTTTGATTCCTCAAGACGTGAACCCCCAACTCAAGGGCCATTTGAAAGGTGCATTCAATGTCGGGGTCACTAAAGTGGAGTTGGAAGACTTGAGAAACTTGGTTTTTGACATTTGTGACTGGAGTGGTGGTATCTCCTGGAAAGAAGGCAAGGAAGGGGTGGCTAAGTTATAAGTAGGTACACTTTCTAGTATACATTGTCCAATAAATATCTCAACAACGCTTCGAGCCTACATGGTTTCGGATGATATGTATTACTTTTTTATACTCAATGTCAAATTGAACTATAACTTGATTCTGTCTTGCCTCTTGATCAACACCACCTGGAGTCCGCAAAACACAAAGAATGCCAAATAAACAAACACGGCCCCAAACACTGTCTTGGCGACAGCGGCACCGTCTTCAGGGTCGTTGACGGATCCCATCATCGACTCGTGGTTGGTCTTGAACAACAAGCCAATCACCGACAAGATCACCACCCCGAACGCAGACAATATGGTACAGCAGTATGCTTGTCCTGTGGAAACGACTGCCTTCATGTTTATATAAGATGTGCTTGTGTGATTACCTGCTCAATGCTGTACCAACCTCACAGTTATCGACTGGGTCCCAGATGTTGGTGCGCACACTACCCAATACCTGGCTCTGCTTCCTATCTAACTTCGTTCTCACCAACCTAAGTTGCTTCACCCTGACTGGGGTCTATTTCGTCCACAGCCGAATCCTCCAGAGCATTTTGGGACGAGGGTACTTGGGAGTCGTCGGGAATATTCAGCACGTTTTGCATGCCCGAGTTATGTGGGTTTGGAGAAGAAACGGGATTCGGGCCTGGCGAAGAAAGCGGATATGGGCTGGGATTGTAGGAGAAACTTTCTCTAGCGTCACGGGCTAGCAAGTCCGTTTCATTGAATGAAGAAGAGCTATCTGAAGCATGTAGTTTTCTTCGTTTAAGTGCTTGAACTGATCTATAAGCCTCTTTAAGTAGATGCAACCTGCTGGCAACGATCTGAACGTTATGATGGTAGCTCTGCGGGTCTGAGTTGGTTTTCATCGATTGTAATGCGTCGGCTACTGAGGCTGGAGTGATCTCGGCTGTAATTGTTTGCGGAACTAATGAAATCGAGCTTTTAGAGGAGCTTGGCAGGCCTGAATTTTCGGGGGATTTGGATAAAATTGATCCATCAGACCCAGGTAACGACGGAGGACCTTCGGAGCCTATTCTTGAGACGCTGGTATTGCCGGTGGTGTTCATTGGTGGTGATGGAGAGAGAGTCCGACTTCTTTGTCTTCCTTCTGAGGTTTTCATTGGAGAGGATTGCAAAGAGCTAGTACGACTCCTTCGATAATGTAATGTGACGAATTTGGTAGCAGTTACCATGGTTTCAGGGCCTGGCGAAGGGTAGGTGGGTGTTACGCCTTTGACGATTTGATGTGACGGAGTTTCTGGACGGTAAGAAAAGCCAGACCCATTTCTAGGCTCAGAGTATTTCTCCTTGTCGTACTTCAACGTAATATACCGACCCGACATTATCGCAGTGGAACCGTAGTCTAGTTCTGGGGCCTGGTGGTTCTTCGCAGTCATTGGCACACTAGAACAGCCAAGTCGTGTACAAGACCACAAATAATAACTCTCAACCTAATCAGTTGGCAGCATCAGGTCCACATTGGTATTTGTCCACCGATCTAACTATATACAATGACTACGGCCGATTTAAGCCAGAAACCAGAGAATGAGCCCTTGGTGGCTACAGCAGAACAGCTACTGGCTCTCATTGAATCGTTCATAGAATTGGGAGTGCTAGTGCACGACAACCAGGGAACGCAACAATCTCATACGGCCCTTACGCATAAGACCAATCAAGTTGTGAGTCAATTATCAGGCCTCACTGCCAGCCCTTTCACACATCAATATCCCATTCCGGTCGATGTGGTCTCGTATATCGAGGATGGGCGGAATCCGGATATCTACACCAGAGAGTTCATTGAGGTCACTGCGAAGAGTAATGCCAGACTCAAAGGGAAAATGCAAGGATTTGCGCGGTTGCGCGACGTTCTCGGAGAGAAGCTAGGTGAAGAGTTCCCCCGTTTGCAAGAAAGCATTGAAAATATTAAAACTAGGACCAATGGGAGTAATCCAAGTTAGGTTTGATCAACACATAAGCCGAATGAGGGATTAAACTGTGAAAAATAATCGTTAATAGGTTCGGGTACCAGCCGAAGTAGACAAAGTACCCATAGTGTGGCAGTGGGGTGACACACGAACGAAAACCCGTCATATAACCAAGCGGTTTTCGAAAAGAGCATTTTAGACACAATTTCCTATTATGGACGGCCACCGCGAATTTACGGGTCGGTTGCGACGAGCCAAATTCGCTGCAGAACCAGATTTAGACACTCAGCCAGTACGTCTACTACTACTTCGTATAATCGGAAATATGTCTCGGCTGCATTTGACAAACTGATGTAGGAGTATGTAGAAGCATGTATGCGCTAATGTCAACTATAACGTTGCATTTAGAAGATACAGCTCTACTGCATGAACTAACGTGATCAATCCTAAAATATGAGCAATACTTCAACGACAAACTTTTACTACAAGGTGAATTACCCTGTGAATCTTCCATCGGTTTTGTTTTGGCGGTTGTAAATATTTCCTGGGACGCTACCTCGCAAAAGGTTTGATATCGGCGGGGTTGAGATCGGCCAGATAATCTGGGAGAATTAGATCAAAGGGCGTGCGCCCACAAAATATTGGGTTGAAGGCTGGCTGCGAAAAACGTTTGGGGAACAAACTGGCCACCGGGCCGAATAATTACGACCGATAGGGCATTGTACTGATCGAATTTGGATCTGTTGAGCTCTAGTTTATATTGTGTATGTGGGTTGTAAGATAATTCTACAATAATAATCTCAATCCAGATTATTTCTTTCATTGTACAGAAAACGTCGCCATAGCTGCTGGCTCATATGCTACATTGATCTCCACATTTGACTGGCACTCAAAAGGTATAAGTAGAGAATGTGTTCTCGTTTAACCTTAATTCATTACGCCACCTTAATACGTCAAACTCAACTCTAGTCGCTCCTTTAGCAAAAATACGTCATGTCCCATTCAAAAAATACCAACTTGATTTCACTCCTTTTATTTGCCCTAGCTAGTAGTGCCACTGTTGCAGCAGCTGATGCGCCACCTGAAGGTACAAGTACCACAACAACTACTTACACTCCATATGTAACGGTTACTGCTACTGTTGGAATCGTCGAGGAGATTTATGAGAATGCGTATGTGTACACCACCGATGGGGCATTGACCACCCAGACCGTTATTGTCAGCACTGACTACTCGACTACTCAATATCCTATTTCACCCTACCTAAACTCCACCATCGATTCTACCGACCCGAGTGCAAGTGCTGTGGTTGCTGCTGATCCAACTGACTCAGTCCCTAGTGTTTCAACATCATCAGCAGGAGGAGAGGCGATATCTAGCCCAGACTTGCCTATTGTACTGGCCTCTTCGCCTTCATCTGATTTGGTTTCATCTTCGGCAGAATCTGCTGCTGCCACTGCTATTAATGCAGCTGCAGCCGATCCTCCAGCTTCTAGCTCTGCTGACACAGCTGCATTGGCTGTTTCGTCTTCATCTGATTTGGGTTCAACTTCGTCTGTCTCTGCTGCCGCCACTGCTATCAATGCAGATCCAGCTGACCCTCCGGCTTCCAGCGCTACTGAACCAGCTGTCTCAGTTTCTAGCTCTGCTAACACAGTCACTAGTTCTGCAGACCCAGCGGTCCCATCCGTTTCTTCTGATCCTTCGAATTCTAGTACTGACCCAGCAGACCCCTCGAGTGGCTCTCCTGTTGACCCAAGCAATGCTGATTCTTTGACCACGATCTCTGATGCAGCCTCTGATCTTACCAGCACTGTAACTGATATTCAAACCACCGTTGTAACTATCACCTCGTGTTCCGACAACATGTGCACAAATGTGCCAGTAACTACAGGTGTAACCACTGTTACTATCGACGATGTCATCTATACAACCTGGTGCCCACTTTCTGGCCATTCTGACTCCACACCTACTACTGATTCCGAGACCATTACTGAAACCAGCCTTGAAACCACTGTCAAAACTATCGTGTCGTGCTCCGATGACTGCCACCCAACAGCCACCCCAGCTCCAGCTCCAGCTCCAGCTCCAGCTCCAGCTCCAGCTCCAGCTCCAGCTCCAGCTCCAGCTCCAGCTCCAGCTCCTGCTCCTGCTCCTGCCCCTGCTCCTGCTCCCGAAAATGGCAAACCAAACACCGTGATTGCCGCTCTGGCTAAACCTGCCCCTACGGAACAAACTATTATTGTGCCTTCTAGTTCTCCAGTGATCCCAGAATACACAATGGCACCCTACGAGGGCAATGCTGCTGTCAATAAAATTGGTGCAGCTGCTATTGGTATTTTCGGTGCTTTGGCCCTTCTCTAGTTTATGTTCCCGTTTCCATCCTTTGTAATAATAATAGTATAATAATATAATAATAGTAAAAAAATAGTAGCTGCGAATTTGCAACCTGGTCAACTCTCGTGTGGCCATCAAGTCACGTGCTTCAATTTTACGTAATGAACCCATTTCTCTCTATTACCCCGAACCCATTTTCAAACCCAACTGTACCAGAGATGTTGAAGTTATGTGGTATACCCAGAACCAGGGTTCTTGCTACCAATCTGTTTGCTATCAGGGGACGGACAGGTGCGAATGTGCTGCGTTTCACCCGATCAGTGAAGACGTCTACGGTGGACTGGAAACCCGTCCGAGGAGTGCAAGGTAACCTAGCGACTTTGGAACACCAGGCCAAAGTGCCTTATATCAGACGTTTTTTTCTTGGTCTTATGATTGCTATGCCAGTTATCAGTTTTGGGTTGGGGTGCTGGCAAGTCAAAAGACTCCAGTGGAAAACAAGTATGATAGCCAAGAGTGAAAATGCGTTGGCCCAGCCACCAATTGAAGAATTACCACCTAATCTCGATCCCAGCGTGATATCAGAGTTCGAATATAGGAGATTCAAGGTGAAGGGTGAGTTTGACTATTCCCAGGAAATGTTTTTGGGGCCCAGAATTAGAAACGGAACTTTGGGTTATCTTGTTGTTACTCCTTTCAAGAGATCTTCAGGTGGAAAACCCATATTGGTTGAGCGGGGATGGATCAGCAAGGACAAAGTAGTCCCTAGTAGCCGTCAAAAGGGCTACTTGTCGCATTTGGCATTTCCTCAAGGAGAAATTGAAATTGAAGCCTTGTTTAGGGTGATGCCAGTGAGGTCATACCTTCAATATGAACACGAGAATGATTCTCGTTTGTTCAATGTTCATGATGTTCCAGTGATGGCTAACCAAACAGGCTCGTTGCCCATATATTGTCAAATGATATACGATTTGAGAGACCATGTGGACTGGAGAAAGGAAGATAAGACTACAAAAAGCTCGTGGACATCGTGGCTCTTTTCCAAACCTAAAAGTGAAAACAATAGCCTCGACTATGCTTTCCTCGCAGGGCAAGCTGACAACGATTCCACATTACAGTACCAAGAATTTGAATTCGTGAATGAAGGAGTTCCTATTGCCGCATACCCCAAAATCAAATTCACTAACAATCATTTACAATATTTGATAACGTGGTTTGGACTCTCTATCTGCAGTGCCGGACTCTTAGCCTACTCATTCTGGAAGAAAGGATCACTCCTGACGGCCGAGAAGGTGTTGGAAGCCAAGAGAAGAGAGATGGGGACAAAATTTTAAACATGGATGTGTTATTAACTGTATATAGATCACGCATTGATGGGTTTGTTTGAGCTCAACAACCCAAATAATACAACCACAAGTGAAATATCTGATAAGAACATACCTAGGATTTCGTAGTATGCCAAAAACTGTACAATATATGGTTTTAATTGAGACAATTGCGGCAATACCATTGTTCCAAATGAGAGCGCTTTCATGATCAAGTTGTTGTTTGAAGAAGAAGTGAACACTTTTTGTCTGGTGGTGATTAAGTAAAACGACGCCAAGAGTGCAGCTTCAATGGTAGAAAACCAAGTGAAAAAGCTCCTGACAGGAGCTACGGGTTCCAACGCACGGATAAAATTATATGACGAAGCCCTGAACGCATGTCCGGGCAAAGTGGAGAAATGGAAGAAGAAATTTGCCGCCACGGCAAAGTACCTCAACACCATAAATGTAAAGATCCACTTCTTTTGTTGGTATTTGTTGTATGCCACTAAGTCGCTTTCGTACTGTGACTGTTGGAGATCTTCCTGCTGGCCAAACTGCCCACCAAATGGACCGCCATCTTCGGGAGCGGCTCCTAACTGGCCACCAAACATGTTCTTCATCATCTGTGCTATCGGATCGTCAGCGTTTGGTTCGTGTTGGTCGGCATGGTTCAAGAGATTCTTGAAAATCAGGTCAATATCAGGCTCTACACTTTCGTTGTCGATAGTTTCGATATTTTGGATCTCGGGGTCGGCATCGGGATCAACGGGACTAGCAGCTTCTGGAATAACAGTTTCTTTGAAAATAGGTGGGGTTGACACCGGTGGGGTTGTAGTTTCCACTGGTTTCTCTTTATCCAACACTGACACGATGGTGTCTTGTTTGACAGAAGAACCCAGAGTCAAGATGGTGTTCAACCGATTGGACGCCTGTCCCTTCTGCATCTTCGCTTGCCTTCTTTCCCGAAGGATTCTTTTCTTCTCCTCGGCACTTATTGCGTTGGTATCCGACATGCTGGTTAGTGATCGTGGTATTGAAAAGCGCTGTGATTTCTTTGTGCACTGTTCTCCAGTCGCACTGGCCCAGACTGCACAACACTATTAGCTCTGAACTAATACGGAACCACATACAAGGGCCATTCAGTTATCCGTACAGTCTAAATACGCCAGGATATGAATCAGCGTGATAGCTTGAACTATGAAGAACAGTTGAGGAGACAGACGATCTTGAACTCGTTGGAGAACAGAGACTATCTATTGGTAATTGCCTCACAGCAGCAGAAGTCGGTACAGCAGGTCAAGTATGAACTTATGATGAAGCTCATGGAAGGATAGTCGGCTAAAACGTCGGTACGAGCTCATGGTCCGTTGGTCCCTGGTTTGGACCAATGTGACCTTCATTACAAATGCAGGGGAATAATAGAATAATATACATATAATATACACAGATGAATTAGATGGTCAGGCAGTTTGGGGGTTAGAGGGTTTATCTGAACCGGGGCTTACTCGCTTTTTCTTTGGTACTGGCAGGGTGCCGGGTAGTGTTGCTGGAGTCAAACAACCCTCGCATGTAACGTGGAGGTTGATTCAAGTTCGGTCCTCTTTTCAGACCTTCTGACCCAGTCGTCTTTGTAGAGCGAGGAGGAGCAGGAATTCGGGACAACCGAGACTTCTTCTCCGGTGGATTGGCGACAAAAGAGCCATCGTTAGTAGTGTACGACTCCTCCTCCACTGGTCGAGATGCTCGCACAGGAACGGGGGGACGGGTGCTGGTTCGAGGTTGGGGACGTCCCCGTATAGGCCGAGAGATCGTGGAAACAGGGTCTCTTTGTGTCTTGATGGTGCTCAATTTGTTTCTCAAACTTTCGTTTTCTTCCTTCAGCTGACGAAGCCGTGACCTGAGCTCTTCTATCCTTGCCTTTCGGGCTCTCTGTTCTTGTAAATCTTCCCATGCCTTTCGCGTAGGGCATCCAGGGAAATCCACACACCACATGGTTATGGACAACCCGTACATAAAGCTGGCGAAGGACTCGTTGAACCCAAGCGCCACCGCGTCATGGATCAGCTGAAGATTCGTCATGTTCACATCCAATTCCTCCATGGCGTCTGATATCCGGCCAAATCTTTCACAGTTGACACTACTCTCCATCGGGGTGTGATCGGCATCGACGGGATAGTGGATCTTGGGAGATTGGGTCAAGAGGTAAAGGCCCGACGACCGCTGCAGCTGGCGCCTCTTCGCCAGGGAGGAGGGGGTCACTGGCCGGGATGAGTGCAGCATACTGATAGCGGTTGTTTGTTTATGAGTGTGCGCGTTATATCAAGACATCGCGCGCTACCATACAGTGCAGACTAACCCAAGTATATGGCATGGGCCCCACTGCGACGTCTCCATGCTACGGAACATCGAGAAGAGAAAATTGTAAGAAGATCGAGTTTGTTACATTATCACACTAATTAATTCGAAATATTTTGCATAGTGGTCGTTTTTGGTTGGCACAAGAGGGCCTACTCCAGTCCCACAATTTCTTGCCAGGTCTTGCCCTCCTTCTTCAATTCGACCAATAACTCGTCTCTGACATGAGCAGGTAATCCAGGACCCTTGTAGGCAAATGCAGTGTACATTTGCACAAAGGTGGCACCGGCCTTACCAAATTCAAGAGCATCTTTGCCTGAGGAAATCCCTCCACAGCCCACAAGTACCAAGTTGGAGTCCTTGGTATATTTACGGAGAGTCCTCAACGCTTGTAATGACAAAGGCTTCAAAGGCTTCCCAGAAAGACCACCAGCTTGATTGATAAGGGTGCTGTCGGTGGTACGCAAGGTCTCTACCGGACGAGAGATGGTGGTGTTGGACACGATAATACCATCGACCTTGGCCTGTTTGGCGGAATTGGCTATGGATTCGATTTCAGGTTCGGTAAGATCAGGAGCCACCTTAACCAAAACCGGAGGTACCTTCCCCAACATGTTGGCACCCACATTATTTCTCTCACGAACAACTGTACTCAACAAGTTGGTAAGTTTCAGTTCAGACTGGAGGTCTCTCAACCCTGGGGTGTTTGGAGACGACACATTGATCACCAACACGTCGGCATATGGCGACATTCTCTGCACTCCCTTGACGTAGTCTTCTACTTCATCACCAAACTTGTTTTTACCCAAGTTAATACCTAGAAGTCTTCCATTAACAAAAGCGTTGGAGGCACCTGGTTCAGCACTACCCACAAACTTGGCAAATCTGGTCCGTAAGCCAGCAATAACATTGAAATGGCCGGTGGAATTGAACCCATACCGGTTGATAACTGCATCATCACGAGGCAATCTGAAGAACCGTGGCTGGGGATTTCCTGGCTGGGGTTCGGGAGTGATGGATCCTATCTCCACATACGAAAATCCCAAGTTGTAGAATGTGTCAATGGCTTCACCATCCTTGTCCAACCCTGCGGCAAGACCAATAGGCGATTGCAACCGAGTACCAAACACATCGACGCCCAAGATCCGGGCGTCTTCTTCGTTAAGTTCAGGATCACGGATTCGGGGTGACAATCCGTACTTCAAACAAGTGATCCCAAGCTTGTGCCCTTGTTCACCGTCGGTGACTGCCCGGATGATGGGACATATCACATACTCATGGATGGCAGATCGGGAGTCCATGAAATAGTAACCTCCAACCGTCAACCCGAGGACACCTCCCACAACAGCGAGGGGCCGTGGAATGATGCTAGACCTGAGCACAGCCTGTTTGCCCAATGGGGTGAATGCTTTGAAAAATCTCATCGTCGTACTAGTGGTGAAGGTTCAAGCGCCAGGCTCTGGAGTTGAAATAGTGATAAGCCCTCACGTGCGACCCCCATCACCAGACGGGGCATGGGTGACATTATCTCGGAGAAAAAAGGTGATGACATGCCCGGGCGGGACATCGTGTTCCGGTAAGACAGTAGCGGATACTACCTGCCCATTTGGGTCGTGGTTGTCGAACTGGGTGGGGATGTGTTAGCCCCGTCGGTGCCAAAATACATCCCCGAAAATAGTGTGCGCACGTGACCTGTCCGGCACCAACCCCATCTCTTCTCGATGGCTTGAAAAATTAGCCTGGATCACTATCACCAGATTACTGAATGGGAACCAAACAACACGGGGACAGTCGTCCTTCAAAACATGATAGGAGCGGGCCCAAGGGCCATTCCCGGTCCAGAGGCGTCAAAAACCAGCGTTTAAGAAATGGGTTGGCCAAGACGGAGCGCCAGTACAAAGAAGCAGTCCAGTCAGCAGCAAGTACCGAGATGTTGTTGCAAGAAGAAGCGGGTTTCCTTGAAGCCGAAGGCATGGAAAAGACTCTCAAGTTCAAGCAGGACGATATTGCCGATGCTGTAGATGTCAGCACTGCCAACAAGAAGTTCGACTTGAAGCTTGATGAGTTCGGACCATACACCATGGATTTCTCCAGAAACGGTAGGGAATTGTTAATTGGAGGCCGCAAAGGTCACGTTGCGTCTATTGACTGGAGAAAGGGTGGGTTGAGCACCGAGCTTCACTTGAACGAGACCGTGCATGCGGTCAAATTTCTTCATAATGACCAGTACTTCGCTGTGGCCCAGAAAAAGTACACCTTTATATATGACAAGACGGGGTTAGAACTCCACAGATTAAAGCAGCATGTCGAGGCTACCCTCTTGGACTTTTTGCCTTACCATTTCTTGCTTGTCACCGCGGGCCAGTCGGGACTATTGAAATATCATGATGTGTCTACCGGACAATTGGTTAGTGAACACAGAACAAAGCTCGGTCCTACCCAGGCGATGAAGCAGAATCCTTGGAATGCTGTGATGCATTTGGGACATAGTAATGGTACAGTCTCGTTGTGGTCGCCCAGTATGTCGACCCCTTTGGCCAAACTATTAACTGCCAGAGGCCCTGTCAGAGATGTGGCCATAGATAGAGAAGGGAAATACATGGCGGCCAGCGGAGCTGACAAAATCATCAAGGTATGGGACTTAAGAAAAATGCAAGTCTTGGACACCTACTATTCGCCCACCCCGGCAACGTCGTTGGATATCTCTGATACAGGGTTGTTGTCCGTAGGCTGGGGTAGTCATGTTACAGTGTGGAAAGACATATTTAAGACCAAACAACGGGACCCATATATGACCCATTTAATACCTGGAGCAAAAATAGAAAAAGTAAAACATGTGCCTTTCGAAGATATACTTGGAGTGGGACACCAAAAAGGGTATAGTTCATTAATTGTTCCAGGATCTGGTGAAGCCAATTACGATGCCTTGGAACTTAACCCTTACGAATCGGCCAAACAGAGACAACAGAGTGAAGTCAGATCATTGATCAACAAGTTGCCTGCAGACACGATTACCATGGACCCTACTATCATTGGTAAGGTCGATAGAAGAGCTATGACCATCAAGTTGAAGCCCGGAGAAATTAACGAGATGGAAGTGGCTGCTGCTGATGAGAAATTGCAACCAAGACCCGACGTCAAGAGCAAAAACTCCAAGTTAAGATCCCATATTAGAAAGAGAAGAGAAAATGTCATTGATGAAAGGAAGATGAGAGTGGAGAGGAACTTGAAAATGGAGAGAGAAGCAAGGGAAAGAATGAAATTGGAAGAACAAGGCATTTACGAAGAGGAAGACGTGTTGGACCAGGCCATGAACAGATTTAAATAATCATACACCCCATTCATAGCATAATGTACATTAACCAGATATAATAGATATTTATTAGGAAGTATTAACTTCGGGAATGGTGAACTCGTAAAGTAATCTCTCCACCATATCTCGTTCCCACAATAAAGCATTAAGATGTTCTTCTTCGATATATTCAGGCTCAAACGTGCTACTGTTTACATCGAGAGTGGGCAGCTTTGGATGGAAATCTTCGTCGATGAACCTGATCACATCATTCTTAAGTCCAATGCTTTTCTTGAGATATTGGTCTAATTGTTCCTGGTCCTTTTGACTCAAGAATCCAATGGCTGTGAGACCAAATGTAGAAAGTTTGGATGATGTAGTTCCAATTTTTAAGAGTAGTTCACAAAGCTTGGAAATCTCTTTGACGTCGGAGAGTATCACCATTTTAAGCCAGTTCAAGCTATTGTATTCTGTTGTGGTGGCATGAAACACGATACTCCTATCCTTAGTAAACTGGCTATTGACGTGATGGCCCATTATTTCCTCCAACTGCTTAATCTGTAGAATCATGGCGAACGGGATATGAAGCATATTGTCCAGCCCGTTGCTAAAACTAATGGAATGGCTTTCTTTAAAATTGCAGCTGTCTATATTAGGGGCTGCGAAATCTTGATCAGAAAGCAATAGCCTAAGAACCTGGTAGATAATCGGTGCATTCACGAGGTCTCTTATTGTAGATTCCGACAGTATGGGAGTGCCTGGAAACTCTTGTAGCCAGTGGAGCACGGCATCTATGAATACTAGTGATGATTCCATTTTTGCCCATACAGGTGTACAAATAGAACCAGTATGTAATCGCATCACCAGTTGACAAATTACCATAAATTATGAAATGCATTATTAGCTAAACTATATAGAGAAAAACCGTTCTAGAAACCGTACTAGAAACCGTACTAAAAATCTTAGCAAAAACCTGTCCCCGCAGGATTCAATGGGAAGTTCTAGCAGAAATAGAAAATTTCGAATAGTCTATTGTAATCAAATCGCCAAAAACACTGGGACCAGATCCTTCGGCAGAGTTGTTAGCACCACTGATCGCATGGTTGAACATCTCAACAAGTGCAATCTCAGACTTAATAAACTCCAAAATCACTTTGAATTTGCCTGTTGATTGTTGATTATGCTTTACCAATTTTTCTTCCAAATTCAAATCTTTGATGATTTTGATAAGCTTCAACGAATTCTCCGGATCTTCAAAGTTCTCCATACTTGCTAAACCGGAATAACTTTCAAACGCAACTTCGGAACCCTCGTAGTGGATCTTTTGGTTCAATACGATGAACCATGCGTTTGCGATCTGTTCGTATGCAAGCTGTTTAGTGTATTGAAATTCATTGTTACTGAAATTGGGCAACTCATGAATCAACTCTGTGATTTGGTCCAAAAATACTAGCGAGTTTAATGTGTTTGCTTCTATTGGAGGTAAGAAATGAAGAATGAAATCAGACAAACAATTCAAGAACTCAGTCAAATATGGCTTAACTCTCAAGTAAGAATAATCACTTTCCACGTCGCATTTGTATGGCAAATGTCTTATTATTTCTCCAAACTTCTCCTTTATAAGCAAGTACGAATTTTGTACAGTGGGCTTTGGCGATCTATCGTTAATGGTCGATGCAATTTCTGGGTGGATATTGGTTAAGTCGGTAAGCAATGCTTGCAATGATTTTTGGTCTAAAACTTCAATCAAACGATTTATCGGTAATGTTTGACCCAAGATTCTGGGGGTCTTGGACTTCTTAAACTTGTTGCTGGATAGTATATGCTCTTGAGCTCTTCTATGGTTGAACTTGTACTGGATGCTTGATGCAGATGCTGGGAAACTTGAAGAGGGGCTGTTGTATTCATCTTCCAGCAACCTTCTCTTCTTGGAGGTGGTATCTTCAGGAAATTCATTAATGCTAGGGGTATATCTTGGAACTGTAGTGTGGGAGCTTAAGCCCAGCTTGAGCTCGGCTGCTTGAACAGATGCTGGTGTGGAAGACCTGACTCCCCATTGAAACCCAGCGGAAACCATGTTCAGCTGTTGCTGTGAATAATATGCCTTAGTATTCGTTTCTGAAGGTGGCGGTGACTTCAGAGGACAGATATGCTGTGAAAGGAAGATAACACAGGACGCTGGAGCCAAAATAAATGATAAAAAAATGTGCTGATATCAAACAACGACAGTGATGGTTGAAGTTCCCGATACGTTTTAGTTATGAAGTTGAGCTAGTGGGATGAGACTTGACGATGGCGCTAGTTATGGAATTACATTACCCGGATTTTCTCCCGCGCGCGACACTTAAGAGGAGTTAGGTGGTCGTGCAGCAACGGTTTTGCACCCATATCAGGGGATGAACAGTGCTGTTACAATGCTATACATGTGACTTGGTCCAGGCAGTGGTGGCGTGTCCGGAACAGCTGGGTTCAACTTGTGTACAGTCTGGTTTGGGTATAATTACATTGAAATTTTCTTGGAAGGTGTCAGAGCTCATACCGGGATGGAATTAAACCTCAGCAGAATATGATGCAAAGATCGCCGAGCTCGATTGTGGTCACCGTAGAAGATTCTCCACTAATACACCCCTGACAATCACAGAACTCTATACGCTTGCATCCTACAGTATACAGCTGTTTCAAAATTTATCATCCTTATGTATATGATGATAATGTCCCAAAACAGGCTGACTTCTCTAGATTTGTATCCAATCGTATATATTGCTATGTACACACATCATCATTCATTGACTAATAATAGTCGTTTCCTTCGTATTCAGATTCGCTAAGACTGTATTCCGCCTCTTCTTCAAACTCCGACTGCGATTCTTGGTCATAATCGGCTTCGTTGAAGCCCACATACCGATTTCTCTTGATTTCTACTTCGTCTTCAGTCAAGACATCATCGTCACCCTCGGCATCGACCTTGGAGTTGGTGAAATTACCTCCATTAATATTGTCTTCTGATCCATTTTCTTTCTCTTCCAATTCAATCTTCAATTCATGAATAATATCAAAACTTTCTGCCAATAATGCATTCAAGGTCCCTTGACCTTCTGGAATTTGGTTATTGACAATAAATTTACCATCTTTTCTGAGATTATCCAATGATGCTAATTTAAATTGAAATGGATACAATTCCCGAAGATTATTTAACCCATCAATCCTTTTAATTTCAAGTAAGCATTTTCTTACTGTAGATAATTGATTATGGATTGGTTGTAATGATTCACTGACAGGCTCGGAACTTTCAAGAAGTTTGTAGATTACTGAGTAGCATCTTCTTAACAAATATAAAATAAGAATTTGATTCTTTCTCAAGTGATTGTTAGTATTTGCACCTGCAGAACTAATTTTGGCGTTCAATTCGAGTCTTTCGTCATCTATCTCCTTTAATACTTTTTGATACGTATAAAGATCGGTTTCTCTTAACGTCCATCTTCTAGTAACAAGTAAGTTTTCCAAAGTATATTTTAGGTCGATGAGCTTATAATATAACGTCTCAAATCTCTTATTGACTGCCTTTAACTCCTCGTTGTCGGAAAATGACAACGAGCATGCAAATAAATTAGACAAATTGCTCGAATCTGTTTCGATAGACAAGTCGCCCAATAAGTTGTAACAGTCTGCTAGTAATCCATTCAAGACAACCTGTAATGCGTTCAGCTTCTTCTCATCGCTATCGGCATCAGTTTTGCTGTGGAACTTGCCATCAGAAGGATCTCTTTTGGATTCGATTTCCTTCAATTCTTGCTTGAAATGCACGATTTTATTCATAATAACGCTTTGGTTCTCTGGTTGTGGGGTTTCCAGACCTGGAGAAGGCCGCTTATTGGTGAAAAAGTTCATGATCGACTTTCTGATGGAAATTAATTTATGGTAACTACCTTCAAGGTCCAGTGGAAGGCTCTGAAAGTTATCTTCAAGTTCATTATACAACGCTTCACACCGGTTAAGTTTAGTCCTCAAGATCAAATTCTCCTCTATCTGGTGATTGTTCCGTTTTTCATGTTCAGAGGAAGATAAAACATCCATGTCATCATCTCCATCGGAATCTGGTTCAGTATCAACGATGTCTCTGATTTCTCTCAATCTTAATTTGATGGGTTTCAAATCTTCCAAAGTGAACACCTGGCATTCCTTCAAGTGATGGAGATACTTGGAAACCGTGGACAACGAGGCATAGGTGGCAGGGGCAAACTTGATCAAACCACAAGTCACAAAGCACAACGACACTAACTGCCAGATGTCGTCAATCAACAAGTCATTGGAATTGGGTAAGCTCAAGGTAATTCCCTTGAGCTCTTCGTCTTTTCTTGTTACTTTCAAATCATGCAACAAATTCAAAAAGTCGTCGTAGATTTGGTAGATTTGGTGAGAATTGATATACTTGTTTCTGTCATTTTTGAGGGATAAAAGTGTGTTGTACATGGCGGTAAACTTGTCATAAAGAATCTTTTCATAGGCAGGTACCAGCACCTTGGAAGCTGCAGCCTGTGAAGGGGTCCCGGGACGGGGACTATGTATGGAAGCCATTATCAACGGGAGCACAGAACACGCGAGCTATAATAGTTATCCGAATAGGAATCTCAGCGGGGAAAAAGGATTCGGGAAGCGGTTAGGACAACGCTGCGAGCTGGAACAGGGCAATTGAAGATAGATGATCGGGGTTTGAACTCAGCAAACTAGTTTCAATAAATGAGGCAATAGAGAGATAACTCGCGGGGCCTTGATTAAATTAGGCGGCGACGGGCAATCACGTGTGCCCCGGGATAGGGTGGATCAACGGGTACTTTATGACAACTAAACTAATTACACCAGGTCGACTATCCGACGATATCATATATTTACGTAAAAGCACCAAGAAAAGTACTGCCCGTAGGAGGCAGTACAATATAGAAATAAAGGTCCAAAGGACATCTTAATCCTGATATAAAAAAGAGAAATTAAATAGGTATAAAAAGGAGAGCAAAGCATTGAAGTCATGACGATTAAGCATCGGGGTTGGCCACCTGAAGAACGTTTCTGGAGTAGTCTTCATCGGCCAAAGAACCTTCGGATAATCTGCGTCTGCCCATCATGATTGGGTTCAATCTGGGGTCGACGAGGCCCGATGGAGCGTTGAATCCATTGTCAGACCCAGCTGTGCTATCAGCGGGATGAACAAATGGGTTGGACATGGGCATGTCCAATGGGGACTTGACTCTCTTGGAGCCCTTGGCGGTATTTCCTCTTCCGATGGCTCCGCCCACTGGTTTATCATAGAACTCCTCTTCATCTTCGTCGTCGTCGCCATTGTGACGTTTTATGAGGAAGAAGATCACTGCCACCAAGATGGCCAAGCCGGCAACTCCTCCGACCACACCACCCACAATAGGGCCGGTGTTGGACGACTTTTTGCCGGATTTTTTGGGGGAGCTTGTCAGCGAGGACGAGGAAGATGCTGATGCTGATGCGGAGGACCCCTGGGTTATAGTTTTGTATACCACGGAGCTTCCTTCTGCAGAAGAGGTCACCACGGTTTGAGAGGCGGAAGTGGTCTTGGCGTCATCGGTGGAAGACGACGAGGGTGTTGACGACGAGGAGCTGGAGCTAGAGCTGGAGCTGGAGCTGGAACTGGAAGTAGAGGACGTCGAGGTGCCGGAAGAAGGCGAGGCGGAGGAGCCGCCGGATCCCCCAGACCCGTTACCCTTGTAAACAGAGTAAGCGTTGGAGCCACCGCATGTGTCGGAGCCAAACCCAGCACAGGGAGAGTTACAGGAGTTTGACTGGGATCCAGAAGGCATAGAGTCCAAACAGAAACATTCATTCCCGTTTTTGATGGCCACGTAAGGGGAGTTTTGACATTTGGAGGCACAATATGAAGAAGTCTGCCAGGTGTAGGTACCTTGGGAGTCACCGTTCACGTTTGAGTAACACCCAAGGGCCGAATCACCTTTGACGACGGCTGCCAATAGTAATATTAGAAGATATTTCATGAAGAACGATTAGACGGAGTTGGACAAATTAAAACGAAACACACAAATGAGGGACGAAGGAACAGTACCTTTAAGGACAAGCAGATCAGGACAGATCTTTGCGCTGGCACACGATAACCAAGGACTAGTGCTGGGATCAAATAGTAACGATAGTAATAACTGTAGGCACTACAGGTAACCCAGGATCACTCGGGTGTGATATCTCACTACGGTGTAGCAGGGCTGAGGCCCGCACGACGCTAACCCTTAGTTGAGAATTTTTTTTCGCGTCGAAAAGAAATTCGCGGCCAAATTGGGTCTAGCCCAGGTGCAGAGGAATGCGGTGCCATGGAGATGACAGGAACGCGGGTGGGGAGGGGCTGTTCTGGCGTGGAGGTGTTGATTCGGTTGCGCTTGGGGTTGGTATGATCGGCAGGTAGCTAAGACAACTGGTAATTGGTGCCAAGGCTGCCTTACCCCCCATCAGCTCCACCACCTCTGGGGACACTTAGCCTGAGTTACTTCATCGGGCCCGTCAACTTCCTCGAGGCACAACATACATTGGACGCATGCACATACGCGCATTGGCTATCTCCTGGCAAGTGTCCTGACATAAAACTCCCATGGTGGTGCGCGTCAACACGCCCCATGCGGTATAATATTTTTCATCTATTATTGTCTACATAGTGAATGATGCTATATATGGAAGCAAGATATAGGCGAAAATGAAATAGGCGAGTTGTGGGCACCGAGCAGGACCCAGGTGGGGAGGAGGGACCATGCGTCTGCTCAAGACGAACGTCTGAGTCGGTCTTGTTCGGTTGCATGTTTCTGTGCATAGCGAAGAGAGGGCACCATTGATCTCCATACTTTGGAGCTACTACTCAATTCACATTGCCTCACCATTTGCTTGTAGTAGTCGATTCCAGCGTCCACCAGCCCCGGTGTCACGAGCGGCAAGGAGTCCCATGCCAATACCAAGTTGACCAACCACTTCTCCGCTCGCACCGGATCAACGCCGTAGAACTTGCCGAAGTACCGGTCGAAATGGCTCACCATGATATCCTTAATTGCTTCGTGGTCGTTACTGCTTACCACCCCTGTAATATGTGCCCCACTAGCAATGGACTGGCGGTGCTGCCGATTGTAGACCATGCGTCCTGCAAGCTTGCTGTGGTGGGCCACCGTCACCTTGAAGTCTCGGACACTCTTCTTATCTTCGAGCAATCGGTCCACAATTAGGTGGTCATTGATCTGACCATAATCGATATCCACCTCTTTTTCAGGAACTTTTTCTACCCCGTTCTGTTGCCGCTGGTCTCGCACGTTCTTGCTATTCATCCGCACCTTGGCTTGCTTTATCTGGTGCTTTCCATTTATCACGGCCGGGGCCTGGCCAATATCAAACGTAATATCTGACGAATCGTCCATGCTGGAAAGCCCCAATATTCCTTCTTCCCAGTACTGTTTTGGGCCCGGGCTTTCTTCTGTGGCCATTTTTACCTCTTGAATCTTGAAAACTACTCGTTTGCACAAGATTTCAAATGCTAATTCTCCTTCCATCTCGTCGCATCGCATCATGGCCATGATCATCCGGGGATCAGTCGAGGTCAATTTCCTGATCGATCCCTCGTCTTTCGCCATGAACACCAACATATTTTTTTCCAGTTTATTGACCCCTAGAGAGCTCCTCAACTCTAGTGGATCATGACTGATATAAGGGGTGCTCGAAGGTACCCCATCGCCCAAAACTAGCCCGTAGCTGCGAATGTGTTTGTCGTACATCACCTCATCCTTGAATATCCGATGCACATCCACCGCAAGTCGTCTGAGACAGTGGACGTCATTGATTAAAAAGTATCGTACGAGCGACTGGGCATAATTGAGTTTGTTCCCCAACGTCATCTCCAGGTTTCGGAGGAAAAATGAGTTTTTTTGGGGGTTGTGAATCCGGGCCAGTAGTCTACCTAGCAATTCGGGAAATTCTGTCACCAAATTAGGGTTACTTGCAATGAATGGACGAAGGTTAAAATGGTATAGTAACGAGTATGTGTACAACTGGCGACCGAATTGGTTGGTATAATAATTCAAGTATCGAGTGTCCAACTTCTTCAACGCTTCGAATAGCGGAGACACCCGCTTGCGGGCTCCGGGATGGGCTTCTGCATCTTCTAGAATGTGAAGCACATTTTCCATGCTTTTGATCGAGAACGATTCGAGGGTCCCGAAAGTCTTCGAAAGATCTATGGGAGGAGCATCGAGGGTGCTGGGAGGCTTTGGTTTGGAGTACTGTCGTATGGAGCGGACCCCTATGCCTCTAAACATAGTTGGTTCCTATAAGTATTGGCTGATGAGCATTTATAAGGGTCACGTGCATCTTGGCCCATCAAAACCCCATAATTACCCACCGTAGTACAGAGTATTGGATTGTAATGTGCATGTAGGTGTGCCCAAAACTCTTATCTAGTACTGTGTTGTTGTAGAGTTGTCTTTTACAAATAGTTGTCTTTTACAAGTTATCGGGACGAATCTTATTTTTCTAAAAGGGAATAGATATCCAATTGACTTCTACACCAAATACTCGTATGTTACTATTACAATAATATGCATTTTTATTCCAATTTTTCAGGAAAGGTCTCCAGTTAGCCTATTTTCTTTTTCTTTCCAAGAATTCCAAGTCCTTGGAGCTATAATAATGCGATGCTAATTCTTTGATCCACTTCTCATCTATAATCATACAGTTCCTCATGAATTCCTTACTGGTCAAAACCAATTCATGGTAGAGTACCACCTTAGGTGGGGGCTTCAAAGGATAAAGGGAAGAGGAAGGATGGATAAAAACCGCTTGATTCTGTTTAAGGCGGCGAAAGGAATCACCCATTTTAGAAAGACGGGCAATATTTGGGAAGAACCCAGAAACAACTGCCTTTTGGATCATGAGGGGCTTGTTTTCGGGAGTAGATGCATTTTCATCCTCGATTCCGATTTTTTTGCACAACCGCTCTAACTGCTCTCTAATGTGTCTTGTCCTTTTGAGAGTTTTATATTGAACAAAATTATCTTGGCACCAAGCGTTCGAATAGCCAGTATCGACCCATTCGTTCCATATTTTTAATAATGTCAAGTGGTCTCCTTGGTCCTCATTAAATTTTTCGTGGGCTTTGTCTGCTTGTTCCCGCTTGTCTTTGGGTCTGTAGAAGAGATTACCAGATTCCCCCAACATAGACATGACCGAAAGAATCTCGCTGAAAACACCATACTTTGAACTGGACAACAACGCCTTGGTGTACATGGGGTCAATGGGGAACTCGGCCATTTTTCTACCCACTTTGGTTAATTCTCCCTTAGAATTAAGTGCACCCAAAGAGTACAACAATTCAAGAGCTTTAATAATTGATTCGGAACTGGGTGGGTCCATGAAGTCAAAGTTGATCAAATCATTTATCCCCAAAGACAAGAGTAATAAAACCACCGACGTGAGCTTCACTCTTAGAATTTCAGGAACAGGGTTTAGTTCGAGCTCGTTGTAGAACGACCACTTTGTGTATAATCTAAAACATTTTCCTGGTCCCACTCTTCCTGCTCTACCTGCTCTCTGATCAGCAGATGCCCGGGAGCACGGAACCACCACCAAACTTTCCATACCAGTGCTGGAGTTGAACACATTTTGCTTCACGTATCCTGGATCAATGACGTTTGCAATTCCATCGATAGTAATCGATGTTTCCGCTATATTAGTAGCTAGCACAACTTTTCTTGTGTTGGATGGTGTCGGCTCGAATATTTTAGCTTGTTGCTCATTAGGTAAATTTGCATAAATTGAACAAATTAATAATGGTTTGATTTGCGATCCAAGCTTTCTCACAGATTCATTCAACGATTCCTCCATGGTCTCGATCTCTTCTTGTCCAGTTAGAAACACAAGAATATCACCTGGCAAGTCCTGGGTTAAATGTATTTGGAAGATTGTCGTGATTGCCGCTTGAATATAATTTGCTTCGGGATTTTTAGTGTAATGTATCTCCACAGGAAATCTCCTTCCCGGAATATTCAAAATTGGAGCTCCATTAAAGAATTCGGAAAACTTGGTGGCATTAATAGTAGCTGAAGCAACAATCAACTTCAAATCAGGCCGAGCCTGACAGATGTCTTTAAGCAAACTCAACAATATTTCTGTACTAAGAGTTCGCTCATGGGCTTCGTCAATCATTAAAGCTCCATATTTAGATAATTCCGGATCATTTAAAAATTCTCGAAGTAACATACCATCCGTCAAGTATTTTATTTTAGTTGAATCGCAGGATTTATCTTCAAATCTGATAGTGTAACCTACTTTGTCTCCCAATTTAGTTCCGTACTCTTCGGCAACTCTCGTGGCAACCGATGTTGCGGCCACTCGACGTGGTTGGGTGCATCCAATAATTAACTTGGTGTTATCCTTCCCTTTAGAATATCCTGCTTCGTCAAGGTACTGGGGCAATTGAGTAGTTTTCCCTGAACCGGTTTCACCCACTACCACCAAGATTTGATTTTCTGCTACCGTCTGTAAAAATTGCTGCTTGAATTTGTAAACTGGAAGTGACTGTCGCACCTCCATCATGCTCATACGCTTTGTTTCCATCGTATCTGCCGGCTCCGCATTGTCATCATTACCCTCAATTACGTCGTTGTTATCAAAATCCACAAATTGAGACTCATCGAATACAAAGTCGTACTGGTCCTGGTTGGGCAAATTGATTTTATCTGTATCTGTAGAAGATATCTGTGTTGCTTTCTTCATTTGTTCCAATTCCCATTGGTTTTCGTACCGGTTCTTCTTTTGTTTCTCCAACCCCGAGTCTTCTCGGTCATCATATTCCGTTTTGGCGTGAAGAAGATTGTGCTTTCTCTTCTTGTCCAGGCTTTCTTCTTGAAGATAGAACTGTTCCGTCTGCTCTTGTGTCAATGCATCCGATATAACGCTGTGTATGTGTTTCTTCTTGTTGTACTCATCGCGTTGGTCCTGATTAAGACGTGGTAATGATTCGAGGTGTTGGATTTCTTGTTGCAACCGTTCAAGCTGTTGTTGTTGACGCTTCTGGAGATACTGTTTCCTTGAGTTGTTCCTTAGTTGGAATGCGTCCGGCTGGTCTTTGGTCTCGATCAATTGGTGGGGGTCCTTGGTAATGATGTCCTCAGGAGCTGGTACGGGCTCGTCATTCAGCGGTTCTGGCTGTGTTTCCGGCTGGGACTCCTCCCAGTCTATCATACGCTTCCGATGATGGCCTCGGCCAGTCTGAGTGCTCATCCTGGGCCGCAATGTAGGTATGTTGTTTAGTTGATTGGTAGTGATTTGTGAGTCGCAGCTACAGCCAAGAGCATCCCAAAAAAAATTACGGATTGTACCACCATTTGCCTGGACGGGCTCCATTCAAAAGCGACTGCTCGTGCTCTCAATGACAGAATCTGGGCTTCATAATATCAAGTCGTTGCGTATAGCTCCCGATCAAGACGGTTCGTCCTTTTTCAAATCGTCTGAGAATGTGTCTGTCGCCGATTCAAAGCCATCCTATATCCCCCCATGGACCGAACCCTATATTATTGGAGTGGCGGGTAATTCGGGCTCGGGGAAGACTTCGATTTCCCAGAAGATTATCCAAGAATTGAATCAGCCCTGGACCGTGCTCTTATCGTTTGATAACTTTTATAATCCATTATCTGAACAGGAAAGACAGATGGCTTTTGAGTGTAAATTCGATTTCGATACTCCCGCCTCATTCGACATGCAATTGGTCTACGAAACCGTCAAATCATTGAAGCAGGGGAAGAAAACCAACATACCAGTGTATTCATTTAAGCTCCATAATCGGACCAACAAGACCACCACTATTTACGGAGCCAATGTCATCATTATTGAAGGGATCTACGCGTTGCACGATCAAAGGTTGTTGGATTTGATGGACATTAAATTGTATGTGGATACTGATTTGGATGTGTGTTTGGCCAGGCGTTTAACTAGAGATATTTTGCATAGAGGAAGAGATGTAGAAGGGGCTATCCGTCAATGGGAGACGTTTGTTAAACCCAATGCGGTCAAATATGTGTTGCCAACAATGAACAACGCCGACTTGGTGTTGCCCAAGGGCTTAGAAAACGATACGGCCATTTCCTTGATGATCCAACACATTCAGAAACAATTGGCATTGAAATCTTCTCGTCACTTGGCTCGGCTTAAGGCCTTGGGAGTAAACCTTGCGTTTGATATAAATAATGTGGAGAATCTAAAGTTGTTGCCTGTGACCAACCAAACTCGTGGGATCCATTCTATTCTTTTTAATGAAAATACAGAAAGATCTGACTTTATTTTCTACTTTGATCGAATCAGTGGTCTCATCATTGAAAAAGCCCAAGAATTCTTTACAAATTTCGAGCAATTCAATGTGATTACTCAAACAAATAACACGTACCAAGGATTGAAATTCAGCAACGATGCCACTGCCATTAGTCTCATGAGATCGGGAGACTGCTTTATGGATAGTATCAAAAGAACATTCCCTGAAATCATGTTAGGAAAAATGTTGATCCAAAGCGATTCCACTACTGGAGAGCCACAATTACATTTCCAGTCGTTGCCACCCAAATTGGGAGATCAGAAGAATAAGATATTATTGTTTGACTCTCAAATTATTAGTGGAGCAGCTGCCATTATGGCGATCCAGGTATTATTGGACCATAAAGTGAAGGAGCAAGACATTATTTTGTGCAGCTACTTATCTACTGAAATTGGGTTGCGCAGAATTAAGCATGTATTTCCCAAAGTGAATATTGTTATCGGTAAGCTAAGCTCGATGGTGATTACGGAAAAATTATGGTATAATGAGGAAGGATTTAAGGACACAGATTGGCTATTCAGAAACAGGTTTATCGACAGTCTCTACTTTGGTACGAGTTAAGCATTCATGAATTGTTTTGAGAATAACTATGTAGGAAAAAAGTTCAAAACTAAAAAATAAAAAAAAATTTGTATCGTCAATGCCATTAAAAACCTGGCATAGTATAACCAAAACGAAATATCGAACAGTAACAATTGTGGCAAGCATGATGTGTGTTCGTGTGATTAAGTTGTGCAGCACCAGCCATTCCACAGTTGCAAAATTCATGCGAAACAAAATGCGATTAGCAAAGCAAGTAAACCTCATAGTAGGGAGTGATCAGAGCCAATTACAGCACCCGAGGATTCTCAAACTTTACCGCTATGCTTTTCCTCCGTTGGTGTCTTCCACATGGTGGTTTTGTGGGCCATCTTATCTTCTCGTGTGACTTTTCGAACGAATTTTCATTCAAGCACTGGGTGGAATTGGCCATAGGGCTCAAGGTATATGCTGGGGATTTGAGCTGGTCAATCTGCTCGTCGAGATTGTTCAAATCACATAACGAAATCCGCCGCTTGGTGTGGTGATTATCGGCACTGTAGGAGTGGCCCGAGCTAGTGAAATATTTTGACAAATCGGGTGCGCTCTTGCACTTGGCTATCTTTGCATTGTAGACCAAGTATGCATTTATTGGTTTGCCTGGCTTGTCACCTGAGGACTCTAACGTCAATGAACATCTTCTTTCTTGCCACATGTTGCTACCATTGAAGGTTAAATTTCGTGATAATCAGATGTGGTGCCCCTTAAATAGTCTTAGATAGGCGGCAATTGAAACTTAAGGAGGATCGGAGGGGAGCGATTTGTGTCATGATGCGCAACAGGCAATTCATCCCTCCTTTATAAATTGTGGGGAGACAAAACCTGGTGTCCATGAAAATATCCGGTATACCAGTAGTGTGGAAAGTTCTAGTGCGGCATATTATGTGGTCCCAACACCTTTTAGCCAACGGTTGGGTTTGCACCCAAGGCACAATAGCAATGTTAGGAACCAAGATGATGCGCTTGGTGCGGCAATGCAAGACTACGGACTTCGGACCTGGGGCCCGGGCTCCGACAGTATCTACGCTTTACAAGCAAACAATCGTCATAGCCACGAAGCAAGTTTCATCAGGGTCTCAAAATCGGCACTTGCTCATTCCATGCAGAAACCACGTTCCTTGCGCCGGTGTCACGAAAATACTTTGGCACTAATCGAAACTACGGGCCAGGTGGAGCAACACACAACTAGTACTGTGGAAAAGAACCAGGCGTTCGTCCTATGCGATGCCTGCTATTACATAACCATTTGGGTACAATTTGATGTCAAAACTGTCATGACGTTGCCAACCCGATTGAGCAATGGTTGAGTGCGGTCGAATAAACACCTAAATTTGTCTCTAAATGGCGTGGCACCTCCTAAGTCATCAACACCACGCTCGATGGTATCAACACCACTCGCGGTCTCTGCCAAGCTTGCCGGGATTCCCCAAGCAGTAGCCTGTCTGTGACAATAGATTTACGAGTGACAGTACCGGTTCTACAGATACTGCACAAGACAATAGACCCCAATTGGCGCCGCGCACTAACTGATCAATCGCTGGGGCCAATATGCACACTACCCTTTCCAATAGGGAAGCAGGTAAGTGGTACCATTTATCGTTTATGGTCATTGGCTTGGGCAACAACCAACCCCAGTCAAAGACACCTTTTCAGACATGGTCACATGTTAGGGCATTAGTTCTTTTTTTTTGACTCGTTGCACCCCTCGCAAAGCCCCATTGGGATCGGCGCTGTCGCCGTAGCCACCTGTCGGAGCAGCCCGCTATGTTTAACCAACAGATATAAACCTGGCTAGATCGGAGTCAGTAAACGTCGGACGAGCCCTGTAGTGTTGTTGATAAACATCGGTGGATCCCGGGTCCCACCCCCCACTCTTATTGTTTCTCGGACGTCAACTACCGTTGATCTTGGCGGGGGTTCACATCCGAGTGACTAAGTTTCTCCACACTCTTTCTCGGTCGCGGCCCAAACCTTATCAAAAATGCTCCACCTTTTAATTACAACTAACACTTTGCTTTTTCCCAATGGCGGTTTATAATGGCTTGTGGAGAAGGGTTTTGCCTTCCCACCCAAGAATGTTAAGATTCTTTTCTTCTAAGTTCGTTCCTGCTCCGCAGTTAACGGTTCATGATATTAACCAACACACCCTTGATGCCAAGTACGCGGTGAGAGGCCCAATTCCTACCAGGGCCGACGAGTTGCAGTCGTTGATCGAATCTCATCCTACCTCCCATGGCTTGCCCTTCACCAGGATCATCAACGCCAACATCGGAAACCCTCAACAACTCGAGCAGAAGCCTTTGACGTGGTATAGACAAGTGCTCCTGATTCTTCAATATCCAGAATTGGTCAACGAAGTCAAATTTCCTGCTGACGTGGTGGAGAGAGCTTCGAAGTTACTCAAAAGTTTGGGCTCAATCGGGGCTTATTCACCATCTCAAGGTGTTCCATACATCAGAAACTCCATTGCCGAGTTTATAACTGCGAGAGATGGCTACACCGCCGCCCCCGAGAATGTCTTCTTGACCGACGGGGCTTCTTCTGCTGTTACCTACTTGCTACAAATCTTATCCGCTGGGCCCAATTCCGGTTTCCTCATTCCTATTCCCCAGTATCCATTGTACACTGCGACCATTGCCTTGAATAACGCTGTTCCTATTGGCTATTACCTCAACGAAGACAACCAATGGGCCACTGACCCCAAACAGATAAGATCACTCATTGAGCTGAATAAGAAGAAGGGTATAGATATCAAGGCGTTGGTGGTGATTAACCCCGGTAACCCCACTGGTTCGCTTCTTACAAAACATGATATCAACCAACTTATCGATATTGCTGCTGAGTACGGAATGGTGATTATTTCTGACGAAGTTTACCAAGAAAACGTTTTCAAGGGTGAGTTTATTTCCATGAGAAAAGTATTGTGTGAATTGAAAGAAGCAAACCCCGACAAGTACAAATTTGTTCAGCTTGCATCCCTTCATTCTACCTCCAAGGGATTCAGTGGCGAGTGTGGTCAACGTGGTGGATACATGGAATTGATTGGCTTCAATGATGATGTCAAGCATATTGTATTTAAATTGGCAAGTATCAACTTGTGTTCTGTTGTCTCGGGCCAAGCTTTGATGGAATTGATGATCAACCATCCAAAGCCTGGAGATGAATCGTATCCATTGTATGCCAAAGAAGTCCAAGTTATCCACAACGATCTTGAAACAAGAGCTGATGCCTTGTACAAGGCTTTCGTTGCCATGGAAGACATCACCTGTAACAAACCAATGGGAGCAATGTACTTGTTTCCTCGTCTCAACTTTACTGAAGAACACTACCCCCTCTTATTCAAAATTGCCCATGATCAAAAGCATTTACCTGATGATACTTACTGCATCGAGTTATTGGAACACACCGGTATCTGTTGTGTTCCTGGTAATGGATTCGGCCAAGCGGAAGGTTCTTACCATGTCAGAACTACATTCTTACCTCCTGGAACAGATTGGATTAAGAGATGGTCCGACTTCCATGAGTATTTCATCAAGAAGTACAAAAAGTAATGAAGCTCTCTTGCAATGGCTATAGATTACTTTGTCAATATTTATTCAATAAAATCGCCTTGTATTCGTGTCTAGAAGGCCTGTGTATTTTTATATATGTGAAAGTACTGGTGCTCAACGGTAAACATTACCCAAAGTGATAGACTTGACCACTGTGTAATCATCGATACCATAAAGCGAACCTTCTCTACCAAAACCACTTTCCTTAACACCACCGAATGGCATAGCAGCATCGGTAAATGCACCAGTGTTCACCGCAACCATACCGGATTCCAAACGTTCTGATACGTACCAAATGGTGTTCAAATCTTCAGAAAAGACGTACGAAGCTAAACCATATGGAGTATCATTACACCATTTAACAACCTCCTCTTTGTTTTCAAATTTAACAATAGCACCTAATGGACCGAAAGTTTCTTCGTGAATAACCGCCAGGTCCATAGGAACATCTTGAAGTACCGTAGGAGCATAGAAGTTCTTACCCAATTCGGGCATTCTTCCACCTTTAACAAGGACAGTTGCACCCTTGGAAATGGCATCCTTGACGTGGCTCTCGACCTTGGCCACCGACCTTTCGTTAATAAGACAAGAATGGGTGGTCTCTTTATCAAAACCATTTCCAATCTTGAAGTTTCTCACCTTTTCAGCGAATTTCTCTCCGAATTTCTGATAAATTCCTGATTGAACGTAAAGTCTATTGGCACAGACACATGTTTGACCCAAGGATCTGAATTTGGACACAATACTCTGTTCGACTGCCAAATCAATATCGGCGTCGTTGAAAACCACGATAGGGGCATTACCACCCAACTCCATGGACAATTTTTTAAGGGTCGACGAAGATTGTTTCATCAATAATTTTCCCACAGCAGTGGATCCCGTGAAACTGACCTTTTTGATGGTTTGAGACTCACAGAACTTCAATCCTGTCATTGGCGTCTTTTCAGTTGATGACAACACAACATTGAATGAACCTGGAGGGAAACCAGCTTCATTGGCCAAGTATGCGAGAGCCAACGATGAGAAAGGAGTCTGGGCATCGGGTTTCAAGACGGCAGTACACCCAGCAGCCAATGCTGGTGCAGCCTTACGAGCACCCATGGCGCAAGGAAAGTTGAATGGACACAACAATCCTACCACCCCAACCGGTTGTCTATAGGTGATTATTTTGTTGTTTTGGTTGGATGGCTGGATTGTATGTCCGTATATTCTCTTGGCTTCTTCAGCGAACCATTCAAAGTAGGAAGCAGCATATTTGATTTCGCCAATGGCCTCAGCAATTGGTTTACCGTTCTCCCAAGTCAAGATGGCGGCCAAATCATCCAAATTCTCAATCATGAGGTTGTACAAGTTTCTTAACCATTTGGCTCTATCATAAGGAGAGGTGAGTTTGTATTCTTCGAAAGCATCGGCGGTGTTTTGGATGGCATCATCGATCTCTTCTGGGGTTAGGTCAGATAATTCATGGATCAAATCCCCGGTGGCGGGATCATATACTTTGAACGATTCGGTTGATTTGGAGTCATACCATGCTCCATTAATGAAGGCCTTGGTATGGAATAACTTGGGGTTCTTTAAGGTTGGTGCCATTGAAATAGATGAATTAAACTGGTGAACGTTTGCTATTGATTTATGAGGTTGTATTATACTAGTTGCAGCCCTGCGCGGTTACCCGAATAGGAAACACGCTAGAGGATAAAAGATGGTGCACGGAAGTTAGTGGGGGTCCTGTGTACAGGCACTGATGGGGCAGGTAATTGTTAGGACGATATTCACTAGCGCAAGGCCCAACTGGGGAGCGGTTAGTTGGGGTGGCTTGATTATATAATCCTTGTACTTACCATTAACTGTCCTTACTAATAACTGTCCTTACTAATAATTATCCTCACTGATAGTCGTGAGACCTTGGCATTACACGAAGGTTTGTCGTAAGTTCAGCTTGAATTATTCCTTCCCAGATTTGGCTGCGAAACTACGCTAGAGTTTGCTACCCTTGATTTTACTGTATAAAAAGGTACCCAATATGATTTTGGGACGGTAACGAAATGTTGCTCAATCTTTTTCTTCAATATTTTACTTGTGCCTGCTTGGTCCTTGGTTACATCAAGGATAGTCACGCAAACCAGGAATTGCCTGCCAGTATTCACGGACATCAGGCCAAGCAATTTGACTCCCTTGACGGCCTATTGGGCTCGGAGTTCTGGAAGAAAGTGCTCGGAGGTAAGAACCCAGACATGGCGAGAAACACGGTGATTTTGATAAACGATACCAAATCGGTGCTTTTTTTTGGGGAAACAGAAATGGCCAACAGTACCCGGGGATGGAAGGGGGTAAGACTGGTAGAGATGAACGAAGTACAATTGGGAGACCCCGAAGACGTGAATATCACCGACACCCCCGTCAGCCATTGTATTTCTTCGGAGTTTTCGTCCTCAGGTGGAAGCTATACCCATTCATACAGCTGGTCACAACTGACTAACTGGAAAGTGACCCACTCCATAGGAGCCACATTGGCGGTGTACGCTTTCCAGCTCTCAGCTGGCATGTTTGAGTTGGCAGGTGGCGTGTCCAAAACTGGGGGGATCACATGCCCTGTTCAGCCGGGCAAGACGGTCCAAGTGTTTGGTTCGTTCTCCTACAAAGCGTTCCCGTCGGCGAGAAAACGACGGGTGATTTTGGGAGGATCGCTTCTGCTTTACAAGGACGCATGGTACAACGTTCGGACCCGACACCGTAACCAATTGTCGGGCATATACTTACTGGACGACACCACTCTTGATTACTATTGCACAGAAAACAAGCTTAAGCTACAATGTGCAGTTCAGTCCCCTCTTAGAGGGTAACGGTGACTACTACTTTAGGGACACCAGTCCCGGAGCCATCTCCTATCACCGCACCTATGGTCGTTACGGCCGTAGGATCCGAGTGAATGACAAACAAACGCTGCACGATACGATGGTTTGGGATTATACGAAGGGTTTGTACACGGCTAGATGGCCGGGTGGCGTTTACTAATAAATTCATTCATTGATAATGGTTATGTGTATCCCGGGGTTACCCCTGCATACAGTGTAGAGTGACGGGAGCTGCGGATTTAACCCTTAAAACGCACCAGGAAATTGCTGGGTATAGCGAAATTTGTCATCGGCTCGCATTACGCATCGGAGGTAATTACGGAAACGGCGATAATTATTTCTTGACTTTCGGTAGCATATGTCATCGGCGAATCCCATAGTTACGAAGACGGGCAGGATACGGCGGACACGGGACGGCGCTATTTGTTTATAAGGGCGACGTCTGCTGTAGTTTCATTTCAAGCAGTAGCCTCTTAAACTTCCGTTCCCTACGATGTTTATGATCGATACCTGGGCTAAGATTCTTCCTTTTGGCTACATTCGCAACAAGGTGCAACGGAGACGGGACTTGGCAGATCGGTCTGCCACCCCTGAAACGGTCACACTGACCAGTTCCAAGCCTTTGGCCAATGCCAAGGCACCAAGAGGTAGCAGTCCCAAGAAACGGCGGTCCAACTCGGATATTGGTATCGCCGGTTCGGGTGCAAACCATACTAGTCCACGCATAAAACCCCCCAAAAGATCGTCCACATTTCCTAGTCGAAGCGAATCCATAACATCGAGCCGGGCCCTTTCTGGTCAATGCGATGTGTCGCCTATATCTGGGTCGCCAACCCCAGGGTCACAGACAAGTACGCCATTCTATGCCAATGTTGGCATGGTGAATTCAGACCATCCAAATGGCGTGCTGAAACCAGTGCTGGGGATCCAGTCAATTCCATACATTCTGGCTACAGACATTACCATTGATGTGGTGTGGACAAGTGCCAGTCGTTCGGAACACCTGGCGACAGCATCGATTTGGGATCTTCCCTCGGACCATGCAAAGAAGGTGAGGTTTCTTTGAATTATTTATTTGACACATAGACGGTTCTTGGAGAGGTTTCTTGGGGAAAGTATGTATATAGCAGTAACGACGTCATGACCGACAAACTGTAGTCCTGATTCCGTAGCGCGGCTATAGGGATGTTGTCGTTACCTGTTTGGTGATGGCCGGTTTGGCTCGGCTGGGACCGGTGGCTGCGCTTTCGGGATTGTTCGCCGGTTCTCTCTTGACACTGGGCACCGTTGCAGCTTTTGTGTTGCACCCTTTTGCAACCACCGTTTGCGTCCTAGTGGACGGTTGTGCGCGACACAATTGGCTGGTCACCTTGGCCCCACCAAGCCGTTGGTGGTGGACCTCGTCATTGGGGATTGATGTCCTGCACATTGGTGGCCTGCCCATATTTGGCCTGCCCTGTTTGTGTCGCAGGTGCCCACACGACCTGTCTCAGGGCACCTCATCTTTGGCAATGCTCCGCCACCCCTGGCGGATCGCGACACCAAAAAAAGAAACTGGCGGCGTCGTGTGCCCACCGCAAATTCCATGATCAAAACTTAACTTAACAAGATTGTAAACGGTGTCTACTTATTTACAGGAAACTTCTCCATATCACTACTTCCCGGTGGATCAAGTATCAATAACAGACCGCACTGTTCCTGTTATACAATCCGGTTGTCCAATATCAATCAGTCGTATCGTTTATCGCTTCGTTCGGACAACAACTATCCCTAACAGTTTCATATTAGCCTGCTAATAACTGATTGACATTTATAAGGTTCTCGAAACCTGGTTCATATCACAACTCCGAAATGCATATCAGATCCCTTTTCATACTTTTCTCCATCGCGTTGTGGCGTATGGTGTTGGCTGATGTGGACATTCAGTCCCCAGATGATGGCCAATCATTTTCTGCCTCAGGTGGCTCTGTCAACGTCCAATTAAAGTGGAAAGACGACCAAGATGATGACACTGAACCAGACTCACTCAAAAACGTCAAAGGGTACGTCATTTCTCTTTGTACCGGTCCAAATGACAAGATTGAATGTTTCAAGGTATTGGTTGACAACAAGGCTCTTGATGATAATTCATATACTGCTTCTATTCCAGATGATAGTGCCCCTAATGGTTACTTCTATTTTCAAGTCTACACAACATTCAAAAACGGAGACGGGTGGACCAACCATTACTCTAATAGATTCAAGTTGACCGGTATGTCTGGTCCCAAGTCGGGCACAATTACTGTAAATGGTGCGCCAACGGTGGTTTCATTGGATGCCGATGAATCCGGTCCTCCACCAGACTCTCAGCTTGGTTTGGGTACTACTTCCATTAACTCGGCATCGTTTTCTGTTCCATACACAAAGCAAACTGGTAAGTCAAGATTTGCACCAATGCAGCTGCAACCTGGAACCAAGGTCACGGTTACCACTTGGTCCAGACAGTACCCAACCAGTGCAGTCACCTACTACTCCACCTATGCATCAAAGCCTTCGATTGCTACCACTATCACGCCTGGTTGGTCTTATACTCCAAAGTCCGCCGTTAATGAAGCATCTGTTGCTCCTTACCCAACGTACTATTATCCAGCCAGCCAAAGAGTGAATAAGGCCAGTTTGAGTTCGGCTGCCAAAAAGAGAAGATGGTTGGACTAATCAAAAGTAGGTGTAATATGTTTTGAATATAATAAGTTTATTTGAATTAAATGGACTTATGTAGAGCGAATCGAGTGTCTGTTGATTTCCATTGTGCCCCTTGTAGAGGCATCTTTATGCTTGTATTCTTGTGATATTGGTATGATGGTTGTTGTTATCACGTGTGTGGCTCGGTATATGGGGTTTTCATGTTGAGAGAAACTCAACTCACTAGAATACGGAGTATGTGTATGCGAAATCCGAGGCCGTCCCGAGGGGAAATGAGTGGGATAAAGTACGCAAGTCTCGTGGAAACTCCGGACATGTCGTCGAGTACTGTTTTCCTGGTTTCAACCGACCAATTGAGCGATTCCAATGACAAACAGAATGCCAGTGAAAAAAGTGAAAAAGAGTTGGGACAGATTACCAAAGTACATGAAAAGCACGTCCCAGCGATACTGGGAGACTTGGAGAAGCAGCAGTACTGTGCCTCGCCTAGGCGAAGCCAATATGTACGGATATTGTCATTTATTGCAGTGATAGTGATGTTGGTGTACCATATTACATTGATAGTCAGAAACTAAAGTGTGGAAACGCCGCTTCAGCTCCAGCTCTTGCCCTTCACTAATTTATCAATCTGTATCTTTCAGAGCTATAGGAAGTACTAAATGGACTCTATCGTCTTGCTTGTGGAGATACTGGAGGAATTTATCGCATATCACTACCTAATCGGGAAACAAAAGCGCAATATCTTTCCGCTAGTATGGAAGTGAGCTCCCATCATTGAATATATAAAGTGTCCCTCTTGGCGATCAATGCCTTGTATTGATTGAAAATAACATTGAAACTTCTTGTTAAGATTGACTGTGACGATGAAGGTCCTCCATATGATATGCATAGCACAGCTTGCGAGTGCCACTTCAATTGCAAATAGTCTTGGAGACCCACAAACCCAAAAGCCGTTGATTCCAAGGTCACCAGTGTCTTACATTGATACTATTTATGGAGACTTGGTTTCTTCTAAACACCTGGATAGCCACAAATTGAGTTTGCTCAGCAATGGGGTGTCGCCAGCTTTAACCGAATTCAGTATATCTCATAAGCAATATTTGGCAATCCAAACTAAATTGAATTTTCCTTCAGATGACGAGACTTCAGATATCAATCACAGTCAAAATATACTTGGGGGGATTCTTACTTATGCCCATTTGGACTATCTCCGGTGTTTTGATCCTGACTTTTATGATTCAGATCCTATTGATATTGCAATTGTTGGTGCACCTTTTGATACGGGCACCTCATTTCGGCCAGGAGCTAGGTTTGGGCCTGAGGCTATTAGGCTGGCAGCTCGGAGATTGAGCAAAGGCAGTCATGGTAGCGGGAACACCAGGAAACCATATCCCATTAACCCTTACGACCCAGATACCCACAATTACACCATAGTAGATTGTGGAGATGTTCCTATGACCCAATTTGATAATCGCATAGCATTGAATCAGCTTTACAGGGGACAGCGGGCCATCCATAAGCATCGTGGTAATGTTAACAAAATTCCTAAAACCATAACTATCGGTGGAGACCATACCATCACATTAATGGCATTGAAATCCGTACATGAGTCGCTCGACCAACCGGTTCAGGTGCTTCATTTTGACTCCCATCTCGATACCTGGGATCCGAAGGTGCTTGGAGGTGGAATAACCGAATACATGTCGTTAAACCACGGTACGTTCTTACATTATGCGCATGAACAAGGCTATATAGCCTCGGAAGGAAATTGGCACGTTGGTATTAGAGCACCATATATTGACGAGGTATATGATGGTGAGCACGACAGCGAATGTGGATTTTCCATCATTCGAGCAGATGATATTGATACTATTGGAGTAGCTGGTATCGCAAGAAAATTGAAGGAAAGCTTGGGTGAAAAGCCGGTATACCTTTCAGTTGATATTGACGTTTTAGATCCTGCAAACGCTCCGGCTACAGGGACTATGGAAATCGGAGGGTTCAGTGGTCGAGAATTGTTAAACATCTTGAAGCATTTGGATGGTATCAATTTGATAGGTGCTGATGTTGTAGAAGTGAGTCCACCTTTTGATACTAATTCTGGAATTACCAGCTTAGCGGCCACCTCTGTAATTGATTCAATTTTAAAATTGATGGTCAAATGAACAATTCTACGAGTGTATGTTATCTATAGTTGCATTGATGTATGTGAACGTATCAATTTTTCAAAAATTTCATAAAATTTCCCTAACTCCTGGAAGTTCCCCGAACTTGACCATTCGCTAGAATTTAAGTGAAGAAGTTGATACTTAGAGATATAAAAGAAACATAGAAATCCGCTCTCTATGTGAATTATATTTTAGATAAAGCTTCTAGAATGAAGGTTGCAAAAGATAGCGCAGTTATGAGTCCTTCCCGAAATGGGACGGAGCAAAAACACGACTGCATACAGATAGGATAGGATATATTTAGATTGGCCATCGGAACAGACGAGCCGTTATAGGACACTATACAGATGGATACGGATTTTCATGCGTAGGTGACAGGACGGATTGGCAAGCCTCGGATGTATAGTTTACTGGGACTAAAAAAAGCTTCCAAAAATGAACATGCACATTTGTCTCAGAGAACGGGGCTGTGATGCACACTTTGCAGATCTGCCAAGCACGGTATTGTTGGTTATGCACTCGGACATAATAGGATTCAGTTTTAGACTTGCTCATCTCAACCGGACTTGGGTTCCTCCCTCACCACTTTGCAACCCACTGTACCAACCACCAGTGCTATTCATGCCCTCGTCAAAGGGTGCGGAATTTTGCCACATCAGCTCCTTCCTTCCCCTACTGGAACCGCCTTCTCCTGTATCGCCCACTCTCCTGCACACGGCGCGGCATCACCATCCCTGTTCGCTCGCATTACTTTTTTCTCGCCCCATGCGCAAAATATCGCACTATGATGTAGTTTGTTGTGGTTTCTCAATATGGAACAAGTGAGATCAAACTTGGTAGTGGCTCATATTAGATTCAGGCACCAGCATTTGCAGTCCCAAGGCAACCTCCTTGATACCCAGTAACAACACCCACTTACTGTATAGGTGTAAATTGCATACATAGCCACGCCTCATGTTTCACAGAATTCTAGCTCGGTTTGTGCAACACAGCCTTGCATTAAAATGCCCCCAACCCTCGCCCACGATCTGGAGTCGCACGTGACCGGCAACCACCCACTAAACAAAATAAAAATAATATGTGAATCTGAGTTCAACGGATTTTGTTTCTTCGTTGTTGTTCAATATGGCCCAGCGAGATTTGACATTTAACGCCCCAAGGGCACCCTCTTCTGACAGAGACGACGCCGAGTTGCGGAACCCCTTCACCGCCGCCAACGAGATCGAAGAGTCCAGTTTTGAGTCTCAGCAACGTTCGAGTGCTACTTCTTCAGAAGAAGATGACATTAATAGAGAGTACGGGCGTCCTTTCAACGCCTATAATGGCTACTACGCTCAGCATGATGGCACAACCTCCAAACTTCTTTCCAACGATAATTCGTCCAGCGAAGACCCCGTGTCTGGGTCAACAAGCGGAGGTTCCATGCCGCATCCACAACAAAGGGCGACTAAAGGTGGGTACACCGCCATGGGCATGGCCACCACCCCATCCAACCATATAACTGTTCCTTCTGAATACGATCGTTATCCTTCGATGGCTGGTTCCAGAGTTGTATCGTCGACGTCGTTGTCCAACTTGGCTGGAGGTGCGGCAGCAACCGCAGGAGCCAGCTCCTCAAACCAAAAATCCGACGGGGAGTCGACGGTTTCTTCGAATCCGTTCTCTAACGGAGCCGACTTCTCGCCTTTTGGAGGCTACCCAGCTTCTTCGTTCCCTCTTCACATCGATGAAAAGGAGCCAGATGATTACCTTCATAACCCCGATCCCATAGCCGATGCCAACTACGACAAGAATAGGTTCATGGCCGACTTGAAGAATATGGATAAACGGTCTATGGGTGGGTTGTTAGGTGTGATTGGGCTTCTCGTCGCTGCCATCGTGGTTTTCATCTTGTTGCCGGTGTTGACCTACTCGGGAGTCACCAATCATGGCACGCCTCCAAGTTATGAAATATTGACTCATTACAAGTATCCTCTCTTGGGAGCCATCAGAACCAGCTTGGTGGATCCGGATACCCCAAAGGATGCCCAAACCATGAAGTCCAAGGACGGAGCGGATTGGTCATTGGTGTTTTCAGATGAATTCAATATGGAGGGCAGGACTTTCTATGAAGGTGACGATCAATTTTTTACTGCCCCGGATATTCACTATGCGGCCACTCAAGATTTGGAATGGTACAGTCCAGACGCCGTGACCACCAAAGAAGGTGCTTTGGTGCTTCGTATGGATGCCTTCAAGAACCACGATTTATTTTACAGATCGGGTATGGTTCAAAGTTGGAACAAAATGTGTTTTACCGAGGGAAGAATCGATATTTCTGCGAGATTACCTAACTATGGTGGGTTCTCAGGATTGTGGCCTGGTATGTGGACCATGGGTAACTTGGGTCGTCCAGGATATATGGCCACTACTGAAGGTGTTTGGCCTTACTCATATGAAGCATGCGACGCTGGTATCACTGCTAATCAATCCTCTCCCGATGGTATTTCGTACTTGCCAGGCCAAAGATTAAATTCTTGTACTTGTCCCGGTGAGTCACACCCCAACCCAGGTACTGGAAGAGGTGCTCCAGAAATTGATGTTATCGAAGCTGAGGCTGATACTTCTATTAACAATGGTGTTGCTTCACAATCATTGCAAATGGCACCAATGGATATTTGGTATTACCCAGATTATGATTGGATGGAAATCTACAACCATTCTATTACTACGATGAACACTTACACTGGTGGACCGATGCAACAAGCGCTCTCAGCAACCACCACGTTGAATGTGACGTGGTATGAAAAGGGTAATGGTGCTCATCACTTCCAAACTTATGGTTTTGAATATTTGAGCGATAAAGACGGCTATTTGAGATGGTTTGTTGGTCAAGACCCAACATTGACAGTATACGCCCAAGCTTTGCACCCTAATGGTAACGTCGACTGGAGATACTTGTCGAAGGAACCTATGTCTATCATTATGAATATGGGTATTTCTAACAACTGGGCTTATATCAACTGGCCAGCCCTTCATTTCCCTGTGGAAATGAGAGTCGATTATGTCAGAGTATATCAACCATCAGGCAGTATCAATGTGGGATGTGACCCTGACGATTACCCTACTTATGACTACATTCAACAACACTTGAACATTTATGAAAACGTCAACTTAACAAGCTTTTCTGCTGGTGGCTACAACCTCCCAAAAAACAAACTTGTGCATGGTTGTTAGAGGGATTCTGACTTAATGATTAATGACTTTTCATTTTGAGATCTTGTTGCAATACTGATCTTTGTATTTCTTAGTTAACGTGGTTTGTTGTATAATAAGTTCTTTCAAATTTATTTAAATGAATATTTTATAGACTTACATGTAGTTCACCTTGGCTCGTTTATACTTGATCATCGAAAGTAGGGACCGTACATATTCCATATTTTTCTCACCAAATTAATCTTGGTTGGAATGTCATACTTATCATTGTTTAGCTCGTTTAGATCGTCAACCCAATCTTTCTGTAAGCTCTTTGGCAAGATAAGTTGAGCAATAAGGATCAAATTAACGATTTCAATAAGTAATTGACCCTCAAAGTTACTGCTCACGTTGGATCCCAAATTCACTAATAAATTCTCAATTTTGTTCAATCCCTTCAAGCAGAGTACATTTACTTGCTTACCATTGATAGAAATTGGTTTGGCGCTGGTAAAATAGCCCCAAAGCTTGTAAACAATCAAAATTGATGGACTTATAGATACAACTCCAAAGACCAACTGTTGTGACTTTAACAATTTATCGATACCATTGATTGCCATGCCACCATCGACCTTAGTTTTCTGTATTTGAATCAAAATAGATCTGATGAGATTACCCCGAACAATGGATTTTACAGGCAGGCGAATTTCCGATTCATATTTGGACATCAAAAGGGTCAAGTCTCCATTTTGTATGGCGTCATGAATTTGTTGTTTATCGATTCCTTGTACTTTTTCATCACTGACAAAATCAATCATCATTCGTTCTAGCGAGTCCAAATCTGACTTTAACGATTCCTTCGAAGTGATCGCTAATTGATCATCTTGTCTTAAAACATTAAGCATTTCGTTAATCGGCTTTACAAGCCAGTTCTCAAAGAAGCCATAGATTGTGTCCACAATGTTGTGCTTAATCCAACGTACAATTTCCTCCCTATTATTGAAAGCATTAATTGTTTGAGAAGGCCCATAGATTATCAACAAAAGTAACACAGGCCAATACCTAGTTAAAAACGAAGGCTGCTCACCTTCGGAATGGGAATCTTTGGTGAATAAATCGACTCTTTGAAGCAACGCTTCAATCTTTTGATTCTCAGTACCTTCAGCAGAACCCAAGATATGTTCAAGCTCATCAATAGTGATAGATTTATCATTTAATTTCATCTTTAGCATGTTATTGATCAAATCAGTATTAGCTTGAATTTCTCCGTTGACTGCAGCAATTTTCTTAGTTATTTCCAGATTAATAAAATTGAATGGCGAATAAATGGTAGATCTGACGAGTCGCTTGTAACGACGCCAGGAACTGGTTTTCGTTACACTCAATAGAGAAATCGTAGGACTATTTCTCACCAACACAGTGGAAAAGACAGACTTGCCAGCAGTGTATATGATCCTAAGGTAGTGCTTAATTCTTACCCAGTTGTTGTACAAGTAGTTATCCTCAACAGTATTCCTACCAGACGAAGTAGTAAACTCGTAATCGTCATTTTTGGCTAAAGTTTCTTTCACACGATCAACGATCTCTCTTCCAACATCTAGGATCTTTACGGGAGCGGTCTGGATCAAATATACTGCTTTGTTTATCCGGGAGTTGTAGATATCCTCCCAGTAGGCCAAGTTGCTCTTGAGAACCAATGTCTTGTAGATAAGCGAATTGGCTAAATTGAGGTTAATCGTTAAGATCACATAGTAATTGAGTAGTTCTGCAGTAGTGTTGTTAATCCCCTTGATGCCTTCACCGTCCGCCGTAGTAATACCGACGGTCTTTGCATATAGCTTTCTTAATACTTGCAAATTGACCGCTGGAATTCGGTCAAAGTTGAAATCTTCCACTCCCAAGAGGTCATATATCTCCTGGAAGGAAGTCAGGAGCTTGTTGAATGAATCAAGGTCGGCAGTATGGATGTCGCTGGCAGCAATCGATCCATTTGAGTACTGTGACAACTCGGAGCTAAGGAAGGATGAAGTCAACTTGTTCACTTCATTGAACCTCGACTTGATTGCCAATGAGATTCGGTTGTTACAATTGATCGACCGAATAACCCGAGACGACTGGGCCGAAGGTGGCCTGATTCCAGGCGTAAGGAAGTCCATTATCGGTGGGTGTGATAACAGATAGCAATTTTGTTGCGATGCGACTCAAATCTGGGGATGATAACTCAGTGAGACCCCGGTAATCGTAAGCCAAAATTGCGATAGAAGTGACCAGCAATTTACCACCAGCTGGGCCAATACGGACAGGCAACTACGAGTTCCGAGTATTTGGCTAACTATCCTACAAGAATGGTCTGGTTTGGTTTGCCACTCTATCCTTACAGTATCTGTAGAATTGTGATCTTATAATTCATTAATATACTTTACTCTAATCATCATCTTGATTCTTGTCGTCCAAAACACCACTTTCCTTAATCAAGGTATCGATATCCTTATCGTTCCAGATCTTGTGTACGACCTTTCCGGGATGTTGCTTTGACAAACTCAAGGTTGCAAACTCAAGCTTTTCACTGTTCAATGTCGAAGAATCCATAGTTTTAGATAATACTTTGATCGCCAAGTCGCAGGCTTCCTTCAATGACAAATCATCCTTGAAATCTTTCTTTAATAATGTTTGGGCGGCAGAGTTATTGGCACCGATGGAGGTCGCTTTCCATCCCGAATAGTTACCCGAAGGGTTGGAAGTGAATAACTGAAATTGATATCTATCGTCATATCCAGCATACAAGAAACTTACCCCAAATGGTCTCAAACCACCGTGTTGGGTATAGCCTTGTTTAATGTCACAAACCCTCTTAATCAAAGTTTCCGAAGGAATTTCTTCATTATATGTTTTCAAGTATTGTTGGGCATAGACTCTGGCATTATTGACCAAAATAAATGCATCTGCTGTCATACCTGCAACAGCACAAATCATATTATCATTGATAACGTAAAGCTTTTCAGCAGAGCCATCATTGTCAAACAACTTGGACGTCACCTTCTTTTCACAGGCTAACACAACCCCCTCTGACGACAATATACCAATGGCAGTACCTGCCATAGAAATGGCTTCTTGTGCATATTCAACTTGGTATAACCTTCCTTCAGGCGAGAAGATGGTGGTTCTCGAATCGTATCTTCTGGACATTGTTGCGTATCAATTCCTCGAGATCTAGTGGAGTCAAGACGATAGGATATGCAAAAGCGGTGCAATTTAATGAAATCGAGTGGTGGTAGGTCTGGTGGCAACACCGGCCACTCTTTTTCAGACTATGGTATATTGTGATCTACACACGACCTTGCACACAATAGTGTAGGCTTCACTAGATTAACAGAGCGGTTGATATTAGAGGTGAGACAGCAGCATTGATGGTGGACTAGCCAGTGTGACGTTCTAGTGCTACAATGAAGATCTTTGTGAGCTCCATAAATATCCCGATTGGGTATACCAAGCCGCTGTTCCCATCGCTCTATTGGCCGTTAGGTGCCAATCGAGACAAATATGAGCAGTCGTTTCTTTACTATGGGAGTGATATATGGAGGTTTACGGTTTACTGGAACTTGATAATGTTTGGAGGGTTTTACATTTTGGCGGCTCTCATTGCCGTGTTTAACGTTGAATTCAATAATAGGCGACACCAACTTCCCATCCTGAGTTCGAAACGCATCGGAACACTCGTGTTTGGCGTGGTGTATGTGGCAATAGGTGCCTTCAAAGGGTTCGTTGCAGGTGCAGTGGTGGGGTTGATAATCAGTGCCATCTACAAGGCTGGTACATTGAGTATGAGTACGTGGATCCCGTTGAGCTGGGGTATGGCAGCGGTACTATTTGATGTTTGCAGTTCGTACTCTACTTCTCTGACGGTGATGTAGCCTGTTGCGGGCCTCTAGGACTACCAGGCAAGATTTGCATAGTAAATTAAAATTGAAAGGTTATAAAAGGTAATAAAAGGTAATAAAAATAATAATAATAATAATCATAATACATACAACTTAATTACAATTGTATGAAGCATATGCTACACAGTAGCAACCCAAATCAAAACACCATATCAACATCAATAATTTGGTATTCGGGTCGCCAAGCAGAAAAGAAGCTTAACCGTAGCCTGGTTCGAAAATAGTGTGGTTGTTCGCAAACGCATACGCTACCACCGTCCCTATCTATCTTTCGCAATCGATAATGAATTCGCGCTATTTGATCCATATATCAAACGCAATCAATTTGCTTCGTTGATACATCTCATTTGAATACTGGTAACAATCGTTTGCGAAGTGGAACCCCATTCAGCGTGATACCTTCTGTTGGACATTGCCTTATTTGTTCGTTGGTTTGTCATGTCATTTGATTATCTATCAATACCTCCATTGCAATACAATTTCTCCAGGAGTCCGACCGTCTCCACTGCCACGAGAGCTATTTCCATCCTAGCAAAGTACGAAGTGAAACATGCATGGGCAGACGAACTAGTCCTGTATTTGGAATCACAAGGAGTCTCCTGCTCGGTTCCCCCAGACTCATCAGCATCAATAGTATCTCTGGCGTCTAGTGCGATCAAACTGCTTCGGTCGTCCAATTCGTACTTAAGTAAGGCACAGGAAGCTTCCGACTTGTTCTCAAAAGTCCGCCGTGCCGTCGAAGTATCAATCATCAAACAAGACTTCGACTTGGCCCTTCAATTCCTTAATGACTACTCCACAGTTGTGAACTTCTCATCCCAACCAAAGGATTATGCTCAATTGAAAGACAATTCATATATCGAATTCCTCTTTTTACAGCTCGTCAGTAACCTTTTCCTATATCATTTGTTTCCATCTGGAGATCTGGATAACAAAGATCTTAAGGACGGCAGTAATTACAAATCTTTGGATGGAATCTATAAGAAAATCATATTCTACTATACACGGAATGAGGCTCTATTAAGGTCATGTCCTCCCGAAAGGGTTTCTGATGATATTAGCGACGAGGCTAACGATGCATGTAACGAACTTAAGTTCTACTGGTTCTCGAAAATATTCTATCTCATAGTCCATTTCAGAAAGCTCCAGTTCGAGGATTTCAATAAAGAATTCACATCAATACTATTTTCTTCGCAAGCGTCATGTCGATTTTTCATTTATGAAATTGGTCCTATCAGCTCCCAGATCTTGTGTCTATTTGCAATGGTGTTAATATTTATCAAACCATTCAATGAGTTGTCTTTGCTTGATATTGACGAGCAAGACGTAATAATCAATTTGTTTACCTCCGATGAAAATAGTTATGTATACGAATTTTATCACAAGATCTTATTGCCACTTCTGAAATCTGAATTTTCCTCCGTGAATTCACATTTAATCAAGGATGATGACTTTTTGCAAAAGTTTACGGCTGAGATAGGGTACTGCATCCCTGTATCCATTATTAATTCATCAAGCAGTCACAAGTCGTTAAGAGGGGCCCCACGAGATAATTCTCATATTTCTCCGCATGCCAGCATATCTCATGTTCCATCAACAAAGCCAGATTTTAACTGGGTGTCTTTCAATTTTCTTCGCTACGTCAATTTAATCATTACTTTTAAACATACATTGATGATATTTTCTATCATCAAAGAAATTCCCAGAACAAAACTTATTCAGCTTTTGGGTTATGACATTGATGAGATGGAAACGCAGCAGATTTCGGCTATCCACGGTGACATACTATTATTAATTTCCAGTTTGGGATTAGGCAAGATAGGAATTGGATACAAAATTGATCGCGACGTCTACTACAATAACGGTCACAACAGAAAAGTTTCTGCTGGTATATTACAAAATGAGCTTGATGAATTAACTGGTGAACTAAGAGCAGAAAGTATCGCCACCATGATGAAGGAGATACTTCTAGATAAAATTCTTCCTGCCCATGATGACTGAATTCTAATAATGCATATAATTTGACCGAAGTGTAAGATCTACTCATTGGCCACTGATCTTGCGATGAGCCGCATGGTCTCCAACCGTCCACTCAAAGCACTAAACTTGACATTGGATATATCCAAATTTATTGGTTCCTGCTGGAGTGTTAGCTGCTTTACCAAGTAACATGTGATCATCACCAAGTACACGCCACAACATCGAAGTTTTCCTGTTGATCACATTTCATCTTGATAACTTCAATGGGCTTGTTTGCTTTGAGGATACTCTTACATGATCGCAATCGCTTTGTCAATTCATGCAAAAGCTTTTTGGAATCGTCATTGTTGTCGTCATCATCGAAATCCATGGAGTCATATATGTACAAGCGGTTTTCGAGAACAGAAAGAAGACCCAAGGCCCAGTGATCACCATTATTTACTTCTTCCAAATCGATCGAATCGAAGTCATCTATGAAATTAATAGGAATAAATATAAATTTCAGTTTTTTCAACTCGTCTACCGGTAGTATATTTTCGATCTCATCGTTGATGGGAAAATGCAAGAATAATTGTACCAACGACGGGTAGAGTAAGTGAACCTGCGAATTAAACGGCTCATTGGTCTTTAAGAATGTCTGCTGAAGCAATTCGTATATGAAGGAAATATTATTATCATTGAACCATTCGCCTGGAAGAATATGGTCGAGATCCGACTTGTATAATGCTATGGAGTGGTACTGAGAAATCTTCAATTCTGAACCGTTTTTGGTTTGTTCTGAGGAGCATAGTTTTGTCTTTGCTTGTTCAATGATTTGTGCATGGGTCAGCTTTATATCAGCCTTGGCCAAAAATGGATTGAACAACTCCATGTCTGGTACTGGATCAGCGCCGGCTTCGATCTGGCGCCTCACTTGCTTTGCCCGGGCCACGTTGATTTTCTTCTGCTGCTTTAATTCCTTTTTCTCCAGCTTTGAGAGCTTCTTTGCCGTTGTGGTTGGTTCCGGGATGGGCTCTTCACTAGGTAGTGGTTGCAGTGGAAGCACATAGTCCCAAGGCAATTGATCGAATCCATTGGAAACCACTTTGGCGGTAGTTCTGGATGGACGAAGGGAATTGTCTATGCAAAAGCCCTTGAGCTCGTCAAATATGATTGCAGGCATGACAGTTAGCCCGAGGAGGGGTGGGGAGTGTCAACTGGTACTACCCTCTTGAGTATGTGATCCCACATGATGTAGAGTCACGCGATGAGAATTTATATCTAGCCTACCACGATCGAGATTAAGTAGTCTCCGATGTTCCGAATTAAAGACTGTCTAAGGTGTAGTGGACTCCATGTCCGCTGCTTTAGCCGTGGTGTCCGTCACCTCAATATAAACACCAGACCGCCTCTAAATGCCTACAATACTGGCCAGCCTACCCATGAAACAAGAGCTCACTATCTTCCTACTCCGGGGAACCTTACTCCTGGCATCAGCGCATTGGAATACTATAGCAGGAGACTCGAGCTCATGAAGGACCTCCCTCCTCGGTCGATTGTGGTGCTTCAAGGAAGCAGCGTTCAGTACGCCTCTGGAAGTGTGTTTTATGACTTTCAACAGAACAATGATTTATACTATTTGACTGGGTGGTTAGAACCCGATTCCATGGCGGTTCTAGAGAAGAAGGGCAGTGCAAGCGAAGACGTTATCTTCCACATGCTTGTTCCTCCCAAGAACCCTCGCATGGAGTTGTGGGAAGGAGAGAAACTGGGACTCCAAGGTGCCTACGACTTTTTCAATGCCGATCTCGTAGAAGATATCAACAAGGCCCCCCAATACCTAGACCAATTGATAGCCGACAACGAGTACATATACTGGGATGATAGGTTAAGCAAGCCCGGAAGCTCCTCCAAACTTTCCACATTTTTCAACATGGGAGGGAAACGTCCGCCTCGTTCAGGAACCGTTCAAGAAATCATTGAAAAATCAAAGAAACAAAAAAACAGCCTTGTTCCACTCGTTGCTAAACAGCGTAGCATCAAGTCTGACGCTGAAATCCGGGTCATGCAAGCGGCGGGCCGTATATCGAGTCGTGCTATAAATAAAGCCATTGCCAAGGTGGGCTCTTCCTCTCCATTATACACCGAAAAAACCCTTGCTAAGTTCTTGGAGTACCAGTTTGTGAAGGGTGGTTGTGACAAACAGGCCTATATTCCTGTGGTGGCGAGCGGTAGGAATGCCTTGACAATTCATTATACTCGAAACGACGATTTGCTCTATAGAGACGAGATGGTATTTATTGATGCCGGGGGTAAACTCGGTGGTTACTGTGCCGATATTTCCAGAACATGGCCCAACAGTCCTAATGGTTTCAGCGAGCCTCAATTAGATATTTACCAGGCGGTGTTGGATGTCAATAAGAGATGCATTGAACTATGTGACGAATCCAAACGGGTGTCCCTTCATGATATTCATGAATATTCTGTGAAAGCATTAATTGAAAACTTAAAAAATTTGCCGGGATTTTCGTCGGTCAGTTCCACCGATATGGTGACGACGTTGTACCCACACTACATCGGGCATCATCTCGGGTTGGATTTGCATGATATTCCTACCGTTTCAAGGTTCCAGAACTTGGTGAAGGGCAACGTGATTACCATTGAACCAGGATTATATATTCCCGAAAATGATAAATGGCCAAAATTCTACCAAGGCATTGGAGTGAGAGTGGAAGATGACATTGTTGTCGGGCAGAACAGTGACAATATCTTGAACTTATCGGCAGGGTGTGTTAAAGAGGTGGTTGACATCGAAGCATTGATTAGAAAAGGCGAGGTTCTGACTCCAGGGAGCGAAGAGGAGTTGGTAATTTTGGATATTTAATAGATTTTGTACATATCACTTACTATTTACACGTATGAAACGAAGTAGGAACTAGCGACCACCAATGTTCAACAACAAGTTGTTGCCTCCAGAGTCATCCCCACCTTTACCACTTGGCAAGTACGAAACGTTAGGGGAGTTTGCCAAGGTTTGGGCAATGTCTTTAGAAGCTTCCAATCTTCTGATCATCAACAAACCGTCACCGGCCTTAGCCAAAGCCTTGGAAACTGTTTCTGCACTTTCGGCTTCACCTTCAGCTCTGATAACGTTGGCTTTTCTCTCCTGTTCAGCTTTTTCCACCAAGTACTTGGCCCTTTCGGCATCTTGTTGGGCAATTTGCTTTTGTTCAACAGCCTTTGTGAATTCTCTGCCGAAAGTCATATGAGTAATCGAGACATCTTCTAATTTAATGTTAAATTCATTGGCTCTGGTTGACAATTCTTGTCTGATTCTAGCAGAGACAACTTCTCTTTGGGTGATCAATTCTGCGGCATCGAATTGGGCAACTATAGACTTCAACACTTCGTTACCGATAGCTGGCAACACTCTTTCGTCGTAATCCAAACCTAAACTCTGGTAGATCTTAGGCAAGTTCATCACTTCTGGTCTATGCAACACTCTTAAAGTCAATGAAACGTTTTGCAAATCCTTCGATCCAGTAGTGGTAGCAATGGTCTTTGGTTTAGTTCTGACATCATATATGATGGCTTTTTGGAGCCAAGGCACTAAGAAATGGGTTCCCTCACCAATGACACTCTTTTGGACACCGTTTAATCTGTCAAAGATCACAGCTCTCTTACCACCTTCGACATCATAAATTGCAGATTGGCCAAGAGTGATGGCTATACCGGCAGGAATAGCTATTTTGGATATTATTTCGGCGACTCTGGACATTGTGGTTACTAGTGTTGGTGATCAGCGCCACTAAGAATATGGGATTGCGGTGGGAAACGGATTGCAGGTTACAAAATTGAAAATTGCAGGTTCAATTCCTGGGACTGCAGGTGGGTCTACACTCGAAATACCAAGTAGGGACAGTTCAACCATAGCTGAAGGTTCTAAAATGATATTATAAAGAGGAAGGCTGCCATGTGATCACTTCGTCTCAACTTTAGTGGTATCATTAATACTTGAATTCCTATCAATTGAGCTCTAACTACACAAATGGACGATTGTTGGCTGGAACACAACTAGTATACCCTTTTAAGTAGATACGTCTCCTCATCTAATGGGTCGAACGTGTTAGATGTGTCTTTAGATTGCCGCCCAGAAATTGTAGACACCGCAACACAAAAGTATACTGGAAGTTAATTTTCACATCCATAGTCTTATTTTAATGTGACACAATTTAATACACTTTAGTAGATCCAAGAGGGATATCATAGTCTCTCAGCCACAGTAAATACGAACTTTTATATTGCGAGCACAAATGAATTGGTCTTTGATTTGAGAGCTGCGAATCCATTAATGGACGAAGCCATCGGCATACGGGGACAGTTCGTCAGGTGATCGGCTACAGCCTCCTGGCACAGAGGTCTCTAAATAGCAGGACAATAACATTTGCGTGGCTAACCCAGGATACCCGGGGTTTTGTGGCACGTCCCTTGGCCGAGTCGGAGCTATTGTTCTTGTAGCAATTTTATTATCTAGTATACATGAATTATCAGTAGTATGAAAAATGCCAGGGCGATGATCGGGGTATTTGTAGAATCTGCAACAATGATTATCATGTTAGGATTCTAATGCTATCAGTTATCAATAAAGTAGACCAAGGTCCATGCGGCACCAGCAGCCACCGACCCTGTTGCAACCATCTGTAGACCCTCGAAAAATTTCTTGACTGTGCCACATTCGTCACCCAAGGAGATTGAAGTCTTGACGTAACCGAAAATGAAAAGGGTGATGATCATGACAATAACAGAGACAAGCAATCCTGTCTTAACAATGTCTGTGAAAAAGTAAGGCACGAGAGGAACAAATCCACCAAGGAAGTAGCCCAACCCAATGGTCAAAGCCGATGTGAACTCTCTGCCTTCAGCAGGTTCTTCCAACCCTTTTCCAAATCTGATGACGAAATCAATCAAATTCTTGGGTTGTGAATCCAAGTCCTTCAAGAAGGAGCCAATGGTTTGTTCGGATGCTCCCAATTCGAACATTATTTCGGCTGCTTCTTGGTTAATGCTTTCGGGCTTCTTGAAGAACTGTAACTTCTCTTTCTTGACTTGTGATCTGTAGTATTCGGATTCAGATCTGGCGGCGAGGTAACCACCTAATCCCATGGAGATGGCACCAGACACCAATTCGGCCATGCCACCCGTTATGACCAATTTCGAATCACCCAACGATGACAAACCTGCAGTCAAAGCGAATGGCACGGTCAACCCATCTGACAACCCTATAATGACATCGGACATGACTCTGGGGTCGAACTTGTTGAAGAAGCCAACCTTGGTCTCGTCTTCATCATCCAGGGTGTTAGCACTCTTGACTGCATTCAATATCGCCTCCTCGTTTGCTACTTGTTGTGCCCGATCATTGTTATCAGTGGATCCGTATGGGGACTGACCGTTATCCAACAAGTGGTTCACTCTGTCCAACTCATCGTCTGATTTGTCGCGCTGATTGAAGAGAGATACAAGTTGGTTCTTGATGGCCACCAATGACATGACTGTTTCTAGTTGAAAATGCTAAAGCGTGGGTAGTTAAAGGTTGTTGCTCCCAGATGCACGGACGGCAAAGTAGATCGGAGCGGGTAATACGGATGTGATTCGACGGCCGTCGAATTCTGTTCTGATTGTGTTAGCGAAGCTTCGTTTGCAAGGAAACAGCTGGAGTAAATCAACAAAAGTTGTGCAAAGTTTCCAGTAATGGCCTCAATGGATTTTTTATAATAACAGAATAAAATCACTTGGGCTTTGTGTGTGCTTGCGGAGATGTGTGTGCAGGAGCGAGCGGGCGCTTACATTTGGCCAGCGATTGATTGGTCCATGCGCAGCTCATACCTGCATACACCCAGCTGACACCAAATGATGTCTGTTATCGCCCCTGCAACCGAGCCGTAGTTTTCAGGTATAGCACGACTAGCGAAGACATCGATCTGTATACTCGAATTTGTAAGCCGCTATTGATTACAATTCATACGGATTTGGTTTGTTATGTAAGTTCTGTCATCGTCGCGGTTCTGGACCCATGTCTTGAAAACTGCCGAAACGGCCACCACAATAAAAATGCGGGGGAGTAACCACACCAATACAAGAGAATTGTAGACTTGATGGGCATCTCATATATAAACCCGGTCCAGGGCTAGCAACTTTCGAATCCTACTTGGCCGTGGAAAAAAGGTTCTGTTTAGGAATTGCAGGTTTATGGTTGCCACGGTATGCCTGGAAGCTTTAAAGCCACTGGTCACTATGTATAGTAGCATAGGTGATTAATAAGACCTGTCACTAACAGCATCACCATGGATAGATGGGAATTTTCGGAGCCCAAAATTACGCTTCTATGGCATTAAAAACTCCAATGTTGCTCCAAGTCTATTAGCCGCACCGAGGTATAGTACTCCATCACCAACAGGACCAATGTCTTCCTTATAGAAGAATCAAGCCGTCGATTTCCAGATTGTATACTGGGCTGGTTCAGCTGAGTCCTCTTTGCACCCAAATTGCGATGTCGCACTATTTAGTGCGAGTCTCGTGATGAAGTCGATGGAGTGTATCTAGCCAGTGTCTACAAGTGTAAAGCTCCGAACAGTTTGACCATGACAGAACCTGCACTCGAAACCCTCTATATCAACAACCTCAATGACCGTGTATCACTTGCCAAACTCAAGGATACTCTCCGAGTGCTTTTTGAGCGTTACGGCAAAGTCATTCAATTAACAGCGCACTCAAACTTGAAAATGAAAGGACAAGCGTTCATCACCTACGAAACCAAAGAAGCCAGTAAATTGGCTCAAAAGGAGTTGGACTCCTATGAACTTTTCAGTAAGAAGATACGTGTGCGGTTTGCAAAAACAAACTCCGACAATTATCACATAGAAGTGAAGAATGAATCAGAGCCAGTGGATCAAAGGAAACGAAACAAGGAAGAGACCCTGAAAAAAAGGAAGCAACAGCCCATTACAAAGGAGTCGACCGTGTCCAGTGCTCCTAAGAAACAAAAGATCCAAGATTTCAGTGCATTGCCTCCTCATAAGGTGTTGTTACTCCAGGGTATAAATGCTGATATGGAATCTGTCCAGGTGAACGAGGTGTTTGAAGCATACGAAGGGTTTATTGGAGTACGTCATATCAAAGCCAGGAAACTTGCATTTATCGAATTTTCTTCCGAGCCACTAGCAACCAAATCCTTGATGGGGTTGTCCAAAGAGACACTACAAACCCAATTTGGGGATGCCGTGGTGTTATCCTACGCTAAAAAATGAGGTCCAGAGAAGACGTCGTGTCGTGAAATTTGTTCTATATTCCTAAAGCGTCCCATCAATTTAGTGCCGAGTACATGTTGATGGAGTTTATATCTTGCTCGACGTTGTATAATAGTTGGGCATTGACATCGTTTGGTTGAGGAGGGTGGTTCGTCGTAAGATGAGACGGTACACCCGATTGTCCATTCAAGCCAGTATAAGCCATGTGATTGATATTTGCCATAGGATTGTTCATGACCATATTATGTGAATTCTCTGTGGGCTGAGATTGATTATGTACATGATGGAGGTTGGGTAATTGTGAGTTTTGGGCATATGATTGGGGCATCTGGCCCGTCTCCAAATTTGAAACAGGAATGAATGGGTAAATGCCTGCACTGGCTGGAGGTTGGTTTTGTTCAATTACTGGAGTGGAATTGAATGTGTACGCATGGTTGGTTGGATTTGCCTGTGAAGGAAGCAGATTATTCGAGTTGACTATGCCCTGGTTCATGGAGTCTGCAGAGCTCGTGTAAAACTGTCCGCTATCCATAGCTGAGTGGTTATTGATAGGCTGATTAAGCAGATTAATTCCCGCAGGGAAAATCGACGTATTTGGCGATTTCATCGCAACCATATTCATCCACATCTGATCGATGTGGGTGTCGTTGTACTGGTTGGTAATGTCCCTTTGCATTGTATTTGCCGATGATGCCAGTGAAGGTGCTGTGTCAAGCGTGTTGTTCATCGTGGCATATTCAGCATTGAACGAATACGATGACTCGCTAGTGACCGGGTTAAAGTCAATAACCTTCTGAAGGGATTTTGTTAATGAAGATACCACAGCACTCAACTCGTCCATTTGGGTAGCTGTAAATTGGAAAGAATGCAATTTCTTCAACGAAGGACCAAGACTTTTGAAAAATTGTTCATCGTTAAGAAAGTTATGGGCAGCTAGTGAGGTTCTGGTGATTTTCCAGGCATAATAATACGTACTGGAATATTTTTGGAAAAGCGTAGTCAATAATGAGAAAGTGTTGCCGATGTTAGCACAGAGGGTCACTATTCTGGAATGATGCTCAAAGTAGCGGGAATCGATTTGCAACTTATTGGGGTGATCTGGCTTGGATTCCATGAAATATTTAATGGCCTTGACCCGGGTCAAATGTGACATACAGGTTTGATTGGCCTTGTGCATGAAAAGTTGAAGAATTGTATTCAACATCAATCCATGATTGCTGAACCTTCCATGAAGAATTTCAAATGCATAGGGCACAAACGACTCAAATATTATTCTATACAATTTGAGCACATAAGTATAACACAATTCAAAATTAGACTTTTTCTCGTAATGCAAGTAGAGATGAAAGTAAAGAGTCATGAGGCAGCATTTGGTCAACAAATAGATTTGAGCTTTGATGATATCGAAAAACTGTTCGGGGCTCAAGTCATGGGGTATAATCAGTCTTTCGGGAGACAAACTGAGAATATCCAAGCATTCAGAGCAGGCGTCTTCAAGTTGAACCATTTGCTCGAGCATTTGTGGCACAGGGCACCCGTTGTTAATATCTAGCAACAGCGAGAGCACCGTCTTCAAAGGGATCAATTTGGGTTTAAAACCGACGAAGCTATCCACCACAAACAGTTCAAGTCGATCATTTAATATATTATTATTCTTTCCGTTTAAATAGGGATCCTTTGTATCAAAATGAGCGTAGTCAATACATGGAATACAACCCACATTATACGAATGGATGACATCAAATCTCAATAAAAAATACCAGATTTTTCTTCCCAAATGATTGACTCTTTCATCATTGCGACAATCTTCAAATTTGTCGGGTTCTCGATGGAGCCCCAATGTATATGCCAAGCATACCATTGTCCCACTACCTGCTTGGGACTCACTTCCGTCGGCAGCATCCCCTTCTTCAGGAGCATGCATGGCGTAAATTCGATAGTAGATCAAAGCTTGAAGAACAATCAAACTAGCGGTTTTATGCGGGTCCACTAAATCTAAACAACGTTTTGCCACATGTATGGCGGCAATATTAATGGGATTCGTCAATAAATATTTTTGTTCGCTATCGCCAGATTTGAAAATAGCATCGGTAACACCTGCCCGGTTCGAATATAATGATAAATATGACAAACGAAGCATAAATAACGCCATGGCAATAGTAGCCAAATCAAGCTTTTTCAGTATTTTGACTTCCTCGACATCGGTGTCCAGGTAGTCCACCGGCCCCACGATTTTGGCCAAATCTTCCTTGAAACTCCTTTCATCTACAAATGGGAAGAAAGGGTATATGGTCACGAAGAACCGATCGACCAAGGTCCACAATGCTTTCCTTCTGGGGAACACGGCTCGGATCTTGTCGACCAATTGTACATTGGCTCCAAACCTTCCTTCAAAAAGAGTTTTAGCAAGGGTAATTCCGGTAGTGTTTAGCACATTGCTTCCATCTTTAGCAAAGGGCAACCCCGGGTCGGCAACTTTGTCACTTTTCAACGATGTGCTTTGATATTCTTCCATGGCCATGCATCTCATCTGAAATAATTTTTCATGGCTATCAACCTTGAGTTGACTGAGATCTGGGGTACCGTAGATCTTGAATGCCCCGACTTTTTCGTCCAATTTATCCCAAAGCGCACTTAGCCATGGATCTCTTTTGATTATTGAAACGTAGGATAATGGACCGTAACTTTCGCCTCTTACATCAAGTAGCTTGGAGGGAGAGTATCCTTCATATAGGTTGATGACATCGGGATCGGACTTCACTGAAGGATCACATGAGGGATTGGGCGAGATGCCCGTATTGTGCAAGGTGGTTTCCAATTCTTTCAATCTTTTCTTCAACGCTATGACTTCGTGATCAGCAGAAGTGTGAACGGAACGGGCCTTGATCTCATTGGCCGGATTCACTGATTTGACTTGTGCATAATTATGAGGGATAGTATTGGCCATGGGGCTTGTTATGGTGTTGGCAAATGTCGGGTCGGCTTCGATTTCATGTTTGCGGGGAGGGTCGGAGGAAAATTGTCTTTCGATTTCCAGAAATGATACTGGTCTCCAGTTTGATTCGTAGGTACACGAGAACCCACTATTGGCCTTGACACAAGAATAACAAGGAGTTTTACGATCACATTTGGTCTTTCGTTTGCGGCAGTTGGTGCACACAAATGTAGGCTTATTGCGTTTTCTGACAGGCCCGTTGCCAGTCATCATTGAACCAAACTGACGCTCTTTCAGGTGATGAGAAAATGTGGGGTTCGGGAATATGATAACAAACTTTTCTAGTACAAAAAATAGGTGCTAACCGGGGCAAAAGGGGAAATGTTGAACTTGATAAGAAACATATAATGCTGCGATGCGTTGCCAGAAAGAACGAGGCTTGAGGGATATATAGATTTGAAGTAAGAGGAGCTACAGAAGGTTTAGATGATTAATGCAGGAAATGCGCACCGCGTGTGGAGGAGGATTTCTGCACAGGTACTACATGCACATGATGAATTTTTAGCTTATATGTGCGGCGCTGAGAATAATCGTAATGGTTCTTTTCAAGATTAAAGCTAAGGCTATTGTGATCCATGGTATGTGAAAGGCAGATGTGATTGATACTGTAAGTACCGTGGATGTATGAAGTCAATTTTTGTCTGCATTCCTGTTGAACATTCCGAGCAAATGTCGCTGGCTCATCAACATCTGTCTGTTCGAGAATTGAATTTATCTACCCATTGCGAACGCATTATTTTCTTATGGCAATTAAAATTTTGTAGGCGAATATGCCGATAATTCTTTTTTTTTCTGTTCGGTACAATAATAATTAGTGACGAGGCTGAAATCAGAACCATCCAGTGGTTAGGGGGTATCACAGAAAGGCATGATACTGTTTCGGATTCCTATTTGCGAGGCGATTTACAAAAAATGGAAATGGGCAAATAACTTGGACAGATCAGACAAAAGTTGATTTAGTTGTTAAAGGGTCCTCCTGTTAACTGTGAATACGAACCTCATCATGGTTGCCAAGGATTTATTTTTAGTGTCATTTAGTGAACAATTAGCTCTCGCAACATTGCAGTGACATATAGTGCTATAATTCGTTAGCTAGTTTATCAAATGTAACCTGCGTGATCGAGGGTCCTGTGCAGATCACATTGCATATCAGTCTCCAGATGCCCAGCATAATGACTCGAGTTTCTACACCCAACGTATCGACGGTTCCATAATATTCGTAACTGTAGGCTATAGAGGAATTATAAACTGTGGTCTATTTTATGGTTCCCATAATACCACGCTGCAGGTGTCGTTATGTACCATATGGCAATGCACATGTCACTAGAAATTATTTTGCGGTTCCATAATCAGATACTTGGGTATTGCTGGATAACAACTCTTCATTCTCAAACGTGGATTCGTTACCCTCATTGTATATGAAGAACTGGGTGAAGATGGTGAAATCTAATGCCAAGGTACCCAAAGACCCTGCCAACCATGAGCAGTTGACCCAAAGATAATACCATGACATATCAATGGCAAGAATTGAAATCACGTAGGTGAGATTACCAAGGCAGGCAAATAAGAAGAACATGAACGAGATCCCATCCACCGATTTCCGTTGATAGTTGAGCAAAATTTGGGGAACTCGGGATCCAAGGTAAAGTACGGCACACAACCAGCCAAATGTCTGGGCCAAAGGATCAAACACTAAGTCTGCTGGCTCATGGTGCTTGCCTGGATGCTTGCTATCCTTTAAGTACGACACATACCATCCCGCTAAACCTGCAGATATCACCAACATCACCATAAGGACTTGCAATAACGCCGACTGGATAGTTGATATACTCGATTGTTTCTGTTGCAGGGTTTGGTTCTCGAGCTCCTCGCTCTGGGACTGGCGCTCGCGGTGTTCGTGATGCTCATGATGCCCATGATGCCCATGATGTTCATGATGTTCGTGTTCTCCGGACAACGCTGTTACCAACACATCTTCATTCATGGGATTTGCGGGGGAAAGGTGGATATAATCGGCCTTTTCGCCGTTTCCGTACGCCAAACACTGCCACAACAACACTATATCTGCCAAAGTATAGTACACCGCAAGAATGATCATGGTGGGAAGAACTCCTTGCAATATGGAGCCCAATACATTGAACACATCACCGGCAAGCCAGAGGATAATGAACAGAAGTGATAAGCCTTCGGAGGACTTACGACGGAAGTTCTCGTATATCTGAGGGGCGAACACGATTATCCAGCATGCTATAGAAATGGAGCCGGTGATACCACTGACCGCCTGGGCGTCTATGATGATGGGAGGTGGAGGAGCCATGCTATAACAAAGACGTTCCCCATACTTCTTGCGATGAACTTTTTCTCAGTGCGGTGACGCTGTGCACGTGATGGGACCAACCTAGTGACTCAGGTGCGCTAGTCTCAATTAGGCATCAATCGAGAGAAGAACGTAGGATACGCATGGAAGGCTCTCGCACAGACAGTACCTTCCCATGCGGCAATTATTATTGATCGAGATGGAATTTAAGGACAAGTTCTACCGAGTGATGCTATTGGCGTGCAATGATTCTTGCCAGTTTATTATGGGAACGACCCCGCGCACGAAGCCCCAATCACGGTATTGAGATTACAGTATTTGCCACAATGTCTAAATAGGGCTATTGCGCACACGACGTATAAGGGACAATTTCTCGATGCCATTATTCCTTAATTCTGTAGTCATGATCCAGATGTTACCTAAAGTTATCCTATACTAATTTTAACACAAACTCCATGTCTATTTCAATCACACTTTGGCCTTTAATGGCGAAAGGAGGGATTTTTCTATATCATACAAACGAGCAAAGATATCACCAAAGAACTTTGCAGCAATTACCCGTTTAATTTTCAGAGTAGGGGTGACCACATTACGCTCTACTGTAAGTGGGTTGATGTCAATGTGGATATTGTGTAACAATTCCAACTTATTGAGTTTTGTCTCCACATTTCTATTCAACATCTGGAGGAATTTCTGCTTATTGATAGGTTTGTTGAGTTCTTTGAGTAGCTCTTCGGGACGAGGTTTGGCTGAGGCTGCAAGTCCAGCTTCCCTCCTCAAAAACTTGAGCCCCTCCGTATATTCAACCCCAACAACCCCAACCAAAAATGATCTGATCGACTCTCCGTGTACAAACAACTGGTTGATACAAGGATTCGATGACAAATATTTGTTTTCTACCTTCTCTGGTGACACATACTCCCCCTGTGCTAACTTGAAGAAATTCTTAACTCTGTCAACAATTTGAATACGGTTAGTTCCTTGTTCAATCGAAGCAACATCACCGGTTTGAAGCCACCCCTCCTTGTCAATGATTTTTTTGGTTTCTTCAATATTGTAATAGTACCCTTTGAAGTTGCTGTATCCTCTAAGCAAAAGTTCACCTCTATTTTGCATGGAGCCATCTTGCATGGACGACAACTCCTTCAACCTGAATTCTGTGGTACACGAGATAGATCCACAACTCCCAGGATTCTTATCATACGCCAAACTATGGGCAACGGCACCAAAAGTTTCCGTCATACCATACACATGTTTGAGTCCTATTCCGAAAGCAGCCTTCACATACACAATGGTGGAAGGTGAAATTGGAGCAGATCCTGTCTGGGTCCATTTAAGATTTTGAAACCCGACCAATGCCTTCAACCCTTTATATGGGGCATAATTGTCGTAGTAAAAGTTTTCACCAGTGGAGCCATCATACTTAGACTGTTGGTCAATCTTATACTGAATGATACGGTTGACTTCTGTCTTCAGTTCGTCGTCCAAATGTTCCACAGCAGACTTAATAAAGGACTCAACTTTGTTGAGAAGTCTCGGAACAATTGAAAAGTAGGTTGGCCTGAAAACCCGAAGATCGTCCAACATGGTAGCGAATGCATCCTTTGGTCTAGGAAGCCCGATTTGTAGTTGAGGAAACCCTAGATAGTAGCCCGAAGCTATGGCAAACGCACTAGTCTCTCTTTCATAGATATGTGTTAATGGAAGGAAAATATAGGCCCTGTCTCCGTCAGCAGCAGGATCTGCCGAAGACATAAAGACCGAAATTGCGGCCAATACATTGGACTGAGAAAGCATAGCCCCTTTGGGTTTTGAACCAGTAGTACCTGAAGTAAAAGAAATGGTGTACAATGATTCAGGAGAAGGGTTTAATTCCTCATGTGGGTGATCTCTACCGATTTGCTCGATTTGCTCCAAGTCATAAATCTCAACTTTCACTTCTTTCGCTTGGGCCAATATTTCGGGATCCACCAATGCTACCGGATCCATTGACACTATGCAAATGATTTCTTGGGCGAGGTCAGGATTATCCCGCTTGAAGTCTAAGAGCAACTTGATTTTATCGTAGCAGCAGACAACCACAGGACTCCGAGTGAGTTCCAAGATGTACTTTGTGACGTCGGACCCCAAGTTGTCGTACAACGCAGTGTTGGTAATAGCAAAGGCACTGCAAGCGAGGTCTGTCAACAACCACTCCATACGGTTGGGTGCAAAAATTGACAAAATAAACGAAACACTTTTCTCCAACTGATAATCGGTGTTCGCGAAGCCACTGATGGGAAGCCCGTACGACTTGTAATCTCTAGTATGGTTTTTGATCTTTTGGTGAGCATCTGAATCCAGAAGGTAGGCGTTGTGCTGTAACGAGTGGATTAACCCGGATCCGAGGTTATTCCGACGTTGTTTTATTTGGCCATAGGTGAAAGATTCGAATTTAGGTCCCACTTCATGGGTATGATAGTCGTAACTTCGCGCTCCCATACATGGCCTGTCAGCGAAAGATTCGGCAGCAGCATTGAACAAGTCTCGGTATGTCCTTACGTTCTGATGGGGCGATACCACTAGAGTGTCCTTGGTTGCCTTGTTCCGAAATGTTGGCGAATAGCCTGGCTCCGCTGGAGACACAATCACATTGGTGTACAAATCATTGCCCAAGGGAAGAGTTTTTGATAACGAATCATACGATTGGCTAGAGCTGGAGAGGTACGACATTGGCTTTCAGCAGCAGAATGGCAAACGATGGGTGTCAATTGTGATTTGAAGGATCACGTCCTATTTATATCGGGTCAACCCCGCATTACGCACGGCTAGATAACCAGATTGGAAACCAAGCACATTTGGTACAAGAATAGCCCAGGCTCATATTAGCGCCTATTTATCATATAGTGACTGCAACGGCTAGACACTTCTTGAGCTTCTATATATTGTAGGGTATCTGCTTAATTGTCTAGTATGCGAAACTTTGTAGTACAGTGAACCACGCTTGGTCCTGCAATTAGGAACCTGATAGCCAATGGCACCCAGTGCCACACAGTGCCAGCTGTAGATGTCGCTTACCAATGATGGACTCTAGAACCGGATAAGATACCCCGTGGCGAGCCGGTGGTGTCGGGTACTTAATCCGAAAGGGATGCGGGGTCAACAATGTTGTTAGCGCCAATCTCCATCGAATCAATCGATAGTATGGCCGGTAGGACCATGGGTACGGCTACTGGTCAACAGGCCTAATCTAATGATGCCAAAGTGTTTCTGGTCCCCTCTGCCCCTCCTCCTATCCCGAAGTCCCCCGCTCTCCAGTCTCACTAGCAATCGCTTAGCCTAAAAGGTGTAGGCGTTAGTGTACACCCATCTGGCAAGTTTAGACTCCGTAGTTGTATATCCACGGGTATACTGGGCGGACTGGTATGGATGGATGGTCCCCTCTATCTTCTCTTCCGCTCAAGGCATTTGCTGATGTGCTGAGCAAACCGGGCCCCAGCGATCTTTCTGCCACAATTGGCACACAGGAAATACCGGGCAGTCTCCGTAGCCTTCAACTTCAGCTTATCCTGGCCGAATATATCTCGAGCAGATCCCACCTCTCGGTTCAGATATGGCACTCCTTCGGCATCGCCCACCGTCTTTTGGATTGAGATCCGGTTGGCAATATTGACGAGTGTCTGCTGGCGGACAATGTTCTCCACCATGTCCTTTAGGAGCGATTCCGCCTATAGTTAATACCTAGCTAGATATCATACTTGAGTGTACTATGGTGTCTACTTACCACCACCTGGAACGTAATGGGCTGCTCGGTCATGAAGAAGATGGAGCTGGTAGGAACTGATTTTCAGTGGTTTCACTATGCGAATCGCACTAATCATAGAAGGTCCAACGACGCCAACCTTGGTTGAAATTTATACCGTCGCAAATCCTACTGGTTCTTCTAGAGGCTACTTCTGGATAACTGTTACCTTGGCTTCGGTCTTTAGCCGATGTACCTAATTTATTTTCTTTCTCTTTATAGCTGATCTCGTAGTTAAGCTTGTTACTCATCATCATAGAAATCAAAATTCGGTGCACAATCAGATCACCAGGTCATCTCAAAGCAAGAAGTTTGACCACGTTACTATCGCTGCTACAAGACTTCGTAATTGACCTCGCAAATACAGTAGAACCCTTGAAGGCTCCGAATCACCTATAAATCACCTCACTATTCCATTTTCATGTTACGATGCCAGACGAAGAAGGAACCATCATACAAGCAGAAACAAACCATGACATTGAGGACGAGGTCCAAGACTGGAAGCTCTTGAACAAGAACTTTGCATCGAGCTCCAAGTCGCTGACTGCAATACCGAAGCGAGGGGAAAAGGACTTTGAGCCAGATGGAACTTCCATCCAAAACCAGGCATTGGATGAGTCTAGAGAGTCGATGTACCAAGCATTGTCAGGATTACGTGGTCACAATTTAAAGCAAAAATTGGTTGGGGTGTGGCTCTCACACCAGGGCTGTTGCTTGGTGCCTCATGCAAAAGGGAATTACTTCAAGGATATCGGGACTCCAGTTAATTTTGGTACCAAAATACGAGGGGGCTTAATGTTAAATACTTTGGAAGCAGTTTACTTGGTAGAAAGAGGTTCTATGGTGTGCTATTTGGGAGATCAAGCGTACAATGACTGGCTCGAGAATGATGTTTCGGAATTTGACTACGAATCGTTGGTATTTTTGGACTTGGCCTTCTTGTATGGAGTTGTTGGTGAGTGGGGCTTCAATGTTGATGAGTACCAGGTATATTCATACCTTAAAAGACATGGATACTTGATATTAGACAGAAAGCAAAGAAATCTACTGGTTAATAAACTAACTACAAAACCTAAAGACAAGAACAATTCTTCTCAGGATGAAAAGCATTTCGTGAATAAAGTCACACCCTCCATCTTCTTAAGATCAGCATTTTCGCCAGTTTCTTGGTGCTTTTCTATGACTGTCGATTTTTTCAAACCGTTGCTGTCTTTCATGAGATCAAAATTTATCCAGGTTGGAATATTGTCTTTACCTTCATATCATTCATTGCATTTTTTCACGAAACATTACTTTAATTATACTTCTGTCTTTAAGGCTTTGAAGCTTCCCAAGCTCAAAGACAAGAGTCAACCGCGAGCCGCGACAGATCCATTTGATCTAAAGTTTGATGTGTGGAAACCCACGCCTGCATTTTCCAAGAAGAATTCACCACCCCCAGATTTCCAGATATGTGTGGTAAATACAGAGAAAACCAACTTTCCTGGTTTGAATGTAATTTTGTCTTTGTTAGATGCGGTCAACAAAGAAGTACCACCAAAAGTGAAGGAAACCAAGCCCAAGAAAAAAAACACATTACCTCCAACCAAGAAGGAACTTAAATTAAAAAGACAGATGGAACGATTCTCCAAGTTGGATGAAGCAGTCCAATTAAGAAATACGTACCTCAAGTCTCGAGACAATAAGCTCAAATATGGTTCGGATTCTGGAACGGTTGTGATTGCTACAGTAAATCAAGGTATCATTAATTTTGTTAAGTTGACAGGAGGCGATTTTGAACTTAGCAATGTCGCCGATCTAGAAGCGATTTACCCAAAAAGAGACCATGGTATTATCTATATGGAGTCCTAATAAAACTCAGGTTTCCTATTATATGTACCTTGTATTTTTTCAGCACCCAATAAGCTTGTGTTTCGGGAATTTGTAACCACCATGTTCGAAAAGAGTGAGATTTGGGTTCTGATAAACGTTCAAATGTGTGTCGATATAACTCGCAGTGGGATAATCAGGAGGATCACAACCCAAGTTTTTGCTTCCAGCAGGCTGGTAAACTCTAACATAATCAATTCTCATAGTCGCCGGGAATACGAGAGCGGGCCAATCAATATAAGCCCAATTATTAGAAATTCCCATATTCATAATGATGGACATGGGCTCCTTGGGGAGCTGTCTCCAACCGATATTTCCATTGGGGTGCAATGCTTGTGAGCGAAGGGTCATTGTAGGATCTGCTCCTACATACCATGTCAAATATCCGGTATCGTCGTCATTCAAGTATTCAAACCCATATGTTTGAAAATTATCAGCATGATCTCCAAATTCGTACCATGTAGTATTCAACATCGTTGTTGCTGAAACTGCTTGTTGCAATGGGCCCCCAGCATATGTGTTCATAGTAGTAACGGAAGCATTATGTACTTCTATAAAATCGTAATCGGGCATGTACCATATATCATATGGAGCGACTTGTAGTGACTGAGAAACTCTTCCATTTGCTGAAGAAATTTCTCCTTCCAAGATATCAATTTCTGGGGCACCTCTTCCTACTCCAGGATTAGGATGAGATTCCCCAGGACATGTACATGAATTCAACCGTTGTCCTGGTAAATATGAAATTCCGTCAGGGGAGGATTGATTTGGTGTTATGCCAGCATCACACAGATTATAAGTATATGGCCACAATCCCTCAGTAGAACCCAAGTAACCGGGGCGTCCTAAGTTTCCCATGGTCCACAATCCTGGCCATAATCCACTGATATTACCATAGCTAGGTAAACGGGCTGATATTTCAATCAGTCCTTGAGTGAAACACATTTTATTCCAACTTTGCACCATACCTGATCTGTAGAATAGATCATGATTCTTAAAGGCGTCCATTCGAAGATTGAGAGTTCCATTATAAGTTGTGGCTGCATCGGGATCGTACCATTCCAAATCTTTGGTGGCATCATAATGGATATCAGGACCAGTGAAAAATTGATCGTCACCTTCGTAAAATGTTCTTCCTTCTGCATTAAATTCGTCTGAAAATACAAGCTCCCATTTTTCGCCTGTTCGACTTGTTTTGAATAATGCCTCCTGTGGAGTATCTGGATCCACTAAACTGGTACGGATAGCACTCAAGAGTGGATATTTATATTGCGTAAGGACTTCGTATGAATGCAGATATTTGGGATTCAAAATATCGGTATATGAAAGCACAGGAAAAATAATGAACACTGCTATTGCGCTAACGAGTAAAAAGAGTATACCGATTAATCCCGACCATCCCCGGGTGTCCAACGATTTAAGATCATAGTAGAGTCGTCTTCGGTCATATTCTGCGTCCGACTCATTTGGGTTATGAATGTAATCGTCGGGTTCTGTCTCGTGCATATAGAGAGGAAAACATGCTGCCGGGTATCCTCCGAAGGGACTAAATTCTGGAGGAGGTATACCGGACTCTGGGAAATGATTTATAGAGTCAGCCAGGTTGGTGCTTTTGGAACTGCGTTCACTGACGATATCGCTGGACTCAGAAGACTGCGATGGGATGTAGCCATCGTACTGCTGCAGGGTTTGATAGTATCCGTGGTTGCCGTTATTGGGATGAAGGTTTTCGCAGCCATTTTCAGACGACGATGCGAGACTGTTGTACGGTATATCGGTATCAGAAGGATCTGGAGTCAATTGGCGATTCATGTTGGAAGAAAAGGTCATTTGTTGAGTACGTTATAACTCGTGGCGATCTCCAATGAGATGTCTGTTACGGCTATTCAAAGATTAGGGAAATAGCAAGCCTAAGTGAGTGCAAAAAAGAACTAGTGCACTTCAACACCTTCTTTATATTGGGGAGACAATCCCAGCAAAGTAGTAGTAACTGTTGCTTGACGAGTCGAAATTGTTGAACGTAGTGGCTGGTTTCGAGGTGAGTTATGACGCTATTGGGTAGGATTTGAATCAGGATCAGAGAAAAATATTCTGCTTTCACAGAAACACCAATTGAGAGATACCGGGACTGGTAGCTTATTCACCTCCCTGATTGGCACTCGATCTTATATTAATACCCATGGTGGCTTGTGCTACGCTAGGAAGAACATAGCTCGCGCTGGATTCGTTATTTTCTTGTAACTACCCGTTCTGGGAGTTTTTATCCTGGGCAAAAAATGCTACGCCTCGATCAATCGAGCCAAAAATGTTCGGTGACGATGGTGACCCCAGAGAATTATCAAAAATATGGCTAAGTGGCTCGCCTAATTACACGCTACTGGAGTAGTCAGCGGCGACTTCTGAAGGTATACCGAAGGTACAGTTCAACACTTTTAGTAGAACGTCCTCATAGCGAATGTTACGTGCCCCGCTGTTCAAGAAAAAAGATCCAGTTAGCAAAGCTGAAATTTCTTAGTCATATCTATGTATATATATATATGTGTGTGTATGAACAATCGGCATCCAGGGTCTTGGCTGGTGGTGTTTTTGTACCTTTTTGTCAGGGCCACACCGGCAGGATGGACAAGGGTATTGTCGGAAGATCTCGCCAGACCCGGTCAGTCACCTGACCGGAAAAACCGCCAGATTTTCGGACCTAATTAGTGTCGCGAAACGCGCGATGGCAAAACCCGAAACCATAAATATAGCACAAAACCAAAAGGGACAGATAACGTAGTTGCGATGTGTCTATTCATATGGAGAGCTTTGTCGCATTATTCGCGGACAACACATAATACGAACCGCGTTAGATCTCTCCAGTGTTTCCTCGAAGCTCACTCGTCCTTTTTGCCTTTCGCAAGCCCCGTTGCACCAGTAACTAGTCGCGCAGCGCAAATTTTTACATTGAGAAATGTGACATGCAACTGACAGAGATCGTCAACCTCGCGTCTGCATGCACCTAAGCCACCGACACTTCATACAGGCAAGTGATGCTCAGTAAACCTTTTCATTTTATTCTGCGACAGGCACCCTCCTTTATTTTTTCACACAATAGGAGACACGCCTACCAAATTTCTGGAACAAGACATCTTTCTTAACGTGTTCATCGAGCAAAATCCCATCCCATTTGAATCTGTCATCCTCATACTTATTCTCGGGCACCATACCGTTGGATATTTTGCAGATATTATTTTTTTCATTTTTTTTGCCGACTTTTCAGCCTCCGTTCATCTATCAGTCGTTGATCCATCATGTCCCAACGAGACTTGACCCTGAACACACCGTACGATCCGGAGTTCAATGAGCCAAGGAACCCGTTTTCGTCAGATCCCGACTCTACTCCGGAACATTCGGCCACCAATTCATCAAGCAACTCCATATCATCAAGAGAAACCGACTCGCCCTATGGCAAGCCTTTCAATGTGTACAACAATACCTTGAACACCACTCAAGACAGTTCTGCCGATCTCTTGTCGCATAACAACTCAGCCAACCCGCTCCTCAACACATCATATGCCTCCAATAACGCTTCCTCCAACTTTCATTCTGACTCCCAGTCGCCATTCCTCGACCAGAGCCAAGATTTCTACCAACATGATGATGGGTCGGGCACTTCTGCTGAAACCTCGGTAAATCCGTTTGTTAACCAGGCTGACTTCTCGCCGTTTGGAGGATATCCTGCCTCATCATTTCCATTGCATATCGATGAAAAGGAGCCGGATGACTATCTTCATAACCCTGATCCCGTAGCCGACGCTGAGTACGAGAACAATCGATTCATGCATGACTTGAAGAATATTGATAGAAGGTCGTTGGGTGGTATGATCGGAGTGCTCGGATTCTTCATCGCTGCCGCCGTGGTGTTCATCCTTCTCCCAGTATTGACTTACTCCGGTATCACCACCCCGTACCATCCTCAGTCCTACGAAGTATTGACCAAGTACCATTATCCAATCTTGAGCGCCATCCGGAGCAATTTGGTAGATCCAGACACTCCCAAAGATAACCATGAAATCACCACCTCCACCGGTGACAAATGGCAATTGGTGTTCTCCGACGAATTTAATGCTGAAGGAAGAACCTTCTACGAAGGTGACGACCAGTTTTTCACTGCCCCCGATCTTCACTATGCTGCCACTCAAGACTTGGAGTGGTACAGTCCCGATGCCGTCACCACCTCCAAGGGGACCCTCAACCTTCAAATGGACGCTTTCAAAAGTCACAACTTATTCTACAGATCGGGAATGGTGCAAAGTTGGAACAAAATGTGCTTCACCCAAGGGTTGTTGGACATTTCTGCCAGATTGCCAAACTACGGTAATGTCACTGGTTTGTGGCCCGGTTTGTGGTCTATGGGTAACTTGGGTCGCCCGGGTTATTTGGCTACTTCTGAAGGAGTTTGGCCTTACTCGTACGAAGCGTGTGATGCTGGTATTACACCTAACCAATCGTCACCAGATGGTATTTCATATTTGCCAGGACAAAGATTGAACTCGTGTACTTGCCCTGGTGAAGACCATCCTAACCCAGGTACAGGAAGAGGGGCACCCGAAATCGATGCCTTAGAAGGTGAAGTCGGTAATGCATTGGGAATTGCTTCTCAGTCATTGCAATTGGCTCCTTACGACATCTGGTACTATCCCGACTATGACTGGCTCACTATCTACAACGACTCTGTCACCACCATGAACACCTATACTGGTGGGCCACTTCAACAAGCGCTTTCGGCAACAACTACCTTGAATACTTCATGGTATGAATTTGGTAACTACTCGCACAATTTCCAGAGATACGGGTTTGAATACTTGAATGATAATGAAAATGGCCACTTGACATGGCATGTGGGAGATGATCCCACCTTGACTGTTCATGCAAACGCATTGCATCCAAACGGTAATGTCGACTGGAGAAGATTGTCCAAAGAACCCATGGCCCTTATTTTAAATCTTGGTATTTCCAATAACTGGGCCTATATAGATTGGCCCTCTTTGCACTTCCCTGTGGAAATGAGAATTGATTACGTCAGAGTGTATCAACCTCCAGATCAAATTAATTTGGGCTGTGATCCTGAAGATTATCCAACCCAAGAGTATATTCAAAATCACTTGAACATTTATCAGAACGTCAATTTGACCACATTTAAAGATGCTGGTTATACCTTCCCTAAGAACAAGCTCACGGGATGCTGATAGAAAAATGCATTAATTAGAACTTCTATGTAAACTAGAATTAACATCACTTATTTCACATTGTAATGGTAATTGTATCACGACACACAGAGGGTGTGCACCTCAAACTTGTAATCAGGTTCATAATTGTTATTGGCAAGATTCTAATTTAATTGGCTAGTTCACAGCGAATTGTCAATTCAATTTTTATTGTAAACAACTACATTTTCAACTTTAATGAGGTTTATAGCTTCGGCTGTCCTGACCTGTTTTTCACGTTTTTCCAATTAAAATATCGTCCGCACGATTTATCTCCCTTACATACTGGCTGTCAAAAATGGGAATCACACTTCGACTATATGCTCCTGCAGATAGTCTACCCCAAATTTAGGGATATGATCGTTAACTAAGGGCGATATATCCACCGACTATATTGTGTTAATCCCTCGAATAGGAGGGAAGTGTCCGGAATTAGCACTTTCATTCATAAATCATTCATTATTGAACAACCCTTCAGTACGCATAGCATTGGTGAGGCTGATTAATTGCTTTATTGAATTCTCGTTATCAAGGTCAATCCGGGGATAATGAGTGGCCCCTCTATCAACTTCCATGTTCAGGCCCACCAATCAGATTTCCGTATTCCAACCGAGCTTATACGGAAGAACTTCAAGAATATCCAAAAGCTTGTAGAGAAACAAAAGAAACAGGTATACGATGATGTGGCGAAAATAAAAAAGAACCCCAAAATTCCGGCGCTGATGAAGTTGGAGATGGTCCGAAAGATGATCCGTGCATTCGAGCAATATTCAAAGAAGCTCAATCAAGCGGTGGAGAAGGATAAGGAGTATCGATCCAGATTGGGAGCAAGAATTGATAATTTAAAGGTTCTAGAGGATTGCACTATCGTCGAGATAGGCGATACTGTATCCAAAGAAAACGATGGTGGTGAAGCAAAACAGAAGGAAGACGAAGGTGATCCCAAAACAATAGAGGAAGTGGTTTCGTCCAATGATAAGTTGCTAGACCTTCATAACCCAAAGTTGATAAACTGGTACAGAAAGCAAACCAATTTATTGATTATTGATTACTTACTTAAGTCAAACATAAAGAAAGATCATAACATTGGAATTTCTCTTCTTAATAATATCGCCAAAACAGAACCTAAGTTTTTGAAGCTTATCGATTATGATCTATTTGAAAACTTCAATAAGGTGTTCGTATCCATTATTGTTGATCACGACTTAACCCAAATCATTAACTGGTTTAATGAGAACCGTGGGGTGTTGAAAAAATCAGGATCGAATTTGGAATTCGAAATTAATTACTGTAAATTTTTGTCGTTGATTGAAAAGGGAGATATTAACGAGGCTATAAACTTTTCTAAACAATATTTATCACCATATGGAAATCAAGAAAATTATGAACCTAATGAAGTAAAAAACCATGAAATTAATTGGAACAGATTGAAAGAAATAGGGGGCCTCTTGGTGTACATGGCCATAAAAAACACCACGAATACCACCAGTACAGCATCAACATTTTCATATTCAATGATTGTGAACTCCTCTAGATTCAAAGAGTACGAAAAGCTCCTTTCTAACGAAAGATGGGAGAATTTGTCGCAGAGCTTTCTTACTAATTTCATCAAACTATATGGAATCTCTAAGAACTATCCTTTGTTCATTTATTTATCGGTTGGTCTATCTAGTTTGAAGACTAAGTCGTGCTACAGCAACACCGAGAACACAATTTTCAGAAGAGGTAAAGACTCAATTTATCCTGAAGGTGGAAACTTTAAGGACAAGAAGTACCGTAGCCCCGAATACTACTACAGAATACTTCATAAAAGCAACAATTGTCCAGTATGTTCTCCAGAATTATTTGAGCTCAGCCAGAACTTACCTCATGCTCAACTTATCACTAGCATATTCAATAATCCTTTCAAATTGCCGAATGGAAATATTTACCCATTTGGAAAATTGTTAAACCCAAGCGAGAAGTATTTATCGGAGAAAAACACTTTGTTGAGGATGGGTAAAGTTAAGGATCCTTTGACGTCAGAAATTTTCATGATTGATAATTGTGTGAGAGTTTACCCAGCATAGAGAATACAAATTATGTTGTTCTTCAGTATATATATCTATATCTATCTATTTATAGTAATGCACTAATCGGAATCATAAGATTCCTTTTCCTTCTTTTCCCGTTCTAATTTTTCAAAGCTTGCAAATACATAGACCCTTGCATCTCTTTCAGCAGCTGGCTTGGTCGTATCTCTTGTACTGTTGGTTCTTCTGTGGTGATATTCGGGAAACATGCCCCAGTCGAATTTTCCCGATCTCTCGACCCTGTAATCCACGCCTCTTGCTAGGATTTTGATGTTCCAAGAATTGTAAGGTTCTCCTTCAAACATAGTCAATACTATTTTGCTGTCGGATGTTTGTTCCGACGATACATACCCACTGAAATCGTCTTTCTTAACATCATTAACTATACCGAACACCCGCTTGCAACTGTTGAAGTATCCATTAATGAGCTTTTGATGATCTATGATATTTCTTTCGACATCTTTGATTCCCTTTCCGCTATGAGGAAAGTTGAAAATAATAGCATTGACCTTTTGCTTGTCTTTGAAGAGAGAAGTTTTGATCACTTTAGTATTTTTTGTAGGAGAGACAAGTTTCAAGCTCGATTCTAGATTAGTTGCATCTATCTCATGGAGAACTTGTGTACCTGCTTCTTCCAATTCCTTGATATGGTCCTCTGCATTAGGATATTTTGCGATGAGCTCGTCTTTGGAATCAAAACTCGTGGCTATCACATTAGAAGGATCAATGTACCCTTGTTTTACTATTGACAAGGCATAGGAGAAGTCTCCTTCACCTACCAACACAATTCTATCATCATACGTAAAAGGAACCAATCCTTTCTGGACCTTTTTGCTCTGTACCGATTTCCTTTGAGTTCCACTCTTCATCGATTTTAACTTCATGGCTCTCGATTCTTCTTGAGCCTTACTCAAATGAGAGAGCTTCTTTTGCTGCTGCTCCTGCAAGCTATGACGGGCTAGAGCCCCTTTGAGGCCTTTACCACCAAGGTTCTTTCCTTTGAGCTTTCGAGACATAAGAATTTTTTACTCAAAAAAAAAAGTTACTTTGACACTTTTGTTCCATCTGTCCCAACAACATAAATATACAAGAAATAGAGTTTGGATATATCATTCGTTGGTTTCTGCACGATTACTGGGCTATACTTCCTTTTGGCTAATATCTAGTTCATAGCAATTAGGATCTCGAAAAGGCCTTAAATAAAACTAGAGGACTTATCAACTGCGAAGGAGCTACCTAAAGAAGAAAATAAAGCTTAGTTTCCACATCATAATTATGTCATCATTACTCTAGAATCTCTAAAGCTGTCACGAGACGATTATAGGACTTAAGAAACTACTAGTTCATTTGCAGTCAAATTGCTTAACCCAACTCATGAGTTTCTTTGGGTCCTACTTCGTTTTGAACGCCTTTAATTGTTATCCAGTTCTGCTGTCCCTATTCTTCCGTAAAAATGTGGTAAATTTCGGGAGTGTTTCTCAATTCGATTTTTATCTATATCACATTAGTTTACAAGAATCATGCCATATTTCTTACAAAATCTCATCCCTTACAATCAATTTCCATGTAATTTGGGGAATCTAACTTAGGCACCTTTCGACACATTCATCACTAAGTTATCGTTTTCCTTTGTTGTATATTTTCTGGTTAATTTTTGAGTCTCCGGTAGTAAATATGGATAGTTATAGATAAATATCAAACTTATCCCAGAAGGATACCACGCTATTGTGTGGAACTACCTTCTCCCAGGAATGTCCTATTCATAGCTTTTGGATATACGTTCACATTCGAATTTTACTCAAGGATGATGCGGTGGCTCAATGGTAGAGCTTTCGACTCCAGATCGAAGGGTTGCAGGTTCAATTCCTGTCCGTGTCAATTCCTTTCTTTTTTGCTCATATTTGGCAAAAAATTTGTTTGAATTTAAAAAAGAATTTTCCGATACCGGGAGTCGAACCCGGGTCTGCTCGGTGAAAGCGAACCGTGCTAGCCGTTACACTATATCGGATAATTGTATATCTAGTTTGGCCCGGTTATAGCTATGAGACTCTAACACATATACTATGCAGGACCTCTAATCGATATCACCCTCCTCAGTAGAGCTGCTATCAGAGTTGTTGTCTGAGCAATGTCTGACGAAGAATTTTACAGTGAAGAGTCGTACGAATTCGAGTTTGAGGAAGACGACGATGGGGGTAATAGTGAAGAAATAGAAGTGGATGACGTTCAGAACGATTCTAACCTGGGCGAGAGCCTTGTATGTATACTGATGGAGTAACGAACCAGCCTTGAATGGTGTGTCCAAAGGATCCTGGCTACCTTCCAAAGAATTGTATCTAATTCTGAGGTAAAGAACTGGTTGCTAGCGCTTGTTGATAGTTTAACAGTGAACTTGGCGAATTGTTATGTTATCTAGGGACCCACTAACATTCAGGAGCAACGATACTATTCAGCAAAAGCATTGAAATTTGATGATGCCGAAGCAGCGGTCAAGTCATTCAAAGATCTAATTGATAGCTCTAATGGGTCATCAGATCCCGAGACTGCAGAATGGGTCTTCAAGGCTTTCAAACAACTCATGAAGATTAGTTTCAATTCGTCGAACTATGATCAATCCTTCAATTACCTCGGTGATATTTTAAATGTGCTACCAAAAGTCTCAAGTAGCTATGGGTTTGAATCCTTGAGCCGTATAATCAATAATTATTCTGTCTCAAACGAACAAGAGTTCGTGGAAAAGCTCTACAATAGGGTCTTGCAATTTCTTGACGGCCCACAACCCTCGCATGGGTCCAATTTTGAAAGGCTTTGGATCAAAATCACTCTCAGTAAACTAGCCTTGCATTTGGAAAATCGTGATTATGGTCAATGTTCAGATTTGGTTAAATCCATAAATAAAAAATTTGAAGAAGTCCCCAAGCAAATCAAAAAATCGTACTCGTTGGACCTTATTGCTTTAGAGATCCAATATTTTTCAGAAAGACCAGGAAAAACAAATATATCTCAATTGAATAAACTATACAGAAAGAGTCTTGAAAATACAACCACAGTTACTCATCCAAAGATTCTTGGAATTATTCGAGAATGTGGGGGGAAGGTTCAATTTTATCGAGGAAATTATGAAAAGGCAAGACTAGAATTTTATGATTCCTTTAACAATTATGACGAAGCGGGTTCTTCTTCAAAGAAAAAGGTATTGAAATATGTCATCTTGTGCTCATTGTTGACGGAGAATCAATTCAATCCTTTTGAATCTCAAGAAACAAGTACGTACGCCTCTTTGGCGGAATATTCCAGTTTGATCCATCTCATAAAGGCCTATGATAATTCAGATCTCAACGATTTCACTGAATCCCATAATAGAATGAAGTTGAACAACGATCCAATCCTCCAAGATGAAATAATAGCACTTGCAATTGATAAAATTGCTAAGAATTTAACGAAGAAGTGTATTTTAAGTTATCTAAAAGCGTATAAGACTCTCAAGTTTTCTTACGTGAGGAATAATTTGAATTTGAGCCAGAATGAATTGGATGATCTTTTAATGAAGTTGATGATTTCTGGTAAATTGGAAAAGATAAAGATCGATTTCGTGAAGGAAATTATTACTTCTCATGAAACCAACGAAAGTATATTTCCTGTGAATTTAACCCCTCGGGATATATATGTTAATATGAAATTGAGTGATCAGTTGGAGTTTGACCATGGAGTGCCTCCAAGCGATGCTGATAGAATGGAGGTGGATGACCCTATTGTCAATTCTGAACGAGACCAGCGCACCTCCAATGTCTTTGACTATGATTATGGTGGAAGGATGGAAGAGTATCACCTGGATTCTACCGAAAATGTATCCAAGGGTAAGGCTACCATTATAGGTTCGACGATGTCAAGACTTCTTTTTATTGTCGAACAGCCAACAAAGCAAGCTGATTGGTTGGATATTATCAATGAATGGTTTAAATTGTTGCTAACAACAATTCCCAGACCAGCAAATAATGAGATGAGCCAAAAAGACCAAGTTGAATTTAGACAAAGAAATGAAAGTGTGGTCAATAATCTTCCTAGGAATCCTAAGGAAGCAGACACCGAAGGTAAAAGTAACGTTGCGAAAGACGCGGATGATGCCGATGATTATAGCAATGACGCTTTTGATGTGGAAATACATAAAACTGAATTATTATCCCAATGGAAAAATCAGCTTGATGACTATTATAATAATCTCGTAAAGTTACCTTAATTAAGATTGGTGGGCAGGATGACATATATAGAGAATAAATTACATTTTAAAATCTTTTAGATGGATATACGAATATGATTTTGTAGCTGAACCATAATTATAAAAGGCTACTAATATGTGTTTACTGTATTAATTCCCTTAGTCAGATAAGGCTTATGGGTCAATTGTAATTTGGGACATTGAATATGTAGCTGAGCATGGTAAATACAGTCACAATAGTAGTAAATCTCAGACTACTGACAGAAAAATTTATATAAAGAACCGAAATCTTTTCCTAATGTACACCAAACACTCTACCATATCAAAAGTATGTTAACTAAAGTGTATTATAGTATCAAATGATTAGAATTAAATGCGTTATCGTCATGATGTATCCGTATTGACAATGTTTTCGGATGCAATTTGAAATCAACTAACACCTACATGAAGATACTATCATTGCAAAAGAGTTGAATACTAACATATAGATAAGACGGTAGCTCCCGATTCCTTTTGGTCTTGTAATAACTGTGTCTAATGATTTCATAACGACTGAACGACTCAACCAAGACCTAATTGTAGCTTTTGTAAATCACCTGGCGAATAACGATACATATCACCTAACTGCTGAAAAAAAGAAAAAAATACCCTAACCTCGTTCAGGCATCGCCATGTTGGCATCCGCTAGGTCGGCTGGTTTAAGGCAGGAAGGTTTTCTAGTAATCAAACTAGAAATGCAAAAACAAATGCGCAAACCCGGAATCGAACCGGGGGCCCAACGATGGCAACGTTGGATTTTACCACTAAACCATTTGCGCTAGAAGAAATGATTCTGCCCAGGATCGAACTGGGGACGTTCTGCGTGTTAAGCAGATGCCATAACCGACTAGACCACAGAACCTTTTCTATACACCATTTCAGTTCAGGTATAACTTATTCCATAGTTTCAGCAATTATTTGGTACATATACGACCATGAAAGTACCCAGGAAGATATAGGGCACCAAAAGTTCTTCCTCTAGGGCCACAAGTGGTATGGTTCTTCAAGCCCTGCTTAAGCTTGTAGGTAAGTTGAATGCGAGAGTACATCCCATTGAAAAAATAAATGAAACTAAATCGTTCCAGCAAACGTTTCAATTGTTTTGTGTATTATTTAAAGATTATTTGATTTATGTTGCGAAAATTTGACCAGCTAATTAATTGAATAGTTGGCGATATTTTTCTTTGTAGCGAAGAGAAAATAACGGTTATAACATTAAGTTCATTTGGAAGATATCACTAAATCGAAAAAGGAAACTAGAAACTAAATTGGGGTATCATGAGAAAAGAAATGTTATGAAATAGAAATATTAAAGTACAGAAAATAACAAGAGGAACCTCTTAGACGAACATCTCAATTTATGAAATCAAATGAGGTAAGTCAAAGGTATCAAGGCCAAGACTATGACTGGTTGTTTTAAGAAACTGGCACCACTGTCGTAGGTATTAATAACTCTAGAAGAGCTAGGTGCCGAAGATGGAGAAGATGTAGAGGATTCAACAGAAAGAGTGGTGGCAGCTGGAGAACCGGCCGTGGTAAGAGAAGACGCTTCAGGAGGAGGTTTCGCTGCAGCCGTTGAGGTTGGAACGGTTGCGGCTGCTGGGGAAGATTCTTCGGGTGCTGGTCCTGCTGGAATAGATGCTTCTGGTGCTGGGGTGTCACTGGTTTGTTCTGGTGCTGAGGCAGCCTCCGTGGTTTGTTCCAGCTCTGGTGTAGCCTCAGTAGTTTGTTCCGGGGCTGGTGCAGCCTCCGCAGTTTCTTGTGGTGCTGGAGCCTCTGTCTGTTCGGGTGCTGGAGCTGCCTGGGTAGTTTCTTCCGCCGGTGAAGTAGATTCTGGTGTTTCCACTGGCGAAGCAGAAGTTTCAGGAACGCCAGTTTCGGTCTCGTTGAAGTAAGGGCCGAAACCGCTCATAGGTGGAGCAACATCGACGGTCGATTTTCCTGGGGCTGGTGCAGTCGTGGTTTCTGCCTCAGGGCAAACCGTGGTAAACTCGGTGGTGGTATCGGTGACAGTGGTTTGGCCATTGGAGTCGGTGGTAGTAAGATGAATTACCTGAGTACTTGTCACAATATCACCAGGTTTAGGTGGTGCTGGAGCAGGAGAAGAAGAAGAAGATTGGACCTCGCTAATGGGACAAACGGTGGTATAGACCGATTCCACGTTTTCAACGGTGACGGTGGTGGCGAAGGTAGTCAATTCCGACTCTGGACAGGTGGTGGAGGTATCTGTAACTATGGAGTCGACGGTGGTAGTAGTAGCAACCACGGTAGAGTTCGCTGGCATGGAATATGCACTGACAGATGCTGCCAATGCAAGAGAAAGAAATGCGTACTGCATCAGAAACGAAAGTAAAGAGTTGGAGTCAAAGAGCGATTCGAATTGGATATCCTGGAAGAATGGCAAGACAACCAAACACCCCATATATGTATTCAGTCATGGGCCAGTACAGATATACCATCGAAGACGTCTTTTGTTTACCAATTGGCCCGATGATACACCAGGTAATTTTGACGAGCGGGTGCAAAAAATGACAGCATTGACATACGTCAAAGCAAAAGAATGGAAAACAACGGAAAAAGCGGTGCTTCGATACATTTGCGCTTCCAAAATAGGATCTGACACTGAGCTATACGGGGGCTGCTGACTCCGTCATGACAGAAGGGGAAACTCTTCTGCGAGCTGCAGAGAACTCGATTGTGATAGTGTGCGATGAAGCGAACGAGGAACAATTGTGCTGAGAAAATACCAAGAGCGTTGGATTTGGCAGCACCAAACTAAAACCCAATTCCCAAGGGGCCGCTAACGGTGCAAGATAGTCGTCCCGTGCCCCTATCATATACAAGAGTAATATTGAGACCGGCTGCAATGAAATGAACATTTTGACAATCGCAGTGAGATCAACTTCAACACCGTTCTATTTTTCCGGTTTAAAAAGCATAAGTGAGAGATCACGCTCAAAACGTGACAATTAATCAACGTCTGTAGTATCAATACAAATTTCATGTGGTTTTATTTCCGATGCTACAACAATACGGTTAATAGTAAACGAACCAACAGTTGGAACAGGCGTGGATGCCAGTTTTCCGCGTGCTGCATATATTGCATTACTTTGGAAAAACCAAAACATACACGTTCCTGACTGGTTGGATTATTCTGTAGCATGCGAGTTACAGCCAGGGCCCACGGTCGCCAAAGTATCGGCAGTTGCAGCCCGCATCCTGCATCCTGCGACTGAAATCGGATGCCAAGCACCAGCTGCAGTGGAGACAAGTCAAGGTTTGTAATATTTTTTTACTTTCTGCAAAAACATTGCGCACATGGAAAAAAATATTAAGGGTTTTTCGCATCCAGTGCTGGCTGGCAGGAAAAGGGGGGGCGCAAGCATTTCAAAGCTACGATGAGTAATTAATCTCGTATATTAAGAAGTTCAACGAGTTTGAATGAAAGGGTAATAATAGAATAGTAGTAGTGTAAAAATAGTACAACATCAAATATTGATGAACGAAAATTGCAATTTTATCTGCTGCCATCAACAGAACAATAGCTGTTGTCAGAATAGAACAATCAGCCGGAAGACCTGTCAAATGGAGCTGCCATTGCCCGCGAAAAGAACATAGAAACAAACCAAATTAGTAATGTATGACTTAGTTGATTTAAAGGAAGTAAGCCAATGGGACCAATGCAAGAGCAACCAATGAGCCAGCAGAGGCAGCAGCGGCACCGTTGTTGAAGGTACTGATAGCTGGGGCAGTGGAGGCAGCAGCTGGAGCAACGGCTGGGGAGTTACCAGCTGGGGCAACAGCTGGAGAGTTACCACCAGCTGGGACAGCGGTGGTGTAGACGGAGGTTTGTTCAGCACCCTTGGAGGTCCAGACGGTGGTGATAACCTTGGTGACAGCAGCAGGAGCTGGAGCTGGAGCAACAGTCTTTTGACCTGGGGCCAAGGTGACTGGGACAGAGGTGGTGCAAACGGTGGTGTAAGCGGTACCTTCAGAAGTGTAAGTAGAAGTGTAAACGGATTCAGTGCTAAGAGGACAGTAAGTAGTGTAGACAGTGGTTTCACCGTTAACAGTTTCAGTGGTAAGACCCTTGGTGGCTGGAACGGCAGTCTTGTGACAAGCGTTGTCGGAACAAGAGGTGATGGTGATGACAGTGGTAGATTCGTCGGTGACAGTAGCAGTACCACCGTTACCGTTGTCGGCACCAGAAGTTGGAGCATCGGAAGGAGCAGCAGAGCTAACATCACTGACATCGAGAACTTGGAAGGTGTTGGAAACACCGGTGACTGGGTCACCAGTAAGAGTCTTCAAGTAAGCAATGAAGTCATCTTCAGCATCTCTGGTGTCCAATTGGGTAGAAGCACCCATCAATCTTCTTCTGATAGCAGCAGTAGAGTTGCTACCTGGGTTTTCTTCTCTGTGACAGTAGAACAATTGAGCTGGGTCCTTTTGGTACAAGTCAATGGCTGCGATTTCAATAATTCTACCAGCGTTAGCAATGTCGTTCCAGAACTTTTCAGCAGCGGCAACGGCATAGTAGAAGTCAACAGTGTAGTTTTCAGTAGTGTTGAATCTGAAAGAGACTGGCAATTGAGGAGCAATTGGGAATGGACAGACACCAGTGTCTAAGTCCACGGTACCGTAGTTAACACCGTTAACGACACAGGCAACGTCTTTGGCAACAGCGGCGGTGAAAAGGGCTGAAACAGCAGCGAGGGAGGCAATCTTAACCATTATAGCGAGGGAATAGTACTAGCGAAAGATGAAGATAAAACTACAGGAGGCAGGATGGGTGGACTTTATAGGGCTGGATCAAATGTTTGGAGTGCCGCAAAAAGATGCCGGGAGCAATTTTTGGGCCGGCCAAAAAAATAATAGACACCAATTATTCATAACGTAAGTGAAGGTGACCGTGGGCGGTTGGTCAATATGAGAAATATTATCTAAATGATACGTCCTGTTTGTATGCGTACATTAAAAATTCTCAGAACAAGGTTATTTTTAGTCGTATTTTTTACGATTCCATTTATACATCATGCATGAACTTAAAAAAGGAACGAAATTCCTGGAAAACTGGGCCCAATCGGGTGCTGGTACTCCTGGACTGGGACTGGGGCCAAAGAAATAGAAATTATGGACTATGGAAAACTGCCCTTGCTGCTGATCGGTATTATTACACGAAAACTGTGCATTGTTATCTTACCCACTTTTCTACCACCGACCTGCGGCTTGGTCACAGATCGCCGCACATGGCCCGATCGTATCTTTGATGATAATCGTATTTGTATTTGTATTTGTTATGAGTTTCCTTTCTAGACGTTGTGTGATGGTGGGGTTCCGCCTCATCTATGGCATTCTCGCTGTACCCCATGCAATCGTTCGTATGATAGATCTTCGTTGGTGGCTCAGTGCATCATCGCGTTTGGCGACACTGGCAGATCTCGGGCGTGCGTAGCACTACAGTGCATGGCAAGATACATTGCCTGAGGCACGGTCAGTCAACGGTGCGGCTCACCAGAAAAATCGACCGGTCTCCCAACCTAAAACCGCCATGCACGAAACGTGCGCTCCCGTGGTGTCTATCTCCACAATCCTATTATACCATGTCGATTGTTCTGAGTGCCGACAGCTTATTAGAATGTAGCCGATATTTACCATTCAGGGGCTTCATAGTATGGAGCTGTTGGCATAATTGGGTTTTTTGACACCCCAGCGGTGGTTTCCCGAATGATCCGCATCAAAAGCAAACACTCCTTGCAACCATGATTTGGCGTCGCTGGTAATAATCTGTTACCGCGTTCAGCCTTCCTCCTTACTGCTTGCAGTACATATCTACCGGTAATTTGCGTCTAAATTTCCAAAGATTCTCATGCACACGCCGTATTATTAATGCATCTATAAAATATTCTGTCAACAAAGGGATGGATTTTTTTGAGTTCCAAAATGGGTCGGAGTTCGGAAAAAAAAATTGGGGGGAGCCAATCCAGCCCCCGCTACTTTAGCTACAGGAACGGATTTAGGTAAGGTACATATCAAAGGCAAGAAAAACTGTAGCCACAGACGAGACGAACTGCAAAAGCATGTAACGGCACTGCCATACATCTCCAAAGCGTTAGATATTTGACCGCATTGGAACAGTTTCGGAAATTCCACGACTCTCTTGCATAAGTTGCGTGAGTTCTATCGTATTGAAAGCAGCAACATTCGATCTCGAAACAGACTCCCGCAACTGAAATCCGTAACCCCTCAATGAAACACCCAACGTTGGTGAGTCCCGGTGCGTACACTAGAAGGTGGATCTAAGGGCGTACCACACACAAAAGTTTTTTGGCAGTATGCAAGATCCACATGAACTGTTCCAAACAGGATTTATTTGTTTAGAAAAGTCTAACAATAGATGTACATGCATGTGGAGTCAAGAAAATCTCTCTCAAGGAATTTATTTTTTAATATTATGTATTAAAAGTTATCAACTACACTACGATCTGCCATGAATCCCCCATCTGCACCTACAGCAATCAGCAATCGACCCACCGCTAGTGGACATTGGGTCAGTAGGGAAAACGAATATAGCGCCTCTGTATGGAAGCAGACTGAAAAGTATACAATACGGCTGCATGGGGAATCCCATTGCCCGCTTTAATCAACGGCTGCTGTACTCGAGTACGATTGCTAGTGGGACACAATTATGACGTCGCTATTTTTGTAGTGTAGCTTGCTCAATATGGATCAGTCAATATCCTCTTGGCAAGTTGGCAAATGTTCTGATACTCCATAATTCCCTATCTTGATTCAAATAATTTCCGCAGTTCATGGGTTAAAGTCCGCCAATTTCTTACTATCCTGCTGGGTCTCATCAATGTTCCAATCGTCGGCACCTGACCAGTCCACCTGGATCTTCCTCAATTTGGACATGTCGGTATTCTTCAAGAATTTGGCTTTCTCTTTGGACCAGTCGTCCTGTACATCGTCAAACGCCTTGTTCCACACCTTATCATAAACCTTCTTGATCTTGGCTTCTTCCTTCTGTCTGCTCTCTTCGAGGGCCATCCACTCCATATGCTTCAAGTCATCGCTGGAAGGTTCGTAGATGTGCCAGATAACATAATGCGGCAATCCAATAACGGAATAGCCCATGCGCTTACTCAATTTCCCAAAGGCTTCGGTCTCGGCGTGTTTTTCAAACGAAAACGCTGGGAAATGGGACCCCGTCCGGAACACCTTGGCCTTGGTCAAAATGGACACTCCTCCAATTCCGTCCAACTCCATCTCCACCTCGGGGTCGCCATAAGGGTCTCGTAAGTACGCCAAGTGCGGCCTCCATGTCTGGTATTCCACGTAGCCTTCGACAATACATGCATCTTCGCCGAGGGTATCCGCCAACTGCAACCCTCCGTCGGATTCCTGCCATGAGTTCAAGTCATAGGGCTGTTGGTTTCCTAACCAGTCCGGCAATGGTCTCCACACGTTGGGAACAATAACGTCTTTGTCATGATGCATCAAGTCTTCCAAAATAGTGGGTGGCACGGTCTCCACGTCCGCGTCACGCCAGTAAACAAACGAATGGTACGGTTTGATGGCCACGGTCCACAACCAGTTTCTGGCACGCGCCATCAACTTTCTTCTTGGACCTTGTGCCGCGAACCCGTGTCTGTCGGAGAACCCTTGACCAATTACCTGGCCAAAGTCCTTTTCAAAGATTTCGATTTCGCCGAACCGTTTGGCGGGGTTGGGGTCGTTCTGTACCTCGTTCAAATGCTTCAACAACGACCCCATGGTGTCATCTGAAGAGTCCGACACCAAAAACGCCAAATCAATGAGATTGTGCGGGTAGGTCAAGTTCTTCATATGGCCGAAAAACATCGGCAAGTGAGCGGCAGCATCTCTCAATGGCACACAGAACAACACCCGCTCATCGTGCTGCCATCCATTGGCCTGGCCACTGTATTCGGCCAAGTCAAAGTACTGCACTCGAGGAATCCCGGTGAAATCAGGACTGTATAACGTAGTGAATGCCGCCAAAACGTTCACTCTGAGAATCACGTACACCACAAGAACGGCGAATGTGACTACTGCCATTCTGGCAGCGGTAAATACCTTCTTAAGGCTCAGAAACGACACTTTGGTCGGCTGTTCTGGTTTGGTTTCGTAATCGTACGGAGTCATTTGCACACTTTGAACCATTTCTGCAAATTCTCCGGTTTGGTGGTGCAATATCGGGGCCACGCCTTTCTTTCGGGTCCCGTACTGCTAGTACCAGATGGTCTTTGGAATGAAAATTTTCCGAGACGGTGATTCTTGAGCTGGATGGTTGAGTTCAGCAGACTTCACCAAAAAGTGATCCTATTGGCTGGGCAGTTTCTGGCAAAAAGCAGGCTATTCTCAGCGGGTTGGTGGTTGCAGTAAACGCTGGAATGGATCACCTCGTACGATATATCACCACTAAGAGCTATTGTTGGTAGCACTCAGCCCGAATCGTGAAAAGCGAGAATCAAAAGGCATTAGCTTTAGTCACGTGGGAGGGGCCTCCTTCTACGGCGATCATAACCAAAATGTAACTTTATTACGGGTAATTTGTAACTCTACATAACGGAAACCACAGACGTACCGTCCTGGAACCGGGTTCTGAACACCCGGTTGGCGTTGGTAAACATTCCTTCCTTCAACGATACCACAATAAATTGGGACCCTTTGAATCGAGTTTTGATGAGATGACCAATGTTTTGGGTGTGCGACAAATCGAGGGCCGCGTCCACTTCATCGAGAATGTACATTGGTGCTGGTTTGAACTGAAGGAGGGCCATAATCAACGAAAGGGCCACCAACGACCGTTGTCCTCCCGATAATTCTACCAAACTCTCCTTCCACACCTCCCCGAGCTTGACCTTAACTTCAAGACCTTTAGTCACGTCCATCATGTTCACAGGAACAAGCTTGGTGAATGATCCGGGCAATAAATCACTGAAGATTTGTCCGAAATCAACCGAGACTTTTTGATACGTAGAATTCAAGGTATCTCGTTTATATCCATTCAATTTCTCTATCGTGTTCACGATCTTTGTCTTGTCCTTTTCAATCGTTCGCACCATATGCTTCAAAGATGCTTCCTTTTTCTCAACATTATCAATCATACTCATGATATTGACATTCACCTTGCGCTTCATACTCTGGAATTTCTCTTCAAGCACTGCCAATTGCGAGTAGGATTCCTCAAGATTGACATTGGGGTATTGTTGAATAAGATTATCCAAAATATTTGAGTCAGTAACCCAATCATGCTCATTGATAATTTTGTCCAAGGCCCCCTTTAAATTGTTAGTTATGCTGGACGATTTCTCGATGTCATGACTTAATTTCTGGGTTTCTAGTTTGTGCTCATTTAATGCCTCATTTTTCATTTTGATTATTTTAATAAGTTCATTGATTTCTTCATCAAGGCCAAGCAAGTTAGCTTTTTCTTCTTCAAGCTCCGCCCGTGTTATACTCAACTGATCGTTGACTTGGCCAATTTGCTCAACAGTTTGTACTCCTTTCTCCTCGAGTTCTTGAACTACATTTGTACTATTCTTGAGGCCATCTTGTAAATTGACCAATTCAGATTTGAGTTGTTCATTCTCAATCTGCATAGCTTGAAATTCATCCGTTTTATTGTTAACCTCGGCTTGTTTTTTGTTCATTTCTTTCTTCAAGGAAGCAATTTCCTTCTTGAGATTATTTAACTTAGACCCTTTATCACTGTTAAACTCTGCTATGTCCTCTTCAATTTTTTTAATTTCGTCGTGGTAAGTTTGACACTTTTGCTCTTCTTCTATTATTTGCTGTGTCAACGTGGAAATCTCCTTCTCGTTGGCTTCATTTTGCCTTAATATCATTGACGACGGATTGTTGTCCAACTTCTTCTCTAACAAAGATAATTCATACTTTTTCAACTTTAAATCGTTCTGCAACGACTTGGTACCACTAACAACGGTCTCCATCCGACTGAGTTCACTCCTCACGTTTTCAAGTTGATGAGTCACCTTATTCAAATTATTCGAGATGTTATTCACCCTTTGAATTTTAATCAAAATAGATGAATCATTTCTGCGCGATCCCCCAGATAAATTTCCCTCTGGGTCATAAATATCTCCTTCGTAGGTAATAGATCTCGATTTAATTTTGGGATCAAACGTTATGGTTTTCGCCGTTTGTGGATCCTTGCAAATAAAGGTCGTACCAAAAATATATTCCATCGCCTTCATCAACTCATCCTCGAACTCAATCAAATTCATTGCCAACTCTACCTTATCGGGAGCTAGTTGCTTGGCATACTCAATGACATTCTTATTAACTGATCTTGCATTGATTTTGTCCAATGGTATAATAGTAACTCTTCTCCTCAATTGACCCTTTTCTAACAACTGACTGGCAACTTCTGAATTGTCCACAACAACATTGTAAAGCCTATTACCGGCACATATTTGGAGAGCCAAAGCTTGGGAATTAGACGATTCTGGCAAATTGAATAACTGAGCCACAATACCTCTCACCAATTCATCATTGAAATTTGCAGAAGGTCTTGAGTAATTAAAACCAATATTTCCTACTTCCCTTTCAAGGTAACTTAAGTCACTCTTCAATTTGTTAGCTTGTGCTACTAAGCTAGCTTCCTCATCCTTCAATGTATTGATCAAGTTAGGATCAAATCCTAACTTGGCGTTCAATTCTTTTTCCATAGAGTTGATCTCTTTTTCGTAATTTAACTTACCCTTAAGAAATGTTTCATTCTCAGATTTAGCTTTTTCTAACTTTATGTGATCATTTTGAATTTGATTTTTCAAATGGGTTATTTTAAGATTTGAAGTTTTAATAAAGTTTTGACTAGTATTCAATTTTTCTTTTACATCATTCAATTGTGCCGTATAACCGGTACTAATACCACCAGAGGCAGATAAACCAGTTGATAATGTGGATAACAACTCTTCTTTCTTGTTAAATTCATTCTTAGCCTCGTTCAATGCATCATTGGACATGTTGAAGTCTTGTTCGAAAGATTGATACATTTCAAGATTTTTCAGAAGTGTATTTTGGATTTCAATGATCTGTGCTTCAATCTTGGCCCTTTTATTTTTTTCTTCATTCAACCCTTCTTCAATTAGGTCTTTTGATGTCGTGAGTCTAGTAAATTCATTTGTCAATTTTGATTCACTTTGTTCCAACTCTTTCAATTTTCCATCATTTTGCAACTCCGATTCTCTTTGCAATTTAACTTGATTTAAATCATCGTTCAAGTTTTGAATCTCACCAGCAAGTTTGTCATTTTCTATATGAAGGAATGCTAATCTTGATTCACTGTCACTCAAGTTATTAGAATGGTTGGTGAAGTTCTTGGACAACTTCAAGTAATCATGTGCTGCTACTATACGGGATAACTTTTCAAGGTCAATTTGTGTTTGTTGGTACTCCAAGAAATTTCTCTTTTCTTTTCTGAGCTTGTCCAATTTAGGCTCTATTTCTTCCTTTAAAAGGTTTCTGATCTCTGTCAACTTGGCTTCTTTTTTGGCCATAGTTTTTTGAGCTTTATCCTTACGTTCTTCGAATGTCCTTGTCCCTGCCGCCTCTTCTATCAATGACAATATCTCCGATGGCTTCATACTGAGAACCTTTGTAATTTTACCTTGCATGATCAAAAAGTTGGGGTTATTAATATTCAACTGGACTGATTGAAATAAGTTCAAAACTGTTTGCTGTTGAGCCTTGTGACCATTAATTAAGTACTTAGAGCTTCCACCTAGTATTATTTGTCTGGTGACAGAAATGGTGGAACAATTTTCGAAGCCAATGGGAGATTTCGAGATCTCATTATTATTAAATACAATGGTGACACTAGCTTTAGTCACACCAGCTTGTCCTCTTTTATAAATCAAGTCCTGCAAATTGGATGCTCTCACAGTCGACATCGATGCTATACCCAACACAAAGCAAATGGCATCTAGAATGTTCGATTTGCCCGAACCATTAAGACCAGTGATGGCGTTGAACTGGTGATCCCAACCGGAGATAACCGTACGTGTAGCGTACGATTTGAAGCCATCAATGATGAGTTCCTCTACCTTCATTTTCAGAGAAGTGAACAAGTGGGGGGAACGTGTGTATGGCTGTTTCTGGGGGTTTAGGATTAGACTTGGAGTAGCTGTTTGGTTGCAAGCGTTTGTTGATGTGAACGCGTGTGATGTCGACTTCCTTATCGGGAAGTGTATAGTTGTGCGAGCATTATTGGGTTTGGTGCGCACAATCCCCAAGAAGATAAAGGTGCCAGAAATTCAATAATACCATTATTCTCCTATGAAATGTATCCTTTTGGATACTCCTACTTTTTTTAACTTTGGTTGGGAACTTAAGCTCAATCTGTCATTAAATGTAGTACCTTTTCAAGATTACAAGCGACATAATCTGCCAATCCAACCCTTACGATAGATTTTTGGCAACCAAAAGGCCCATGTGAAATACTTGTATATATATTTAACAACTCTATGGATATTTAGTTAGTCAAACTGCTTTATAAGGCCGATATTTCTATACTTTGCTAGTATATGTGGTCACGTGCTTCAATATCCCATCACAAATTTTCAGCCATTTATACATATTGTACTTTAGCCCCAGATTCTACAAGCTCATGCATTCTCTATATCGAAAGGGTCGAGTCTTTGTACGATATGGGTCGAACTCATCCAGACCCAAACTGACTTTGGTACCTCAGGAACTAAGGAATCACTACAAATACTTCCCCACATCATCGGTTCCGAAATTATCTCCCACTGAAAATGACCAAGGAAGGAGAAATTTATTGAAGAACTTGCTCAAATCTACAGAAAAGCACCTGCTTCGTCCAAGAGGCAATTATTTTGATCCAGCGAACTCGCGGTTAGATTTAGCGGTCAATAACTCTGTTCTTTTCGATAGGATCTCGGAAGCTACTGCTGATAGAACCACCAAGAGGTTTGACATTCCCTCTAAGAACTGGAAAGACGGTCTCCAAAAAATATTGATCCGTTCAGGAACTGCTAGTAAAGAAGAGATATCAAGGGCCAAAAAAGACATTCAAAATTGCATACTTAATGCCACCATAAGTTCAGAGGTGATCAATGATGCCATCAATGTCGGGGACTTGGTAACATTATATGATGATAATGTGAATCTCTACCTTGTGGTAGAACTCCCCGATACACTCGGTTCTGCTTCGTACACATTTATCAATAATGAAGGTGAAGTGGTGTTCGCGAAGAGATCAGCAATAAAGGTACGATTCCCGGGCGTAATCCCCTTGAAATATCACGACATTGTGCGAAGTTTGGTCCAGTTGGAAAAGAAACATCTTGACATTGCTCCTGTGGGTGTGGCCAACGATAAATTCACCAAATCCGCTGCGTCGTTACCCGATGAATTACAGGCACTGGAAATTAAAAATGGCTCCTCCAAATCACTACTAGAACGGACCGCCAAACAAGAGACTGTCGACAGCGACGAAAGCCTTTCCTCCGACAGAGACGATTTTCTCGTTGCCCTGGCATCGTCCCAGTTGCTCACCAATTCCAACGTCAACACTTATCATGTTCCCATTGAAGCACGTATGTTCTACTCCAAGGCCTTGACCGATGTTTCCATTAAAGCGTTTGAACAGCTCTCTGTGGTGAATAGCAAATTGGAATTGTTGCACCGTATGCTTCAGTATGACCACAATAATGATTTGATCAGTTCTTCCAGAGCAATCTCCACCTTTGAGATATTGTACCATCTTGAAAACATGGATTCTACGAATCTTAACGAACCCCAAAATTCAACTGCCCATCTTGGTAAGCCACTCGTTCTTCCTGTGGATTTTGAATCTAAAAAGTACCCAATTTCTACATTCTTAGCTCTAGTTATTAGTCTTAGAAAACAGTCGAGATTGTGGAATATAATAGAGGTAAGTAAGAGCTACTCCCCCTCGAGTGTCACCATCTTACCTATTAAAAATGTCGAGTTGATCAATAATGTTATTTCATATTTGAAATTCAGAAGAGGTGACCAGGAATTCGCCAACTACGTCATGAAAAAAATCGATAACCGCCCTCGTTATTATGATGAAATTGTTCAATTGTTAAAAGATTATGTCGCTGGCAATTTCACAAGTGATCCTGTTTTGGAAACGTTGTTGGTGGGAATTATTCGGCGCGTGGACAACAATTTGGGTCATGCTGAAGCAACGTACACCTATGAATACTCTAAGTCCAGAGCATACGATTTACTCACAAGTATTTCTGGTAATGAAGTACTTCAAAACCCAGGAACGTGGTCCAAGTCTCTAGCCATTTCCAATAATATTAGTGTAATGACAAGTATGGCCAACGATTATTACGAGCTTATTGATGACAGTGTCAAGGTACAAGATTTAGCGAATAAGAACTTGATTGACTCCTCTATAATGAATCACGACACCTTACCATCTCTCGAGAACTTTAATTCCTCCTTTGGTGGTGAAGCCAGCAAGATCACTGATGATTTTTTTGAATCAGACCCTCTCGCCTCACTAAGGGAGGATTTTAGTTCAACTCCAGTCTACTGCATTGACTCTGCAGATGCCCATGAAATTGATGATGGTTTATCCCTTGAGCAGGATGCTGGAGATTACGTCGTTTCAACGCATATTGCGGATCCAGGCTCATTTATTAGACCCCAATCAATTATCAGTTCCATCGCTTTCAACAAGGGAAGAACCACTTACTTGCCCGATGGACCATCGATGATGTTACCAAAGCTTGTTCCTGACTTGTCGGGCTTGGGTGTCGATGGCAGAATGACGAGAACGTTTGTGGTCCAATATAGATTGAATAAGGATATTCTTGATGACTACATTAATCAAAAACTTCAGGATGACCAGTATGTTCTTCCCCGGGAAACTTTGATACAGATTCAGGATCAAGTTAAAACCACAACTCAAATCAAGGTGGGGATAGCCAGTAATTTCCCACAGGGGTTCACTTATGCAAAAGTGGACGAGCTATTAGGCGATCAAAACCACATAGCGTCCTTCAAAAATGGTGATAAGGTTGATTCCCACTTCTTGAACCTTTTTAAACTCTGGAACATCTCAAGCATTTTTCATAGAATCAGAGTTGATCTTGGCGAAGGAACCGAATTCTCATTGAATTCTTCCAACATTAAAGTAATTTCCCAAGATCACAAAGAGACAGGCAGCATTGGATTTAGGACTATCAAAGATGGTTACGAAATAACTCTCGATTCAAATCAAACTATTCAGGTGCTTTCTTCCAGGGGACTGGAATCTAAATCGCAATTATTGGTTTCTGAGCAAATGATTGCAGCTAATCATTGCAGTGCCATATTTGCTCAGAAAAACAATATCAAGATCATTTACAGATCACAAGAAATGATATTAGCGCCAGAAGTCAAGGCTAGTATCAATACAATCGTTCAGCAGAGTGTCTCTTCAGGGGAAAAGATCAGTGAAGAAAACTTGAGTAAAATTTTATCGGTACTCACTGGAGCCAAAACCCAAACTCAACCTAGGAGACACGAATCTTTAGGAGTGGAGGCATATACTAATATTTCCTCTCCATTAAGAAGATACACCGATATTTTGAACCATTGGAAGTTTCACCAGTTTTTGTTAGGAAAAGAAGTATTGAGTTTAACCGATACTAATTTGCAATATATCGGGAACCATCTACAAAGTATAGAGAGTATCAACAAACATGTGCAAAGGTTTTCATCCAAATTCTGGGAAGGTATTTTTTTGAAGAAATACTTGCTGTTGCTCAGTCAAGGCAAAATAAATGAATCCGAAAAGATCAAATTCAAGGTGTTAATTAGGTCCACCCCTAAAAATGGAAACTATGTATTGGTCGACGTATTAGGGTTTAACAATTTGATGTCAAAATTAGAAATTACCCCCAAATTGGAAAAATTATTCAAAGAAAAGGTATTGAAGGTTGGTATGATCTTGGAATCAGAAAACCTCGAAATTACCAGTGTTGATTTTATTGAGGATGAATTGGTTATGGAATATAAATAGATATGTAAATAGACGTGTAAATAGACTTGAAAGGGCTTGTATATTTAACAATGTATAGATATGGTTAGAAACTCGAGCGCAAAACAGTAATCATGTCCATTTTGCTATAATTCCCATTGAGGCTGCTCCAATACAAAGGTTCATGAGCGCCCACACTGTGTGGGTGGTTCCTTGATTTCCCTTGAATTGTGGAGAAAAGAAGAAGTCATACGCCATAAGCTCTACCAAACTGTTATAAATAAGAATCCCAGCGCAAAATGCATCGAAAACACCGGTTGTTATCAAAGCCTCTCTAGAATTTGGAGGATAGGTTTGTCTGACTGCTAAACCAATTGCGATAGAAATTGGCGTAGTGAGAGAATACGCCAAACTGAGGGTCCAAGGAACCCACCATTTTCTCTTTGGCCATGGGGTGGTTGCGAATCTTGTTCCCAACCCCAATCCCTCAAGCATCTGATGGAAGCAAATCGCAATGTATAACGTCTTAAATTCTTCACCAGCAATTGCAATCGATAGCCCAACAAATACAGAATGAAACACGATTCCAAACTCGAGAAATAAACTGTTTAGAATTTGCTCATATACTGATTCTTGGGGCGTATCATCCACCAAATCAATAGATTCATAGGTTGCAATAACGGCTGTTTCTTCTTCATGTTCTTCTTCTTCTTCTTCTGCTGCTGCTTTGCAACATGGCACTTCACTTTGGCTGCGGTATTGCAGATCCATCAAGTGCGATGGGACCCGTAATTTAGCTTCCATCTTTCTATGGGCCCAAACATCAATGAAAAATATGACAAAAACACCCATAAGAGCAATGGCTTCACTCCAAGGGTATTCGAATGACTCTCCTAGACATGGATCAGTAAGCGATTCGTGGGCCTCTGCCATCAAATGACAGAAGCCAGTAGCAATAATTACTCCAGCACCGATATATCTTGTGATGAAAAACACCCACGATGGTAGTTTAATCCAAGAGCACTCCTTGGCGATCAACGGGAAAAATGATCCTATAGCAGAAACCACAAGTAGCACAAATACACTGGAGATTCTTGCTGCAAGAAATTCTCCATTATAGTCGTTTCCAGAGGAACAAGTATCTCTCTGGCTTATTTTGGAAGATGAATAAGACATTTCCAGGCGGTTTGACTTTGACGTGAATATACTGCAATTTTCCATTTGAAGGTTTCCTTCACATTGCTTTAATATACTCTCCTAGGAAAATGATCTAAAATGTATTTAACCTCCAAGGTGAAAGTGACCCAGTACTTTCATTTACTACAGTAGTGGTTAATACAGACGGGCAAATTTTACGTCTGAAAGCATCTTTTATTGGAGCTGATGAGGCCAAATAGACAGGAATGTTCAGATGCTCCCCTATTGACTGGTTTGGTGACATCCAGTCTGTTAAGAGAAGCTTATAGGTCTTGCTTGTGTTACGGGACTTACCAGATGAGGAACCTGTGGCAGGACGCGTGCTCGTAACCCGAGGGACTTGAGCTGATACTAATATGCAGTACCTAACGGTCAACAAAGGTCCTCATTACAATTCTTAATTTTGTAGTTTTTTATCAAAAATCCTAATAAATCAATACTTCGGAAGAACGGAACACGGGGAAAAAAGTCTACTTGTTTACATTCTTCTTAATGAACCTCAATATGTACTTCATTTCCTCAGATGACCTTAAATTATGCCGTATTCACCTATAATTAGTTCCCCAATCTGAAGCCAAAATCACGTGACAAATACATTCAGTCCAAAACATTGACCTACAGGTATAGCACCTCTACGCCCACCATGACATCGGTGCTAATGTCATCTTCCATAAATAGCGCGTTCATATCTACAACAGACCATCTTCCATGTGATATAATACGGTCTATTTGGCTCGTTCAATCCCTCAATATCAGTCTAAATAAATGCAAACATCGCCTAGATCACCTTCTCATAGGACTCCAGCAACAGCGATATTCGCCTTCGGAAGTGACTAAAGTGGAACTGGAGATATTTGAAATACAGGATAACATCCGGGGGCTCCACCGGGAGACTATTCTGGAGTCACAAGCATTGAAAAACCAGGTGATCACACATAAAATCGGTCTCAGCGATGAGGTAGAACAGCTAGAACAGATCATAGAATATAGGAAAAGTTACCGGGAACAAGGCGGACACAATCTCTCGCAGCAGGATGAACTCCGAAAGCAATTGCAGGCACACTATGAGGCGAACCCGCTAATTTCTCAACGAGAAGCCATGAAGGAACAGCAGTTATTGAAAAGCCAACGCGGACACAAGCTCAAAATTAGTACTGCAAAGTACAAAAAACCGAAATCTACGGGACTCAAGCTTGTGTTCAAAGTCCCTCATGGTAAAGTGGTACCACAAGCGAAGTCGATGACCAAAGCCAGGACCAAACAAGCAGTACCTAAAAGGGTAGCCATAAAAGAGATCCCAATAGAACATGAAAAAGTGGAGGAGGAGCCAGAAGATACCAACACCTACTGCTTTTGCAAACAAGGTTCGTTTGGTGACATGATTGCCTGTGACAATGAACAGTCCTGTCCCAATGGAGAATGGTTCCACTACAAATGTGTGGGCCTTCTTAACCGAGTGGAGGCGTTGAAATACACCACGGGTAAGCACCAGTGGTTCTGCTCAGATCACTGTAGGAATGTGGTTGAACAGGAAAAAAAGAATAGAGTCAAGAAGAGACGGAAAAGATGGTAAGCACCTAAAAGGAAAGCGTCTACTAATTACTATGCGATCGTTAATTATGTTGGTCTCCCGACCATGCTATTTAAACTGTCAAAAGCTCCAACATGCCCCCGATTTCGTTGGCATCTTTACACTTGCGGATCTCAATGCTAATTTTCTTCAACAAATTGGCAAAGCATTCTTCCAACACCACGCTTCTGTCCATCAAAGGACCGTACATCTCCAAAATCACCCCGATAAAATCACAGTACAAATTTATGGATCTAACATCGTCCAAATTCTTGGTGAACCATTGCAAAATAGGCAACAACGAGATTTCATCACGGCCATACAAGGAGATTCTGATCTTACCTCTCTTTTTCAATTCGTTCAAAACAGTGACGGTTTGCTCCTTGGCTACGCCAGGAACGAAGGCACTGTCCAACGCCTCAGACCATCTGAAACCATTCAAATGCTTTTCGAATTGTTTCAATTTTTTGGTCTGTACTGACGTAGACACGGAACGATGCTCTTCTTCACCAGCATAGTCTCTTCCTCTCATCATTCTGCTATAAGCGTTGGTTTTTTCTTGCTTGATGCCTTGAGCCACCTTGGGTTCGGTCTTTCTGGTACGAATTGTGATCAAACCAGACGTCAACCCGGTCACAAAATGCTTGTGATTATTGGAGGCAGGCGACACACCACAACTCAACACTCCTCCACTGCCGAACTTCCAGCCAAACTTGACGTCCCAGTTGGAAGTGGTGTAATCGAATATCTTAACATGACCATCTAAGGAACCCACCAAGAGGCCCCTGTCTCCCGTATCGTGTAAGGTGGTGGCGGTTTTGGTGAAATTATTCAACTCCTGGATTTGGCTTCCCCGAGCAAGATCCCAGATCTTCACCTGAGGCCCACCGGCACTGACCAAAGTGGTGGGTGATATAGCAAGCACATCTTCCACTGGGTTCTGTTGGTTGAACTGAGCAATTAACTGCTGGTTGTTGGTAGAAGATTGTCTGGTGTCAAACACCCGGACAACTCCGTCGTAACATCCGGTGGCTATCAAATTAGGGTTCCCTGGAATGAAGCTGGCACTTCTTATATAATCTCCATGGTAATTGTCTTTTAATTCTATAATAGGGCCTTTGGTGGTCTGGGAAATATCATACAATCTGACGATTCTGTCATCGGATCCTGTCACCAATTGGTTGGCAATCGTAGAATGGAACTTGGCCACATGGGTAGGGTGGCTCGATGGATGTAAACTCACCAAAAGGTTTCTGGGTTGGTAAGCATCATAGATCGAAACCAATCCCGTGGCATCACTGGCGACCAATAATTTCCCATCGTATCTGTATTCACCCGAGTAAACGGTATCTTTGAATCTAGAGAAAGTCTTTATCACCTGTCTTGTTTTAGACGAGAAAACTTGGATTCTGGTCGAGGAAGTCACCGCAAAGTCATTTGGCGATACCGGATTGAAGTGGATTTTGGTTATAGGATGGTTTTCTTTGACGAGCTGAGGACTCAGGTACCCTCTCCAGTACCTCTGCTCAGGGGTGGTTTGCGCAGGAAGTGTGGGGTTTCTTACTTGGGCGACCCTTTGCTTGCTGGAGGACATTATGGTGGTTGATTCTTAGAGAAATTTGTGAAGAGATGAGGTGAATTTTCAGTCACGTGAGAGAGCGGATTCTATTATGTGTGGATTGTTCAAAAGGGTACATTCGACGTAGGTCAAAGGATAAGGACCATGAATCGGGGCCATCAATGCAATACTCTGACAGCTCTAAAAAAACAACCAGTATAGGGTTGTCATCGTCGGTTAAATCTCAATCGCTAGCTATGTTAAACTTTTCATCGACGAATGTCGCAGCTGATAATAGTGTCGCTCGATGCGCCAGATGATCAACTACTTTGCGACATTCGCTGTTCACTACATTCAGTAATAATTAAAATAATTCTATTGCTAAAACTACTCAACCATTTAGTTTTCCAAGTCCTTCTTCAAGGTACCCAAGAAAGCGTGCTTTTCAGCTGGGGTTTGGAATCTACCCTTACCGAACTTAGAGGCAGTGTCGATCCACTTCAAGTTAACCTTTTCGAGGGCCTTTCTGGAAGTGTCAACGTACAAGGACTTTCTCAAGGTAACAACTCTCTTCTTGACACCTGGGATAGAACCCTTCAACAAGACGAAGTCGTTGTTAACAAGACCGTATCTGACGAAACCACCCAATGGGTTGATGGTCTTCTTAGTTCTGTCGAACTCAGTAGCACCGTTAGATTCATCAGCACCGGAACCAACTCTGTAAACCTTGTGGTTAATAGAGGTTCTGTGGTGGTAACCGTTTTGACCGGCTCTGGCAACAGTCCAGTTAACGTTAGCTGGATGCCAAGCACCAATACAAGCAACCTTTCTCAAACCTCTGTGGGTCTTTCTTGGCAACTTCTTGGTACCCCATCTGTGGGTAACACCCTCGAAACCGTGACCCTTGGTGACGGCAACAACGTCAATCATTTCGTCTTGTTCGAAGACAGAGTCAACAGAAACTTCCTTTTCGAAGTGTTCTCTGGCCCAGTCAACCTTGTCGGAGACGGAACCACCGTTGACTTGAATTTCAGCCAAATGAGCCTTCTTTTGAGCCAATGGGGTCTTCTTGACTTGAGTGTGAGCCAAGACTCTGACAACAGAAGCGTACTTCTTGATTCTGGCCAATTCTCTTTCAATTTGAGCACCATCTTGAGCGTACTTAGCAGAGTACTTGGTGAAAGCCTTCTTCTTGGACTTGTACCAGTTCTTGTAGAATCTTCTCTTGATTTCTTCAGACAAGTGTTCAGCCCAGACGGTGGTCAAAGATCTCAAACCTCTTGGGGTTTCAATGTAACCAACAACACCAACAACAACCAATGGTGGAGTGTCAACAACAGTGGCGGCTTCGACGACTTCACGCTTGTGCATCTTGGAACCTGGACGGTCCAAGTCTCTAACGATGGTGGTCATACCGGCCTTGTAACCCAAGAAAGCAGTCAAAGCGACTGGCTTGGACTTGACGTCCTTAGGGAAAGACTTAACTCTACCTCTTTGGTTGGAGGCTCTCTTTCTTGGGAGGAAACCCAAAGAACCGTGACGTGGTGCTTCAAACTTTCTGTGAGACATTTTGCTATTAACAACTGATGGGCGACAAAGGATTTTTCACTGTCTTTATACTGAGGAGAGTTTGAAAAATTTTTCAGGTCGTGTGCGTGTACACATCGAGTGCAGACAGAACCACAGCGGACCACGATATGCGCGTGCGAGCGTATATGCTGGAACTATGACTCTCCTACCTTCAGTTTAGCAGCTTCGACTGCAAATGGGTGAAGGGGTTCCAATGCTTAAGCCCACAGCGTAACATTACTAGTGGTTCTATAGTACACATTTTTATAAGTTTTCTTTTTCTAGATGCCTTTCTGGTAATTCTTCGCTGGATCATGCCATGAGAAATTTCTCATGACAATTCTATGCAATATTGTCAACACCTCAACTTAGGTGGAGCAGCAACTACAGTTCCTCCTATCATAATAACAAGAATTATAGCAGACGGAAGTATTTTGACAATTAATTGTAATATTTTATCAAAGTTTGCATTTTATTAGGTTGCTTGGGTCAAATACACATCTTCAGCTAACACAGATTTCTTCGTTCAAGCTTTAAATTTCGTTATTATAGGAGTGTCGATACTTTAAAGCCGATATCTATCCGATAATATGTCTCTATTAAAAATGGACTTAATTTTCTAAGTATCACCTTACCCGTAGGTAATGACATTATGTCCTACAAGTCACTGCTAAGAATGTGCATTTGGTACCTTGCGGTATGATGTGAGAAAAAAATAGACAACGATTGAAATGAAAAAAAAAAATCGAAATAATAGCTTAACTAAACCAGCTTCTACTGGATCTAATGGACAGGAAATGAATATTTGACAGTATTGAATATCTTATGCAAGGAACCGAGAAAAAATCGCAACAACATCTCTAGTTTTCTCTTCATATGAATCGTATGCTTGATCATGAATAGACATTGAATTATGCACTTCTACCTTCTTTTAACATGAATTATTCTCTTCAATGCTAAGCGAGCGTCACCAGAATCTTCGCTCGACAGTGGTCCTGATGATGATTTGTCTGATAATGACAGTTGTAAGCTCTTTCCTTGTTTCGAATCATAACCATTTGAAGAATTTCCAAGATTCATCAAATCAGTCATGTTTATGGAAGACTGCAATTCAGGAGTAGGTTCGTGAGAGCCTTGGTTTGGATGTGATTCCGAGTTATGCGTCTCTTGACTTTGATTTGCAGATACATTTTGCTCTTCAAACCTGAAGTCCTCGGTCTGCTGACCCGATCCATTCATAAAGAACTCCTGGTTCATAAAAAAATTCTGATTGTTCTTCTTAATTTGAGGGGAATTGATGTTCATCATTGAATACATCATAGAATTGAATTGTGGGGTTAAATTGAAGCCCAAACTGGTGTTTGGAGTAAATCCAGTAGATGCGTATAAATAGTTTTCATCGTACTTTGGAGTTTGCGGCATTTGAAGTGGTCCTGATTGCTGGGGACCACCAGAGTTTTCATTGATCGATGCCAACGTCGAACTCTGAAGGGTGTTCGAAGATACCCCAGTAATGTCTGAGTTATGTCTTCTCAACACATTAGGAGCAGAAGTAGAAGAGGATTGCCCAGACGGCGTGTCACTACTAGATGAACTCGAAAACTGTTGTTCTTGATGTTGCTCTTGCTCTTGCTGCTGCTGTTGCTGCTGTTGCTGCTGCTCAAGTTGTTGCTGTACAAACTGTTGCTGCTGGTGATTAAAGTACTGGGACTCAATGCCAATGACCGAGTTTGCATGGGTCAATTTAGGACGCAGGTTCATCTGAGCAGGTTGAGTCTTGAGAGAAGAGGTGGAATTGGCCCTGACTGGTCCAGAAACTGAACCAGTACGAGGCGACACATCATCCTCCGCCTCTTCAACCTTAGAACTGGACGAAGAGAAAAAGTCGCTGGAGAAAACAGCTTTGCCCAGATCGTCAATTGTTAACTTAAGCAGGTAATTGGACGCCTCGGTAGGCGACTTGGAGGTAGCAGGAGCGGACTCTGATTCCTTTCGAGCAGGAGCAGTTTTAGCAGTCTTTTTAGTAGTCAACTTTTGTCTCTTATTAGGAGAAGAGGTTGACTCGCGAGAATACTGAATAGGCTTGGACTTGGATCCAAAGTTAATTGGATCGTTCTTGGCCACATACTCCGTAGTGTCTCTCTTGTGAGGAATTTCCATTTCATCAGCTCTTACTGTGGGCACCAACGACACTGGCGGTAACAAGTTGTTATTGTTAGAACCAGCACTCAAGTTCGCCTCATGGACTCCTGGGGTAGGCGAAGACGAGGTTACCATGTAGGAAGGAGCAGACACGGTAGTGCCTCTGTGGTCGTCGGTTCTTGACGGGGTAGGGAACGTGGGGACGGACCTTCCAGCGTTAGGATCAAATTGAGGAGTAGACAAATAGTTGGGGAAATGGCCCTTGACGGTGGACGAAGGAGGGGTGTTGTAGTAAGAAATGTCGTTATTGTGAAGATTGAACATTTGGGGGTTTTGGACTTGGTCCAGCTGGGTAATCATGGAGATATTGTCCATCGCCTTGGAGTTGATCTGGTGATAAGGAGTGAAGGCAGACCCATTGATAGCAGCAGATAACGGCGTCACCAACACGTTATCCATAGTAGCTGGCGGATTGGCAACGGAAGGAATGGAGCCAGTGGACTTCATTTTGCGAGCCACACTGGGGGAGTTACCCACCGAAGAGCTAGAGGAGTTCTTTCTTCTCTTTTTCTGCTTGGCCGATCCGATCCTCATTAATGGCGTGAAGAAATCGGGAGCTCCTCGCTTAACAATTTGGTTGGAGTTGGATTCGGCGGTAGGCAGACCACTCAAGGGCGAAGTGTTGACGCTGATGTTCATGGTCGTGGTGATCTTGCTCGATAACGAGGTGGCCTTGGGGGGTCTTCCTCTTTTCTTCCTGACTTGGGGAGTGGATCCGACACTGGAAGCATTGGATTTGGAGGTGGAACTAGGCGACACCAAGGCGGGAGCACCCGTAATCTGGGGATTATTGGTAGGGCTGAAGCCAGGGGCGGCCACGTACTGAGGCTGCACCATATACTGGGGTTGCAAGTCGGTAACCGGGTGGACCAGTTGATAAAGCCTATTATTATTGGCATAGTGCTCCAGCATGGCGTAGGGAGCAGATAGATGCATGGAAAACAGGGGAGCCCGAACGGGAGGAGGTTCAGTAGTTGACCAGAACTCGAGATACCTCTAGTAACGGATGATTGCAGTGAATGATGCCGACAATTGCAAGGGACAATCAGGGACGTTGACAGAAAAACCCTTGGGGAGACGGATTTCCGCGGCAGAAGTAGAGGTGAAATAAAGTCAGCGACTGTGACAAAAGATCCACGGCGACACAGACGATCAACAGGAAGGGAATGAAGTAGGAAGGCACCCGAGAAATAGAACAGGACAGTGACAACCGAAACAGACGTGAATCACAAGGTAATGTTTCAAAGATGGGCCGGGTGAAAAATCTCGCGAGGCTCGGTGTTAGACGGCAGTGGGATCGCTGGCTCAGTTAAGGCGGTGGAACGACTGAGGTGCACACGAAACCCTTGTGAATGAATACCCGGAGAGAGAAGTACCAGATGCCAAATAACCAGTACAGGTAACACGGTATCGTTTTCAAATGGGTTAATTGACTAAGATAGCTAAATGAATCTACGGCGTTGGCAGGCCTTTTGTAAAATAACTCGACGAGTGTGCTAGTGAGAGTACAATAAAAAAGCGTAATTATGGTAACAATGCTGGCATGAAATCGCATCTAAAAGCAACGTTGCCTAGTATTGTTCAGGCGCTATGGCGGGGGTTACAACCGATAGCGACGGCAGCCGTTGGCGCAAATCATGGGTTGCCGGGAGGAATTTTGCAATCATGAGGAGACGGCTCGATGGTTTCATGGCGTGGGCGGAGGTCTACATCGTGGTTCCGGGTGGTTTCCTGGTCGTCTATCCCAGCACCACATTGGGGGTCATTTGCCTGTTATCCGATACTGGCCCCAAGCTTTTAGCCCCAGAACAATAGTAGCTGGCACCAGGCCACAAAGAATTTTTTCCGCACAAGGGATGAAATGCATACAAAAATGCAGTGCCCGATTACGCGAATCAATAGTTGGCTGATGGGGAGATGGGGGATGACAGTGGCTCTCCAACATGCGCGGGCCGGTGGGGGGAGCATTTTGGATTGCATCGGCTTGGGGCCAAGCGAAACACATCGTCAGCTAAGCAGCCTTGCCTAGGAGTGGGCTTGTGTGGAGCCAGGACTTCGGTATGGTTCCTGCATCGGTGACAGCGCCCACCAGGTTTCGCTTCCAATCTGAAAACTTTCTTGGTGAGAACACAAACGCGTGTAATTTGGATGCACCTCATTTACCCGATTGAGGTAAATTCCAGGGTGACGATTACTACTGTACATATGGGACCTGATTGCCTGAAAAATAATGGGGCCTTTGAAACGCACGACTTCTTGGCCCAGGCTACTCTATTATATTCCTGCTTTGTCTTGTGCTGGCAATGGCCCGACGCTACCAATTGCCACGGATATATATCCCGGCTATCGGTGTCTAGCTTGGCCGGCTGTTCCATCACCCCACCGCTCGTGGGCTTAGCCTTCGCTACCGGCCGGGAACGCTGGTCCCGCTAATAGCGTCTGCCCCTATTGTTACTTCTACGAGCATTTTGTCCAGTAGTACGGCCAACGCAATTTCACAGCGCCGCACACTCCGCCAGAACAAGGGTGTTGACATGGGATGACAGACAACATCATGACTGGGTGGTGATTAGTAGATCCAAGTAGCAATGATCGGCATATGAGGTCCCGTATTATTCGGGAAAATTACCTGGCAGAGGAGGAGAAAATGTGGTTGCGGGACCAGTGGTTGGTTTGCCGGGAGCAAGATTCCCGCTAGCGAATGATAACTATTGCCGTACCGATCCCCACTCTAGCTCCAGCAACCAGGACTACCTCCATCAACGTGGAGAGGGGTGCCTAGATGGTATTTTCATGGAGAGCCCCTAGAAAGGGTTCAAAATACCGAACGGTGCAAACCGTCACTTGCATCTATGGGGGTGGTGTGGCACCCTGGGCTGACCCCCCGAGAGAATGGGGTCCTCCGTCTCCTTGGTGATCTACTGATAGACGTCACACCTATCAAACTCTCTCGTGCGATTATCCGGTTAACGAGGTTATATACAGATCCCGACATTCAAGGACTACAAGCTTACTATAATAAATCAGAGCAACTCTGTCAAACGCCGGCAGTAACCAACAATCGTGCTTACAAATTGACAGTATTGTTTTCGTCTCGAGCCGATTTACCTTGGGGCCCACCCTACGGGCCAGCCATAGTTATGTCCCCTGAGCTCGAATAGCGGTGCGCCCACCCACTGGCGGAAGCGAATATAATGTACCAGGTGTATTGTGTCACAAATAGTGCCTTATATACGGAAATGCTGATTGTGGGAACAATTTGCCTAACACGGCAAGTTCGGTCAATAGGAAGGCTAGTTACACCTGTTAAAGTAGGAATGTACCCAAATCTGGTAAGTGTGAATACTCAATTGGGGGAGCCATTGATTACATTCTCTCTTCTCTCAATACAAAGATTGATGTGCTTGCAACAACTAGGCCTCGTCAAATACACTAGTAATACCACATATCCGTGTTCAACATATTGGACAAAAATCAAAAGTCAAAAATCAAAAAATTAGAAACCAAAAAACCCACCGATACTCCCCTACGGCCATAATGCATGAAATTGAGAATTAGCTTCATTGAATGACCCAATTGAACCAACTGGACTGCTTCACCTCTTCTATTCCACTCATCTAAACGAATGAGCCCTACTGTACGAGACGTCGATTTTCAACTCCACGAAACTCATGCAAATGTCACTAGTTCGCCCCATCCGGGTGTGGAAACATGCCGTTACGTCCACACTTCGAATCTAGAACTTGCCTTCACTCCTATTGACGTTTCGCCATCACTCTACTCTCTTCGTACAACAGAATTCGCACCCAAACGATCGTATATCAACAGTAGTACGACTAAGGTAGCAGTTCGTATAACGGCCCCACACCTCGTTAGAGCAACCTTGCTCTATATAGATATATGGGTACGCTTGCTTTGGATCTCTGTGGTATTCCGATACGTTCACATACGATCAATTCTGCTCCCCTTACCAGTCACTCATTGCTCTCGTACCGCAAACTTGCACCACCACGCTCACTGCGACCTCGCTAACTTTTCGAATAGATCCATCACAACCAGTACTAGTTCTGCGATACCATGGCTATGTTCACCAAGTTAAATCCCCAAACCCATGAGAAGGAGTTCTTAGGAGCATTCGGATCCTCGGTGATCATTGTTTCGCTCCCACTTGTTCTCCTTACCTTTGCTTTTCTTGTCAATGATCAGTACTCGCTTCAGGGCATCTCGCTAGACATCGAAAAAGTCCAGCTGTTGATTCCCTCTAGCTGTCAAGAATGGAAAGAATTGGCATTTGACTCAAAAGCATGGCTCGCCTACCTTGCGTGGTTTTTCGGACTTGTGATAGTTGATGCCATAGCTCCTTCCAAGCAAATGAAAGGTACCCAGTTGAGAGACGGCACCTATTTGAACTACAATATTAACGGTGTTTACATCGCCTCAACATTGTTGGTCATCCTTGTGGCAAGAGCATTCAGATTGAACTTCCGCCTTCCAGAATTGGACTTCATCTATGAGAACCAACTCAAATTGATTTTGGTGGCTACTATCTTCTCATTTGGATTATCGATCTTTGTTTATTTGGGATCATTTGTACCCACCACCAAGCCCAATGGAGTTGGCACTCACGAAAGAATTCTTGCCAAGGGAGGAAATTCCGGCAACATCATCTATGATTTTTTCATTGGAAGGGAATTGAATCCCCGTATTGGTTCGTGGGATATTAAGATGTTTTGTGAATTGAAGCCTGGAATGCTTCTTTGGATGCTTATCAACTTGTCCTGTCTCCACCACCAATATCATTCCCTTGGTAGGGTCACTGATTCTCTCTTATTGATCAACCTCGTTCAATTGTACTACGTTCTTGATGGTGTACTCAACGAAGAAGGGGTTTTGACGATGATGGATATCACCACTGATGGATTTGGATTTATGTTAGTGTTTGGAGACTTGGCCTGGTTGCCATGGTCCTACTCTCTTCACGCAAGATACTTGGCATTACCCGAGAACACTTTGGATTTGGGATATCTCAGATGTGCTATTATTCTTGCTATTAAGTTGGGCGGCTTCTATGTGTTTAACGCTGCCAATTCCCAAAAATCCAATTTCAGACAAGGAAAGTTGGATCACCTCAACCTCAAGTCCATCAAGACCAAGACCGGATCCAAATTGTTATGCGATGGCTGGTGGTCTGTATCTCAACACATCAATTATTTGGGTGATTGGCTTGTTGGGTTATCCTGGTGTTTACTTACTGGATTTCAGACTCCTTTGACTTATTTCTACGCCATTTACTTTGCAATTTTATTGCTCCACAGACAGACCAGAGATGACGCAAAGTGCAGAGAGAAATATGGTGCCGAATGGGTGGAATACCAAAAGAAAGTCCCATACAAAATCATTCCATACGTATATTAGACTCGCAGTAAGTGGTCAATAGTAAGATAATTACATCTAGGTTTCTAAAATTGTAAATTGGATAGAGTACTGACTAAATATTATATTAGAATTGAATGCCAATGACGCTTATTCGTTTTTCTTATCATAGTCAACCTGTTTTTCGAAAGCATTATAACTGATTTCCAACGAAGTGATCCACTGTAACGCAACATACAAGATGCTGATTAAGAACAACGAAACAATAGCACACAGCAAAAGACCAGGGGTGAAAAATTGGTACTCGGTGAAAAGATTGGAGTTTTTGGCAACCTTAAAGGCAGGAGGGGCGGAGGATGGCGATGCTTTGGGGGATTCCTTAGCGTTGACGAAATCCTCACCTTCCTTAGCTACGAACGATTCGGCAGCTTCGAAGTCCTCCTCAATGTCTTCGGCAACTTGGTCGTAGTCGTCCTCGGCGCCGAATTCCTTCTTGTTATGCACAGTTTTCAAGTGGTCGTATTGCTCTCCAATGTATTCTCTGACATCGTCCATAATACTGTGTCCATGGAAGTTTGGTTTTCCTTGAACAATAACATGCTGATCACCCAAGAATTCCTCTATGTAGCGGGTCTCGCCCTCACCATCCACATCAATTACAAGCACGTTTTCCTTAGCATTGACTAACTCGTCCATGTTTTGGATGTACTTTACCGAGCACGAGGGTCCGAAGGAAAAGTCCAAGTCTTGGGGCCCATCATAATGTACCCTCAGTCTTACTCTATTACCGGGAATGTTACCAATGGCCAAGTTCTTTACTCTGAACACTTTGATCTGTTCACCAGCAGAACACACTTCGTGAGTGTAATCCTCAATATGGCTAGCAATTTCAGAGCTACGTTCAACGTGCAGAAAGGCAGCCATGTCAGCACTAGAGTAGAAAATAGCACAGTCACTGAAACCAGACACCCCAAGCGCCAAAGCAGCTGTAGTTAATACACCGGAAAGCTTCATGATGATGGTAGTACTAAGGAGAGATTGTGGATTATTTGTCGGAACGTGAGTCTGAGTGCAGGACATCTACGCTGGGTAGAATTGCCATTGGTGGGGTTCAAAAGAGTTGAAGCGGTTGGGATGTCGATGTGACACCAGTCCAGTATTACCACAGCTCATTATCAGTCCATACTAACACAACAGACTTCTTGGACCCTTTGGTGTTGCCATAAGACCCCCATACCTTCACCGACTATATGCAGTACGTCCATATGGGTCTCATATACGTTTTTCATACTGACCTTCAACAAACCACACCATGCCTGCTCCTGACATTCCGAAGTAAGTAATCATGATGGGATATATCAATTGGGTATCCTGAAATCCGTACACGAACTACAACAGCATACCAAGATGCCAATTTCCTGATGTTGTATATTAATGTGCCTCCTGATTCCTCAGCAATATACTAACTACAGATCCGTGGTCCAGAAATTGGTGTTTTTCACCGCTGCCATGATCGTGCTTCCGATCTTCACGTTCTTCGTCGTGCTGTATTTGTCCGGCAACAATGCCATTATCAGTGGAGGAATCGCAGCCTTGGTGGCCAATGTGGTGTTGATAGGCTACGTGGTGGCCGCTTTCATGGAGGACACTAGAAGCGAAGAAGAGATCGAGATGGAGAAAAAGAAGGACATATGAGATTTCTATGAAATATGCATTGCAATATTTGAACAGAATCCAACATAAAAAGAATAAGAACCGTACGGCCCTACGAGTGGCAAGGCATCACCGCCGATAATATTGTACCTTATAGTGCGAAATAACGACGATATAATTCAGACATCGCTGTAGAATAATTTCAATATGGCGGTGAAGAGCCCCATCAGAATGTGATTACGTAATCATACTCAAATATAGTCGGCTCCAATATTTGATTACCACTCCACTGCCATGGTACACCAATTAGCCCTTGTCTCGTCAATTCCTCACAGCAAGTACATCCAGACGGTGTCAACGCTTCAGGCATTGACGGGATTGGAATATCCCCAAGAAATAGCAACCTATACTCTCCTCACCAAGCCTCACAACATTTTCAAGCCTAAGTTTGAGCCAGGCAAAGTCAACCAAATAGAGCAGCATTATATGAAATGCACCACGACGTGGATGGACCTGGCGTGCAAAGCAGTCGATGTATCGGTTCCGTTGGTGAAGGGTGGGCAAAATGATAATATTCTGGTGGACAGATTGTTTAGTGGAGAAGACAGAGTGGAAAGGAATTGGACACTACAAGTATCAGACATTCCTGTAGCAGGTAAGAACCAAACGGTATCTGCCCAAACCATCTACGAAAGCACGTTGGTCCACACCCACACCACTGTAAGAGAACCTGAATTGACCGCTACACCAGTTCCAGAAGTTGTACCACCAACAGATGCTAAGGATACATCCACAAATGGATCAAACACGGTTGGAACAGATAAGCCAGCACTTACAGATGCTTCTGGACTGGCGAAGAATGAAGTGGTCAATGTTGATGATATGGAGGTGGACCATGTGGATTTGACCGAAGACGATCCAAATGTAAAAGCCTTGGCGGTGGAAGAGCCGCTAAAGAAAGAAGGCTCGGCACAGTTGCCATCCAAGAAAGACTCGTTTCTTCAGTTTTTAGACGACTTGGGATACGACCTTATCAATCAATATTGGATCAAAGGAATCAGGTTCTTCCACAAGGACATAGTGATTGAAATATTCAAAATTTTTATACGTGATGATACCGTGGGAAGTATCCAGAAAAACAAGATCAAGCTCAAGCTATTGGATGATACTAATACCTTTCAGATCAAAACCTACATTAATATACCCAAAGCAACCGATGTGGAGCTCATAAATCAAGGAACTAAAGATTTGATGAAATTACAGGATTTTCTAAAAAATTTGTTTGAATTGCTGATCCCTGATAGGATGTATATGGACTCGAGGGTGAAGACGACGTGATAGACTGGTTGAAGTTCACCCCGCTTAGGTTTTTTCGAGGATTTCACCTGAAGTAGATAGTAATGAATGTACGGTAATTCGAGGTCCTGTCTTATATTTATTTCAGGAACGATATACTCAACATTTCTTGTACAAAGGACAATAGAGTGAATTAGAATAGAGCCTTGGTAGTTCTATTGGAAAACTTGGAAGTCAAGGCCCCGTCTCCTTTACTAACAATATCAAAAATTTGCACCCATTTGTGGTTGCGAATAATGAATTACATCATATAGGAAAACCGAAATATATACCAACAAAGTATGGCACAGGGAAATAGATGTAGCCAAGGCAGGCTATATTATACCCTGGCCCCTGTTCGTGTTCAGTTCTGTCAATTTAAAGATTACGCTGGCTCGGTTACTTGTATACGCTCATTTATTTTTTGAACCTATTTGTACGTCTAAGAAAAATAAATTATAAACATTTGTATCAATCTCTAACCCAAACAAATATCGTAAACAATAGATGTTACTGAAGCTATACTCTTCAACTATTAGGACCTTGTACGAGCATAAGAAGGACATGTTCCCCGAAACACGGCCACCCATCAACGATCAAAGTGAGGCTATCGGCGTATTATTTCAAGAGCTCCTGACGTTTCCAAACCTACTCCCTCAAGATTCTGTGGTAGTAGACGCTGGATCATGCTCCAAGTCAGGTATCATGGAGAGGATAAAGGGGTTCAGAAACCATATTTTCTTAGATAACAGAAAATCCGGAAACCATAGTTCCCAGTTCGAAGATGACGAAAGCCACTATAGCATACTGCTTGCAAACACGGGCCATTCTAATAAGATGCATACCTCCTTTATTGATGAATTTCCTCTATTCATGGGGGGTACTTGTCCCAGAACTAAATATCCAAGACCACACGATCGATCCAAAGTAGGGGTCAAAAGGAGATATCGTTTTTTGTTCCCCAAGAAACAAAAGGAGGAAAAAACAGAACTGAGTTCGGCCACATCGAGATCTCCCAATTTTTATGGAAGAAAAACCACCAAGACTTCACCGGTTACCTCCATTTTCTCGAACAGTCCATGTAAAGCTACAATGGACCAAAATGAGTACCATAAACCATCACATTTCTTCAGTCCAGCTAACTTTGATATTGAAGATCTAGAAACAACCAGTTACAGCACTAGTGGTGATGAATCAGGCATCTTCAATGAACGTATCAACGAGAAAGTGCACAGTGCTATTGAAGACCACATAAATAATGACAAAGTTAGTTACTTTTTGTCCTGAAAAATTGCTAGACATTTCAAGCACGGATGTATTGATCAAGGGAACCAAATTGCGTAAATATTCATTGACGAAGATGCCTCTGGACAAATACAACAAGTTTATTAATTGCAGGACCACTAGGAAATTGATAAATTTGCAGACTGAATTGGCGAACAAAGTGCTTGCCATTGAATACTCTAGAGATACAAGTTCCCGCCAATACAAGTTGAAATTTTCGGGGACATACAGCCAAGGTTATTAGTTAAGGCTTAGAATCTCTAAACCAGGTTTTCGAGAGCTGAACAATTCGCCAAATCGATAGTCACTTAATAGTGTTCTCAAATTTCTCTACCAATTTGCTCGATCTATTTCAGCTCGCTGTCGCCGGTTTTGATGGTAAAATAGGTTGTGTTTCGGTCGCTCAATTTGGATATATCAAACCCCTCTTCACCCTTTAAAACATCATGCTTCAATTCACTGATATCCTTAAGTAGTTTGTCCAACGTAATGTATTCACCGTGAAGATGATCCGATGGTAATAATCGGAAAATAGAATCGTTACTATTCTCTTGTTCTGTCTCTTTAGAGTCTTCATACAAATGTTTTATGAACTTCATTTGCATCAGAAGTGCCTGAACAAGCCTCAGTTCTTCAGCTCTCGTGATTTCCGTCCTTAAACCTGACAACTTGAGGATTTTGCGGATGCTGGCGAGATCAATAACGGACTCGGAATGGGAATCTTGTAGAAGTTCTCTGACAGACCATGCTGGTCTTTGGAAAAGTGTGTGCAATTGACCAGCCGATAGAACAGGACCCACTTTGGAGTGTTGACTTCGAATAATTGTCCTTATCATTGGTAGTATTCAAGGGATCAATATTGTAAAATAGGCCGATATATCGAGTCGTGTACCGACCAAATACATAACCATGAACAAGATAAACGGCCTGAAAAATTAGCTAGACCAATACCTCTAGGTTCACGATCAAAAATGAGCATCACAGAATGACTCCTAAAATTCTGGATTTATGAATTCAAACCACAGCCCTGTATTTAGTCGTTTCTACATTTTTTGCGATCTTTTAAATTAACATATATGCTATGAAAAATAATTTACAACCCCTGGCGAAGGAATAACGCCGAGTCTATTTATGCACTTCATGGTGTCTACTTCTGGTTCAACTTCTCCAACTCCTTCTTGGCCTTGTCTAATTTTCTTCTCTTCTTGGTCAAATCATCATGTCTGGCTTCCTTCTTATCAATACCATATTGCATCTTCTTGTACAACTTTCTTTGCTTGTTAGTCATCATGATCTTCTTCAATTCCTTCTCTTCGTCCTCAGAACTTCTCTTCTTGCCCTTCGACTTCTTGTTGTCGTCTTGCTTGATGTCGGAGAATTTAACACCTGCAGCTTCCATTTCCAATTCCTTCTGGGCCTTCAAGTCTTCATCTTCTTCCTCTTCTTCTTCCTCTTCTTCGTCGTCGTCTTCGCCTTCTTCGCTTTCATCTTCCACTTCTTCTTCTTCGCCTTCTTCATCTTCAGCCTCAACGTTTTCGGCTCTTTCAGGATCGTACGAACCAGAATCACCCCATGGACTCAAATGAGGAGGCAAGACTTCACCAGGGCCATATTGACCAACAGGCAAAAGTTCGCTCTTGTTGATACAGTCAAAAATCCATTGTGGCTGAATATAAGTTCTTCCTCCCACCTTCTGAGTCAACTTGGGTCTATCAACAATTTGGTGGGTGATGTTAGACAAGTCCAATGCCTTGAAAGCGTCAGGTTGGTTGATTCTCAAGTCGTCCAATGCAATTTCAGATACAATTGAACCTCCACATGATAATATACAAAGCTCTAAAATATCCAAAGGAACCTCACGACCAACATAGAATACGAATTTCGAGAATAACGTAGATGTAGGCGAGGCATACTTCGAAGGTTGTTGTAACAAGTCACCAGTGGTCTTATTGGTGGAGACAAATTCGTCAAGTTGAATGTCTTCGACTCTTTCATTGTCCTGAGCTTCTTGTTCCTGTTCATCTTGCTGCTCATCTTCGTCTGCCTCCAAAGCCTTGGTAATCTCTTCGTTAGATAAGTGTTGGCCCTCGCCCACGTCTTCCGAAACAGCCTTCTTTCCAGGTAACAAAGCATTGACCCCTTGTTCCTTGGACTGCAACACGTATGATGATAATCCACCAATACCCTTCAATTTTTCAATATCAATGGTTGGGGGGTAGATCAAACCACCGTCGTTGTACAATCTGAATAAAACAAAGTGGAGCAAGGTGGAGTAAAACTCCAAGAAGGTCAACATGATTCTGAAATCGACGTCGGAGGGAATGTTGGTGGGGAACTTAAAAGGAACCAACCATCTGATCTCTTCTCCCTTAACATTTGCTTGGTAGTAAACACCCTTGATCGACACAAATACTTTCTTCAACAATCTTTGCTTGGTGACATAGGCTAACCATTGGTTGCACAATTTTTCAGCTTCCTTGGTGACCTTGTGACTAACCTTGTCAGTAGCAGGCATATTGGCGAACAAGAACAACATGTTGAGTGGGTCATCGAGATCACGCAAAGCATCTTGGAATGTAGGGTAACGCTCCTTGATGATGTGTTCTAATGTATACTGAGGACGACTGGAATCGAGTTTTTGGGCATCGCTCACTTCTCCTCTTCCCAAGGCTCTCTGCAACTTTCTGGCGAAAACCTTGTGCTCACGGAACTTGGCCAATACTGGCTCGTGCATGAGGTACTGGATATCCTTGTGGTAGTAGAAGGTGGCAGGGGCAGTGGATCCTTTATTGGCCTTCTTCTTGTTTTTAGGTTCTCTTGGATAGATACCTTTGAAGATACAGAGCCGACGGAAGTCGGCCAAGGAGACCTGCAATTTCTTCACCGCCTGGGTTCTGGTGATGAAGTTTTTGGCATTACCGGACGTTCCCTTTCTCTTGATTTTGGCCATTTTGGAGTGGGATGCTATGTGAAAAATTCTGAGATGAGGTTGAAAATATATCAGATGGCATCACGTGATACATAAGCGGTGAAGTGGAGGACGCAGCATTTACGATTTGGGGATTGGGGAAGGGAAAAAAGGCTCTGAAGATCACGACAGAGTATGGTTTTAATGATCCAATACACACTAACTAGATATAAGGTGGTCGTTCATTCCCCCCAATGTAATTGCCATATTATCCCGAAATTTTAGTCTTCCGGACGAATCACTTGGTACAAGTTACTCTTCTTTTCTCATGATGTCGCTTGACGATTTCTCCACTGGACACCTGGGAGCAGATTTCTGAGTAAGACTCTTTATTAGTTTGTCTCCTTCTCGATGGTTTGCCATCTGACTGAGATCGTTGTTTCCAGTAATGGAAAGTCTTTCTTACCCTCAGCGACGAGACTGTATGGTATGAGATGGGAATTCAAATCTAGGTTTGAGAACAATACCGAAGTATGATTTCAATTGGCCAGTCATGGGGTACCGAACCACCAAGTCATTCGAGCAAACAGGCGACAATCAGCTAGATCTCTTACATTAGTAACGTAGCGTGAAGTTTGCAATTTGAAGTAATCGGTCTCAGGGTCCATTGGGCAGTAATGTCTTCAGATTTTTTGCACCCAAGTGCACCAACAAAGTTGCGAGCTATAGGTGGGTGATAGTTGACCATAGACCCATGAATTTGACTACGGGCGCCAGAAGATTCAGTAACCTGAGACATGTTAAACCATCCACGTATGGCCAACAACCGAGTGGCTCTCTTCGATGAAACCCGATGGGGCTCTCCTTATCGCTCTTACTATAATTTTGGTCCATACATATTGACCTTGAATATGGAGCTCAACTAGTTAGCACTAAGTAGGGCATATATTATAACTGGAAAACGGTTCTTGACTATAGGATACAATCTCGCTGGTCTTCATGAGAAGTTTGGCTAAGGCTCAAACCGTACGGTGAATTTTCAGCTGGATGACTCCGTTGACTTCAAGCTGGAACTGTGTTGAGTAGGTCTTGAGTAGCTCCAGCCTATCTCATCACCAAGGTTGTAGTAGATGTTCGAGAACATGGCATTGGAAGGAGCTGCAACCACCCCGACCAACAAACAGCTCTGTAAAAGGAAAGCGTGCCGTAGTCTGGAACTTAAATAGGTGACGGAGCTGGCATATAATTTCCTAGCCATTATCACAGTGTATAATTGGTCTACGGAAGGATCATCTATGGTCAATACGGATCCTACTAATGGTGGACCCCAATGGTACAAGTTGTGTCGACAGGGTGCACCGGTCACGGACCCACCACCAGACAACAGCACAGGCGAGAAAAATGTTGAGAATAACACCACGGCCTCTCCAAGAGGACCGCTACTAGTTCCTCCTATTATTGTAACTGGATACTATGCCAGACCAAAATCGTGCCACATGGCTGCCATCGATTTGGTTTTGAGAGCCCGATCTTATCGCACAACGTGGGGAAAAATTTTAACGGCTGGATCCAGTCACCAACTCGCCATCACTTGCCAATGTCGTTCCAGGACGTGCTTCGTCGAGGCGACGACTTCCTCTCGGATTATCCAAGAACAGCACCACTATGGAACCTTGCCTCCCACTTCACGTGTCTTGCAATGACCCTTAACACCAAGTTCTTGTTGAATGTTCTTTACAAGCCGTACCTCCATAACATCGAGAAACTCGACCAGGCCCTTGAAAAGGCCCGCCGCGAGAACAGGGGACTCTTGACGGTGATGAACCACATGTCGGTGGTAGATGACCCTTCGTTTTACGCCGCGTTGCCCATGCGGTACCATTTGGATATCGATACCGTCAGATGGGGCTTTGGTGCCCATAACATCTGTTTCCTGAACCAGACGTTGCTGTGGTTCTTCAACTTGGGTAAGATCTTGGGCACCAAGCGGTTTGGAGAGGGTCCGTTCCAGGGCTCACTTGATGCTGCTATCCGGGTCTTGAGTCCTGACGATACTTTGGACCTAGAGTTTTCTCCCGGGGTCAAAGACGTCCAGAAACCTCTCCTTATTCAAGAAGTCAACATCAACAAATCGAAGGAATTAGTCAAGCATATTAAGCCGTCGCCAGAGTCTACCAACGTCCTCATGTCCAAATCTCCCTTTATTAGAACCAAGACTTCGTGGTTCCATGTTTTCCCCGAAGGGTTTGTTCTCCAACTCCACGAGCCTCACAATAATTCCATGAGATACTTCAAGTGGGGGGTTTCAAGACTCATTTTGGAAAGCACCACTGCGCCAGTAGTGGTGCCCATCTTCAGCCACGGGTTCGAGAAAATTGCTCCCGAAGAATCCAGTGAAGCTGGATTCAAAAGATGGTTACCAGACAATTTGGGCGCCGAAATCCATATCACTATTGGCGATGCCTTCTCTGATGAACGGATTGAGTCCTATCGTCAAAAATGGAGAGACTTGTGCAAGAAGTATATCGACCCCAGCAATCCAACTGATTTGTCAGAAGAATTGAAAACTGGAACCAAAGCCCAATCTTTGAGATCAGGTCTTGCGGCTGAGTTAAGACAAGCAGTGTTGGATATCAGAAATACCATTCCTACGCTTATGCCCGAACACCCAAAATTCAAAGACCCTCAATACTGGCATGTGTATACTGAGACCGAAGGTTTGAGTGACCCTGAAGTCAAATTCATAGGCAAGAACTGGGCTATCAAGAGACTACAAAAGCATTTGCCAGAATATGAAGAAGGCGAGTTATAAAATATCCGAATCAGCAACCTAAAAAGCTGTGGACCAAAAAGACATCATCCTGTATCTCAACTTATGATCGTCTGTGCTGTTTCAGGGACTAGAATTTGCTTTCTAGTTCTGCTGCTATACTAATATGTATTCCTGTATATACGCCTGCATATAGAAATTTTCAATTGATAATTTCTACACCTATAGAACTTGAATTATTAGATCGTAAGAACGCTACACTCAAGGTGAAACCCACCATGCTCTATTACAAGCATTCTGTGGCAAAGGGCTTCCAAGTGGTTCCACTGTTGTCTCGATACCTTATTGGCGGATCTCAAAATGTGCGAATCAATGTTCTGAGATATCGAAGCTGGACCAATCCTTTGAGTAATTTCAAGAGAAAAGCAGCCGCAAAGGCAAAGTTGATAATAGAAGAGCCAAGCACTGTGATTCAAAATGAGCCCAACTTAAAAGTAGATGAGCTCAAGCAATATGTCAGAATAAATGATATGCCTACCAAATTGAAAGAAAAACTTTTGAGTTCCAAATTGATAGAAGCCATAAACGAATCCAAGAACTTAACAGGCGAACACTTAAACGTGATTAATTCGGTTTTTCTTGAACTTTTCAGACTTAATGGACGTAAGGTGGTTAATTCTGATGGTGACATGTTTCTTTCACCCGAGCACCTCATCCGGTTATTTGAGATATCCAGTTTGTCTTTATTAGCAGAAAATACCGCAGGACGCCAAAGACTCCAAATACCTCGCTACATGTCTATAATAACCCAGTTTTTGCTTAATCAGAATTTGCACGAGCTTCCTCCTAAAACCTTGGTGCAACTCGTGGAACTAGGATCTAGAAATACCAGCTTTGAGCTCGTGCTATCGAGTTTGATCAACCTGAAATCAGATTATCTAACAGCAGAATTCACTCATGAACTTTTGGATTACTATAGCAAAACCAACAAATTGAATTTGGGAGTATTTGAAGCTTTCATAAATTCTGTACAAAGATCTGAGGGTCACAGAAACAGATTGAACGAAGCAAATATGACACAGAATATTACGACTTCATTGAGTAAGCCTACTTCGACTATGAGACTCATTGATCAATATTTCTTTCTCAAATTCAACAATTACATTGAATCGCTATTTCAGAATAGCATGCCAAAAGTTCACGAATACGAAAACCTCGAGAAAAACACCGATAGAATCCAGCATATTTCCGGATTACTTTTGAGCTCTATCAAGCCAGAGCCATCATCATTGCATTCGCTCTTAATTATGATAAAATTGGGAAGCGACTTATCCAACGTATCCAATAATCCCCAACTTGAACATGTTATTTCAAAAGCGTTGACAAACTTAAACAGACTTCCCAAGGAATCTATCAAATACGAAATTTCGTCGCAAGGAGAGGAATCATTTGCCGAAGTGCTATTGACACGAAGCAGAGCCAACCACGAGCAGTTCCTCGCAGAAATTGTTTCCGAGTGCATAGAAGAATCTCCATTCTCAGAAGAACTTAAATTCCAAGCCCAGTTGTATCAAAGTATGCACAATTTGGAAGACCCATCAGAGGATAAGGTTCTTGAGGCAATCAAATACCAGATTTCCATTACAAATGTCACAGGTATCAATGCGGATGAATTATTTAACAGACTTATTCAATGCTTGATGACCTCAGATATTGCGCCAAGAGGAGACTCAATCAATAGAATTATTGAAGAATTTTCCAAACATTTTTCCTTCAGTCAGTCAGCACTCTCGTTCAAGTACAGAATTGATAAGGCAATAGAATTGCAAGACAAATCTCAGGCAATCGATATTTTTGAGGACAGTTTAGAGAGATCAACTGACTGGAGTGGAGAAACAGAACCACAAATCTTACGGACGCTAAACAATTTAATTGTGTTGGTGTGCCAGAAAACACAAGACATTCTGAATATTTTTCCAGTTTTCATCAAGATAAAGCAACAAATGGGAGGAAGCCCAATCAATATTGAGGCAATTGATGCACTTAGCACCAAAATGCTAGAAGCAGAGTACGTGGGAGACCTTATTGAAATGTTAAAGAGAGAATTACCTGAAATTAACAAGGATTCTATGACCAAATTGCCACTATCTTATCCCTGGAGTGTAAAGTATAAGCAATTATTTAATAAGCTTCAAGAGTTTGTTATCAGGTACGACAACGAGGAAACCCATGAAACAAACTGGGTTTTGTATGGGGAACTTCATAAATATTTTAATGTGCCCTACGAAACGTATTTGCCTACTATGAAGTTTTTCTGCGAGAAAAATAGATTGAATGCTGCGCTCTTGATTTTCAGACAAGTAAGGAAATTAAACGAGTTACATGGCAACCATCATAATTTACCTCCCCTGCGAGAGATGTATATGATGCTTTTCCAACAATTCGGAGATAAATTATACGAGGAAGGGGTTATTGAGGTTCATGAAAGTCTCAAAATGGAAATTCACTTGCCGAAGCAAGATATTAATCTACAAAATTTCATTCTTAACGCATACTCAAACTTACAAGATGTCGCCCGAGCCCGGGAATTGTTCTTGTCCATGTCTACCAATCCAAAACTGATTGGTGGTATTAACGAAGAGTCTATACAGATCATGATTAAAACATACACATACCATGATATGGCATACGTCCAAAAATTCTGGAACAATCTTTCTCAGTTTAACATTCTTCCCAATAAATCTATCTATAGGCAATATTTAATTGCCCATGTATATCATGGGTTAGTTGACGATGCCATCGGATTGGTAGAAGGAATGTCCGATTACAATTTGGAATTTGACAGCGAGATTCTATTAGCTTTGCATAATTACTGCTTGGAAACCGAAGGACAAAGAGTCATCAGGCAATGGGCAGAACAAAACCACAAAGAATTATGGAATCAAGTTATTCAAAGTGGTTTATTAACGGGGGCCACAAATTTTGCCCCTTCAAATAACTTGATTGCTGACAGTTCTCAAAATGATGTAAATAGTGTAAATTAGTCATTAGCATTAGCCTAATTTTGTAGTATTAACTTTTGCAGCGAAGCGCAACGAGTTGATAGTCTCATTAAAGTTTGCTTGCAATGGGGAGATATTGACAAACATTAGCGTTTTTGAAGAGCCACCGAGACTATGCTTAAGGAGATAGGTTACCTTTGAATTTCTATAAGGAATATGTTGTCCAGGTTGATTCTGCTGTTTGTTCCCCAAAGCGTAAACAACATCACCTAAGGAGGAAAGGGATTTATTTATGGCTTGTGTCTCTTTGAGTCTATCACCTTTAGCTTGGGATGTGGACAACCTTTCGGACCCCGCTAAATCAATTAAATTCAACGTTCCTTCACGAACAGAACTCGTATATTCGTTTTCTCCCCGAATCTTCAATATGAAGATTGAATGTGATCTCGATGACCTTTCATTAGATAAAGTACTTGCGGTAGACCTGTTTCTTGCAGCTTTGTCTAATAATTGATACGCTTGATCTATGGATTTTATAGACACAGAATGGGTGTTAGTGATTGTTGTCGTGCTATTGACATCGTCGTGTTTGATTTCGTGTTTTACATCTTGGTTAGATGATGCTAGAAGGTCAATGATTGTTTCATTATAAATCTCAATAAATTGACCTTCTAAGGTATACCTCCATCCATTAACAGAGAGCTCTTCAATGTCTTCAAAGATTTTCTTCATGGAAAGTGGAATCATTCCATCTTTGGGCGACGACATAGTGTATGTCTTTCCAGAGCCAGTCTGTCCATATGCAAACACACACACATTGTACCCGTCCAAAGAAGATTGAATTAATTGTGATAGCTCCTCAAATATCGCTTCATTTGTCAGGTTAGTCGGGAAGATTTTGTCAAATTGAAACTTATATGTTTGGCTTGAATTATTGGTAGAACTAGACCGTCTACTGCTGGTGAGAACTAATTCTTGATTTGCTTCCTCGTTTACCTCATCTTCAGGCACTTCCATTACAGATAATTCCGCAGACAGATCTACTGGACGAATTCGGCAAAAAACCCTTATGTTTCCCTTTAATTCTTGTAAACGGTTGTGGAGAGTTCTTCTGAGATTTTCTTGAGTCTCAACACCTGAATTGATGGTGTTTGTCTGCTTATTTAACTTCTCAATCGTGGCTCTCTTAGCCACCCAAGATGCTTCAAGTTGTTCTATCTCATTTTGTTTCGATGTAATTCTTTCCTGAATAATCTCAATTTCTCTATCTTTTTCAGTGTACTTTGACTTCAATTGATTCAAAATACTGTTTGTGTTAGCAATTTTGTCATTTAAGGCATGTATATCAGCTTCAACAGAAGTTATGCGGTCCACTTTATTGGTTCGACTCTGCTCAACAGAATCGATGGTTTGTAAAAGGGTATCAATATTTTCTTTCATTGTTTTTTCAAGGTTGATCAAATTCTTATTATGTGATTCTTTCATTTTGATCAAGGTTTTGTTAAGGTTTTGACTGTGTTGTTTGATTTCCTGGGACAACTGATCACATTTCTTGGACAAATGGGCTCTTTCTTGATCCGATTGCATCATTTTAGCTTGAATTATATATTCAATCTGTTCACTCACGGCTTCCTTTAACTTATTTACTCGACTTTCATGATTGAGCAAACGCTGTTGCTTGGTAAGCTTATATGTCTGTTCATGTTCGATGCTGTATTGTTTACGCATGTCCTTTATGGAATTGATAGACTGCTCGAGCTCTGAAGATTTCAACTTGACTTCCTCATACTCTTTGTGGATAATGTGGAGTTTGAACTCTTCTTTTTGCATTTTGGTGATGAGAGACATTTTGGTGCTGTTCAAGTCAGATAATTCGATCTCTTTCTTCCTGGCTTGGTCTGATTTCCCAGGAAACGACTCCAAATGGTATGGCAACATATGAGGAGAGCTGTGGTCTCCATCGCCGCGTTTGTCGCCGAATTGCTTGCCTCGTGTTGATGCCACTATAGATTCATATCTCGATTGTGGTCGTTTTTTAACGCTTTCAAGCGAACCCATGGACTTTCTTTTGGCACCTGCCTGGTTTTGGGACAGAGACAGCAGTGGCCCTAGCACTGGGGGAATCAGAGAGTCGGACCGGTCCATTTATACTGGTTCTCAGACGTGAAACTATACGTAAACAAAGGTGCAACGGACTGCCACTCAATCACGTGACTACGATTTCTAGCCCATCTCAAAAATTTGTGATTTATAGTGAACTCCATCACGCTACACTATGGGGTCTGCTATCAAGAAACAAAAGACAAACAAGGGTGGTACAAAGCCAGTACAACCCACAGTAACCCAGGAGTCAGACTCGGAGTCAGGCGTAGCCAGTGACTCTTCGGAAGAAGAATTGGATGACCTTGAGATGGACGATGAGGTTGATGTGGAGGACGTTTCAAGTGGGTCTAGCGATGAAGGCGAAGACAGTGATGACGATATTAAGAGAGACGAAGAGGATTTGAGTGGAAATGAGACCGGAGCTGAAAGCTCGGACGAAAAGCTTCCTAAATTGAAGAAAAAGAAGAACGTGGATGATGGTGCCGAGTCTTTTGCTGGAGCTTTTAATGCGATTATCGGATCGAAGTTGAAGGCATATGATAGGAAAGACCCTATTTTGGCTAGAAACAAACTGTCCATCAAGAAGTTGGAGTCGGAAAAGCTTGAGGCCAAGGCCAAGAGAGCGCTTTTAGGGGAAAAGAAGGTATTACAAGACAAACACCGGGTGAAAAACTTATTAGCATCGGCCAAAGAGCCCGAAAAGGTCAGAGACATCATAGAAAGTGAGAGGAAGTTGAAGAAGGTGGCCCAAAAGGGTGTGGTTAGACTTTTCAACGCCATTTTGTCCACCCAAGTCAGGACCACCCAAGAAGTTAGCCAGGAACACGGTGGCCAAACCAAGAAGGAAGAATTGATGAACGAGATCTCTAAGGAGAAGTTTTTGGATTTGGTTCAAGCCGCCGGCCAGGATTAGAAGGATGGAGGAGATGAATTAGTGGGCAAGTGACGTGCGACCCAAGAAGCGGTAAGTAAACAGATCATTACATCATGGTGTCACACACAGGTGTTCTGGTACACATTAGCGATAATTGGTACTGTCGGTATAGGCTCACAAGCCACAGGTGTCCCTCAGTGGTCCCCGCAACTGTATATTAGAATAGACAAATTAGGAAATCTACCCGGCAGGGCAGCCAACGCTATAAATAGTGATGGGATGGCTCCGTCACCTGTAACCAGACATGAATGGATCAAGTGGTTCCAACACGGGTATCGAGCTCGTTCCTGTAAACAAGGAGTCCGCAGGGTCCCGTATATCAGTGCAAGAAATTGCGGTGCCGGCCCGAGCCCGTACGGCCCAAACGTCGCTAAATGGATCTGCTTACTCATTGGGGTCGCTGGAAACCGTGATCATTGGATCGAATAGGACCGGTGGATTCAATGGATCCAACCAGATCAATGCCTCAACTGTCACACGGAATCGACCCCCAATGGACACTCGCCTTTCCTCGGGCGAAGTGCTTTGCTCCCATGAGGCCCAAGGTCCGGTTGAAGAGATACCTGAATCAGTCCCAACGCCTATGGGATTTTCCAACCCACCAGCCAATCGGTACCGGATCGTAGTATGTATTGCGTGGGCGTTCTTATGTGGATTTAGCGATGCTGCTCCCGGTGCCTTGCTACCCCACATCGAGGCATACTATAACATTCGGTATGCCGTAGCATCATTGATCTGGATCAGTAATGCCTTAGGATTCATTTTGGTGGCAGCGTTGTCCCACAAGATCGAGCCATGGTTCGGCCGCAGGTTGTCGTTTCCCATGGGGTGTTTCTGGAGCTGTGTTATGTATGGCATTGTGGCCAGTGGTACCAAATTTCCAGCCATTGTGGTGGGGTTCTTCTTTGGCGGGTTCGGGTTGGCAGTGGTTTTGGCCCAGGCCAATATCTTCTTGAGCCGGCTCGATAAACAGTCAAAGTATTTGGCGTTTAACCACGGTGCCTATGGTACGGGAGCCACTGTGTCTCCGCTTATAGCTACGGGAATGGTTAATTCTGGGATCAAATGGCATTACTTCTATCTTGTATTGCTAGGTGGCATGGCTGCTGGTGGTGTGGCCCTATTCATCGTGTTTAAAAACGCTGACGAAGACCTTGAGCCGTGGTATAGCCATGCTCCAGCAACAAGTGCCCTCAAGGACCCGCAAGACTACGAAAACCCGGGTCTGGAACCTGCAACCGCCTCCAATTCTCATAAGAGCGAGATGGTATTGGCATTACGCAACCACGTCACTTGGATCCTTGCGTTCTTTGTACTATTCTACCAAGGTGCCGAGGTTTCTATGGCTGGCTGGATCGTGACATTTTTATTGGACTACCGTCACGTCAATGCCAAAGCAGTGGGTTATGTAGCGTCGGGGTTTTGGGGAGGCTTAACCATAGGTCGATTGGTGCTTACTAGACCTTTGCATCAAACGTTGGGAACGCGGAGAAGCGTCATTATTGTTTCGTTGGGGTCATTAGTTTTGGTAGCCTTAGTGTGGGCAATTCCCAATAGTACCGCCGAAGCGGTGCTTGTGTCGCTCGCTGGTATTTTAATCGGCCCCAACTATCCCTTGATGATAGGGTTCAGTGCGCTGGAAGGTCTTATTCCGAGAAAAATCCAAATGGTTTCATTGACAATCATGACGGCATTTGGATCATCGGGCGGCGCCTTATTTCCGTTTCTTGTGGGTCTTCTTTCGCAAAGTGTGGGCACCTACGTAGTGCTACCGGTTTTTATTGCATTGTATTCGGCAATGCTCTTGTTATGGCTTCTTTTACCGAATATTGAGAGGAAAAGAAGTGGCGAAATGACTTTCTGGGAAAGGATTTGGTGATAAGGTGGTTGGGTAGATTGGATGAAATGAATAGAACCTGTGAATATGGTACTTTATATAATTAAATATTACGGCCTAAGTTAATATAAGTTAATGAATTTTTGACAGATCTATTGAAGGTCACAAACTTCTACAATACCAACCCTATCCTTGGCGAAGGTCATAAATTTGTACAAACTTGTACCTCTCAGCGTGGTTTGGGTGCTAAATTTCCTTCGCCGTCCTGCACACAGCAAAGCCATTTGTGCTCGAATTAATCCGGCCCCAGATTATACCACCATCAATGGCTATCGAACAACTCATCAAGCAAGGCGAAACTGCTTTGAAAGAAAAGGACTATCTTGAGGCAATCTCAGCATTTAACAATGCAGTGAAAGAAAACCCCAAAGCATTCACGGCTTATATCCAACGAGCCAGTGCCTGGCAAAAGTTGGCCAATCATGATTCGGCCAAGAAAGACATTTCCATTGCATATTCGATAGCGGAAGAAAGAGGAAATAGAAGCGAGATTGGGCTTTGCTACTTCCGGTTGGCATTGGTGTACTACAGTGAAAAAAAGTTCCATTTGGCCCTCAAGCATTTTACGAAGGCAAAAGAATACGACAGCAAAGAACCTACGTTGGAGACATGGCTTAAGAAAACCGAATATGACATCAAATCTGGTAGGGCCAATGACGATGAAAACGAAGCCACTAACTCCGATGAAGTGTCCGTGCTTGGTGATTCCATTTCTATCAGTGAACCTAGTTCCACTATTCCAGCTTCAACTACATCAAAATCATCTACCAGTGCTGAAGTAATTAATGAGCAGGCACCATTGACGCCTAAGATCAGGGACGACTGGTACCAGTCCAATGATTCAGTCACTGTCACCATTTATGCCAAAAATGTCAAGAAAGAAACGTTCAGTATCGAGTTCCAACCCAGATCAGTATCGATAAGTTTCCCCAGCGCCAACAGCTCGGAGTACAATTATAACCTCGATCCATTGGGAGGCGAGATCGATCCCAAGGAGTCTTCATACCGCATATTTGGTACTAAGGTCGAAATATACTTGGTGAAATCATCCCTCGGTAAATGGTCATCATTGGAAGGTCTGGTGCTGGACCAGAAGCAAGAAGCAGGCCAATTGTCGTACCCATCATCGGCTAAAAAGTCGATCAATTGGTCTAATTTCAAGGTCGACGAAGACGAGGACGAAGCTGGCAAAGACAGTGACTTCTTCGAGAAGCTCTACAAAGACGTCGATGATGACACCAGAAGAGCAATGATGAAGTCCTATGTGCAATCCAACGGGACAGTTTTGACCACGAATTGGGAAGAGGCCAAAAACAAGGAGTTTGAAGTTAGCCCACCCGAAGGAATGCAAGCCAAAAAGTGGTAATATATAGGATCAAAGGGGTGTTGTATATCGTCAAATAGTGTTGTAGCGTACCCGTTGCAACTGCTACCTTTTAATAGTGATCACTCCACTGTTCTCCATAGTTAACATTCACAATTATTCCTGTATATAGATCAGACTATTGCTGACCAACCACCCTCCACTGGAAGGTCACCTTGATGATCTGTTTCTTTAGGCGTCCATCGTTTCTAAGAACACTTACTACAGCACAGAAAAGAACCATGCAGATAAAGGCAATCCCGATGAGATGGGGCTCAGGCGATAACTATGCTTACCTCTTGATTGATACTCCGACCAAGCATGCCTGGGTCATAGATCCCGCCGTTCCTGAAGAAGTGTACAGTTATATCAAAGAGAACAAGTTGGGGTTCGAATTGAAAGCCATTGTCAATACCCACCATCATTACGATCATTCTGACGGTAATAAGGAGTTTCATAGAAAGTATCCTGACTTACCAGTGGTGGCGGGTAAGGACTCACCATTGGTTTCATATACGCCTTCTCATGGCGAAGTGATTGACTTGGGTGACAATTTGTCGGTAACTGCATTACATACCCCTTGCCATACTCAGGATTCCATTTGCTATTTTGTAGAGGACTCCAAAACTAAGGAGAGAGCCGTTTTCACTGGTGACACCCTCTTTATTAGTGGATGTGGGCGTTTTTTTGAAGGTACCGGCGCCGAAATGGACAAGGCATTGAATGAGGTACTTTCAGGCTTACCCAAGGATACCAGAGTGTATCCTGGGCACGAATACACCAAACTGAACGTGAAGTTCTCATCCAAAGTGTTACAAAACGAGGCTATCAACAGGTTGAGCAAGTTCTTGGAGTCACATGAAAAAACTACAGGTGAATTCACCATAGGTGATGAATTGGAATTTAATCCATTTATGAGATTGACTGATCCTCAGGTACTCAAGGTGACTGGTAATTTGGAGAGAAGCAAAGTGATGGATGCATTAAGGGAGTTGAAGAACAACAGTTAATTCAAACGATCGAACTGTTCAAACGACTTTACAAGGATCCCTTTCGTACTGTTACATCGAGGTTGCTTCACATGTTTATCATTTCGAAGGTGGGAGTATACGTCTATTACAATGTATTGCTATGGAAAGGCGACCATATGGCGTATGACTTCCCTGGTATGATCAAGAGCTATCTATGAACCTTGGAGCAGAGGAAGTGATTCAACATGGTTGTTCCTAAAATAGCACCAGTTATTCTTTCAGAAACATCATCGGGCAACATTATAAGGTCCCAAATATATGCAAACTCATTTCCTGAAGAAGATTGGGGTTACTGTCTGTAGGGTCGGTAAGGCGATGATAATGTAATGAGTTACGGTGGTAATTGGTGCAATCAATAATATGTGTTGTCTGGGGTTGTCACACTCGTACAAAGTCCGGTTTCCACTGGTCTTCCACCCATAGTTCTGGCTGCCAGCATTCTATCAACTCCAAGTCGAACTCTGCCTTGCCCATGGCAAACTTTTCGTACTCCTCAAAGATCCCACTCAAACACCATCCCTGTAAGAGTTTTCTCATAAGGCCCACTAAGAGGCCGATTCGGTGCTTACCCTTATTGGAATGGATCAAGATGGGAAAATTACGTTTATCCAACATCAACTGTAGTGCTTTCGAAAGCGACTCCTGAGCCTGCAGTGTGTTTTCTGGCGAGTTGAATGGTTCTTGGGAAGATTCCATAAGCAAATTATGGAAGGTTATATCTGTAGAGGTGGTGATCCACTCCCGGTACTTTTGCATGATATCTTCGGCCGAGTGCTTGTCCTTCTTGTCTTTCTTTTCCTTCTTTTCTTTATCCTTTTTGTCCTTTTTTTCTTTCTTTTCCTTCGTTTTGTCGTTCCCCAAGTCCCCTACGTAGATGATGGTCTTGAGTCCCAACTGCTGGAGAAAAGTATAGTTGATGGGCATGGGGAATCCCGAGCGGTAGATCCCATCCTCCACAAGCGAAAAGTTCAACGGCGGCACGTACTGGGGCTTGGGGTTGTATGTTCTCATCATCACCAATTCGGACGGTTCGTGGGCATTATCCCGGTTATGTGAACCATGGGGATCTACCATGGGCAATATATTGAGCTGGGTAGACAGATCCACATTGTGGATGTCTCTGTTGTTTGGATCCAGCCAATCGGGAGCCATTATGGGAGACTGGTGGTAGTACAATCGGCTAGTGTACTGTACTTCGTAAAATTGATAGTTTAGTAAAGTGCGGGCGAGCAACGAAATACAGTAGCTGAGTGATAAGAAGTATATACTGGTACTGAAAGATACTGCGAAGCTTATGCCAGACTAGCAGTAAGCCATCATAGAAGATGTAGCAAAGGTGAACCAGAAATTGGTCAAATGTGACCAAACTCTGTTGTGGGTACTGTCATTTAAGGTACCCTTTTATTTCTTACCATAACTTGATCTCGCCTTCGCAGCCATATTCACCCAATGGCTTCGAATGTATAGTAAATAAGATGGCCACTTCGGAATTTTGTTAATATTCCTTTTTCGTCTTTTTTCTTGTTCTTCTCTTTCTTTTGGAGGCATTGAGGGTTATGTTCATGTGTAGTACGGTTCTTTTCTGAAGGTGCTTCTCATAGACGTCAAGCTTATGGGCATAATTGGCCATATTAGTATTTGTTCTGGCTAGTGGAAGTTCCGGTAATACAGGCAACTCATTTTTCAATCCGGGAAACTTTATACAGCTACTGCAGCTGGTGCTGTGCTTTTTCACCGCAAGAACCTTTTCACTATCGGGAGGATGATACCGAGGAATATATTGGATGGGAATTATCTTGACATTTACTGGGAAGGTTGGAGGCCCTTGAGACGAGAGACTTAGGCTACCACCATGTACCAAATTCGTTGCTGAAGAAATCCGAGTCCCCTCCGATGCTGTTGGTTCCAGGTTTGCAAAATCAGTTTGTCCAGACTTATCTGGGGCCCGATCATCTTTTCGAATATGATTTCCAACCTTTAAATATCCAAGCTTGGCCCATTTTACAAATTCATTGATCAATTTAACCATCATTCGTTTTACAAACTATTATTCTGGAAAACTATATAATTTATAGTTGTGATAAATTTCATGCTAATGGACAGATTGTAGTGGGCTCTGATTGCAAAATTTAACGCAGAATATTACGTTATGCTCCGTATCAATCCCATTCAACTAAATCTAAGTGGGTATCTACTATGCTTGTTGCTAAAGGAGAAAGTGCAACTAGAAATGCAAATTTAGCTCCAAATCAAGGATTTCTTAATTAAAAGGAATAGCACAACCGGAGTTGTATATGACCTTCAAATCTCACGCACCAAGTCTGTTTTTTCTTCTGCTATGAAAGATTGTTTAGAGGAATTTTCAGCTACTTCATAATGAATCGCCCATTACCAAACCCAAAATACTATGAACAAAGCATATAAAAAGACAGAAAAGTTACACTTGCGGGAGTTGATAGAAATACAGTACTTTTACCCATATTCTATTAGCCCAATTCCTAGGAGGAGCTTCCCCGGGTTCTGGAGATAGAATATGGCACTAACATGTAAATAAGCCATATTTGCACTTTAGCTCGGCTCACACCAGTAAAATTTTTATTTGAATCCTCTCACCTGTAACCATTTACTTGGATAACACATAGTACCTACCACCCTCGTACTTTTGGGTTCTTTAACTTCCTTCATCGAATCCCGTGACGTTAATTTACCGGAAATAGTAAAAACATCCAAATCAAACAATGTCGTGGTTATTCGGTGGCAACAAAGAAGAGACCAAGCAAGAAGATCTCAAGAAATCTTTGGGATTTGACCCAGCACAAGTGTCAGATGTGTCCAGTATCATCAACACTCCTGGAGTATTTGACTCTGCCAAGTTACATCCTTTGGCTGGGTTAGAGAAAGGAGTGGAATACTTGGACTTGCAAGATGAACAGTTAAACGATATCGAAGGTTCTAGAGGATTGATTCCATCTAGAAGTTGGTCCGATGATTTGTGTTACGGAACTGGTGCCGTCTACTTGTTGGGATTAGGTATCGGTGGTGCATACGGTTTCCAAGAAGGGGTCAGAAACTTGCCAAAGAATGCTCCTCCAAGATTACAATTGAATACCATTTTAAATCACATCACCAAAAGAGGTCCATTCTTGGGTAACTCCGCCGGTGTTTTGGCATTGACATATAACATTTTTGACTCCACTTTGGACTATGCCAGAGGTGTTCATGATGACTGGAATTCTCTTGGTGCTGGTGCCATTGCTGGTGCTCTCTTCAGAAGCAGTGCAGGATTGAGACCAATGGCCTACTCCACTGCCTTGATGACTGGTGCTGCCGGTGCCTGGTGTGGATTGAAACGTTTGTTGAAATGAGTGGTCCCTTTTCTGTAATATACTGGGCCATAATACTACATTGGGCCCCTTCCTTACTACCGTCAAACGAAAAATCGAGAGTTTCCTCACTTGTACATAGGCACTTATAGAGGGAGGAGACTATGGCAGCCCCCCGTTGTGTAAAAAAAGCATAGCATATATTTTGGGAATTTGTAGTCGGGAAATCCGACTCGCTTAATAATTGAGATGGCCCATCATGTGAACGATGGGTGCAAATAAACTTCATAGTTACGGTCAATTCATGAGTTTACAGTGTGTATGAAATTCAAAAATAGTACTATTAATCAGTAATGTATACTTCTAATTATTAATGGGTGAAGGCCATCTCTATTAGGTGGTGATGGCGGTCTTCTGCTGTTTTATCTTCTCGTTGAAAATGGGAACATCAGATCTTTTGGTAGACTCCGGCCCTTGCTCCTCGGTGTCTTTGACCAATTCCTTCATCTTTATATATCTGTCCTCAATGTATTGTAGGTACTCTTCCGAAGTCAATGATTTCTGTTTTTGCGCATCTTTTGTGTAGATCTTGTTCATGAGAACATCAGCATCATCTTGCTTCAATTCGTCCATGACTTTATCAAAGTCGTCATAGTTTCTCAGCTGAGAAAATTTCTTATAATAAAGAGACTTCCCCGGAGTCATATTCAAGACCATAAACTTGGTATTTGGCAAGGCATCATAATTGTACATCTTTGCGATGTCGTAATATTGCTGTATAACTGTTCTGGCTGTTAAGGGAAGGCTTGAAGGACCGATTTCACTACCAGAACATCTACCAAACACCGACCCATTGGCTTCGGCACATTCGGCAATCATTCCACCGACCCGGTCATTGAATACCTTTTGTAAATTTTCAAAGTCCAACCTGGACTGCAAATTACCATTAATCACCACACTGATACCTCTACTTTGAATATAAGGAATTAATCTTTTGAGGTACTTCCAGACAGGGTCCTCTCTATTTCTCATCAGCCGAGTACGACAGTGAATAGTCAAGTTGGAAATTCCGGTGTCGCAGATTTTCAGGACAAGGCTAAAGGTGGCATCATAATCGTCCAATAATCTGATTTTGCAACTGATAGTCTTTTTGTTGGGAGTGCCGACTTTTTCCACTAATGCTGTTAGAATAGCACAGAGAAGGTCCGGCGTGGAAAGCAACGCTGCCCCCATTCCCGAGTGGGTGGAAAACGGTTTGGGACACCCACAGTTGAGATCTATGCCATCGACGTCTTGGATCACCTTACTAGCGGCCTGAACTGCCAACTCCGGATCCGATGTGCCAAGCTGAAATATGAGTTTTCCCGACTCCGTGGGGGGATGAGTTCTGAAAATGACCTTTTGATTATTGTTCTTCGCAGCTTTACCCGGTTTCACAGGATGGTTTTGTACCACAACATAGTCAACGGTGTTTATGGCAGGGTTGACTACTCTCGTAGTCTGGATGATCTTCTTATCGACGTATTCGGGGGTCCATACTAAATCGGCACCGTGTTTAAGGGCCAAGAGACGGGTAGCGACCTCACCAGACCGAACCATCGGTGCTAGACAGAGCTTACCAACAAAGTTAACCATGCTGATTGTAGCTGACGATTCTTTTTGAAGATCAATCGAATTTGGGGCCAAACGAAGAAGTTCCACAGGTTCGTTTAGGCGATGACTTGGTACTGAAAAGACCTATTCGGGAGAATACGTGGTAGATTTAAATTTGAGGATTTAGCTTTCCGAGTATTTTGCAGGCGTCGGTACAAGGCAATATGCTCTGTGTTCAGCAGATCTAGTCCTCAGGGCTGAGTAGTGGTATTGGCGATGTCAGCTGCACAGATCAGAGATGGTGATGGTCAATCTTGCTCACGTGCGAATTTCGCTTATGTAATCGCCGTACAAATCCTACAGTATATGCAAATGAATGCCCAAAGTCTCGGATTTAGGTTTAGACTGCGAGTTTTAGACCGGGACAGTTGGTGAGGCAGAATGGTACAATTCGGCTCGAAGATGTACCCTAAAGTCAAAGTAGTACGAGCTATTTGTGTTGATCTTTTCGCCATTGGGGTAATCTAGGTGAGTGCATGCAGCTGCATATAATATATGGGGTGGTGCATGTACTGTTTCGTGTATTGAAATGCATCAAAACTTACCAGATTAAGAATAGGCTAACCTTAGTTTATTTGCCGTCATTTGGTATCATGTTCCAAGACACCGAACCCAGTCAGACACGAGCGGGCCCAGACACTTGGCACAGCCATTGCTCGAACGCAATTGGGTTTTGGGGCTTGGGGTGACTCAATTGCATGGCGCGCTACACCCACCACCAATCTGTAGCCAATGATCGACGCCAATTCCAAATTCACAATCGACTATTGAAGCCTACACCACCAAAAGAAACCTACGGGGTCAATTGTGCTTGGGGCTTCCACTGACCCGCATAATCACAAGATCTAAGATCGGGGGTCGCGTGACGGGCGTGGGGAATGACACAGTCATGAGATCAATACTAATTTGACTTTGTGGTGCCGAGGCTGACTCAATTGTTAGGAAATGAAACATGGAGATAAACATCAGCAATTGCGCAGGTCACCCCGGGGTTTGGCTAGGCCAGCCTGTGCCATGGTGCCAATGGTGCCAATGGTGCCAATTGCTCACGCAGGGCCGACGGTAGCATGGGGCTATACCAGTGGGGCATTACCAAGTAAGGCGGCCATGGCAGTTCCAAGTCAATGTCCGGTGCCGGCCAACAAAAGAAATGCGTTCCGTAATTTACTGTGCGTGATACGTATAAATCATACCTTGCACATGCGCGCATGCAGGACGGCCGACGTCAGCTCCAACTTCCCGTACCCACCACACAACTGCTAGCGGTGGTAGTCTAGCACAAATGAACCCCAGGATATGCCTTGAGTTTCGTATACTAGATACCCAAGTTGCCATTGCTGGGTCCTGACTCTGGGATCATTCCGTAGGCATCCCCGGCTTACTTTCCCGCGTCGTGATTGGTTGTGTCAATTTCTTTTGCAGCTGCAAAAAAAGAAATTCAAAAGCAACGGCCCAAGAAAGTAAAAAAAAATAACCATAAAAAAAAATAACAAATTCATCGGAACTTATATAAATGGAGAAGATAAGATGACTGATCAAAAAACATATAATTTTTTTGACACTGCTTAGGTATATTTATCTCAATTTCACTAATTGGCCCTCAATTGCTCCCAATTGCTTCCATTGGATCCTGATACTTTGGCATCACCATCCATTGACTTCCTAGCATCATATTCTGCCCCATATCCACTACTTTAGACTGCTACTAAATCCGAGTAAATCCACCTAGATATCTCCCCAAAATTGTTTGCAATGTCTTTATTGTACCAGCCCTTGACAAAGAGCACCAGAGACATATCTGGATGCCTCACTCCCAATCAAGCCGAAATTGATAAGGACAGAGATATCGCTACCAGCATGGCCAGAAGCCAAACTTACGCCAAACGGATGCCCTACAAGGCCCCCGTCGTCCCCACCACCAACAGCGCAGCCAACATCTTATCGCCTCCGCTTTCGCCTTATCAGCGCAACGCCGTGGCTTCGCATCCCCCATTGGTGATTGAAGACAAATCGTTCCTTCACACCAAGTCGCCTTTCACCATCGAAAACTACAAGGACTACAAGTTGACCATTCACCCATGGAACAACCTTAGCTCCAACTACAAGGCGGCACACCTTCACTTTATTAACCAGTACCATCTCCGGTCGGCAGCAGAGCCCGAGAAGACCGCTTCGGTGCCCCGTCGGTACAAGCGCCGGGTAGCTCCAGTGCAAGACAACTCTGACGAGAACTCGTCCGACCAGGAAAGAATGCGGACGAGAAGAGTGGCCCGCACCCGTGAGTTGGACTCGGAGTTGGACGAGATTCCTTCCACTCCACCCCCTAAGAAAAAGAAGGTCAGAAAGGAGTCACCTGCTGTGAACTCCTCGGTGGCCATCCAACAGCAGATGCTCATGGACGAGTCCATTCCTGACTATTCGCCTGACGCCAACGCTACTTTACCTGCTAACAACACCAAGTGTTTGAAGATCGAATGGAAGGGTCAACCCATGGACTTGTCCACTGACCCCAACCTTTCCAAGTTGCACCCCGCCGAGGTGGTGCTTGCGTCTATTTTGAGGCTCCCAGTGTTGGTGTACCTCGATTCTAAGAGACGGTTGTTTTACGAGAAGCTCCAAAGAGTCCGCTCTGGAAAACAGTTCCGCCGTACCGATGCTCAGAAGGCATGCAGAATCGATGTTAACAAGGCATCGAGACTCTTTGCCGCATTTGAAAAGGTCGGATGGTTGAACGACGAACACTTTGAAAAGTATTTGTGAGTGTTGAGCATTTTCATTTCTATTCATTTGTACATTATCCCTATTTGGTTTATTTTATTGGTTTAATTCTGGGGTATTTTTTTAGTATTATTATGTTTATTTTATGGTTGGTTGGTTTAGGAGGCTACGGCCAGTGCCATTTGGTGGTGTTCCAAATGGTGGATGTATAATAAATGTGTGTGAAACTTACTGTAGCTAAGAGGAACAGCGAAGAAACATAAATCGCTTGCGCTGCTTTAATTCTAGTACATAAGCACGGAATGATCTACAATTTCAGCGGAGGTGATGTATTTATTCAATGGCATCAGATGTGGCCTCTTCGATTTCGGGTATGGTATCATGTTCCCGGTAGATGTAGAATTGCAAAATAATGAAACTATCCTCAAAGATGGTACCCAACGATCCCAATAACCAACTCAAGTTGAGCAAGATATATTTGGAATCACTTCTGTAGAACAAGATTTGACCAGCATAGGTTACGTTACCTAAGGTGGAAAACAAGAAGAAAAGCAAACTGAGTCCGTGAACTGACTTTCTCTTGTGGTTCTGGATGATTTGAGGGATTCTGGCTCCCAAGTAAAGTAATGCCGAGAAATACCCCATCAACTGAGGGCCCAATTCGATATCCTTGTCAGGAGCGTCGGGAGCATCATGTTTCTTCGATCCCGATAAGAAGTATCCAGCACATCCGGCTCCAATGACAATCAAAATGGGCAACACGTACCGGGTGAACACTCCATGGTCCTCGGGTTCCAATGCAATATCCGTTAAAGTCGAAGATCTTCTTCTTAATAATGGTTGTCTCTCTTGGCCCTCGTGGTGACTACTAGCTCTGCTTTTTGCCTGTCTCTTGCTTTGAAGATGGGTGTAGTAAAGGTAGGAGAAAATCATCAAGAAATCGGCAATACAGAACCAGATTGCCAAGAAGATCACTTCGGGCAACAACCCGGCCCAGACGGCCCCGATAAGGTTGAAGACGTCTCCAAGGAACCAGATGGTGATGAATCCTATGGCAATACCTTCGGCCGATTGCAACCTCCACTGCTCCACGAGCTGTGGCATCAACAATACGATCCAGCAGGCAAGGCTAATGTTAGTAGCAATTAGAAAGATGGCCCATACTGTAGAAGTAATGGGAGTCGGTGGATACTTGTACTTACGACGTAGACCCCATGACACCGCTTACCTGTTCTCTCCAGGTCACACTGTCACTTTGCATTGAAGCTAATGCTTGCATCACCAATCCGAACCCCATTATGGTTGGTAAGAAGGGTCAAACGCTATTGGTGGTGGGACAAAAGGACTTAGCCTAAAGAAGTTGGTTGAGTTAATGAGTCTTCTCTTTTCGTTGAGTATTGCGCGAATTGCGCTTTGATAGGTGAGTTTCGCTGCGGAAAACTTCTCCTGTTACGGCAAGGCTAACGGAAGCTACGTTGTCCTTATCCAAACAGATTGATGCTAGGGGCAATGACTAATGGCTCCGAGAATCTCATGGTTTCAGGGTTGCCGTCGGGTGCATAGTCCGACGGTAACTTTCTCGAGAGGCCTCCTCCGGCTATGCCCGACTGATAAAATGTCGTAGTTGCAAAATATCTCTGCGACTTTTCTACAGCCTTGATGGTTCGGCAATCGACTTCTAAGAGCGTTTATCACAACTATTACTATAGAAAGGATACAACTCATTTCACTTCATCCAGTATCACAACACTGGATTGTTCGAGCTCTTCTTCGTCTGCCTCTTGTGCCAATTTTTCATCTCTAAGAGTAAAGTAATGGGCAATGACTGTTAAAACTAACCCAAGCCCAGACAAACAAGCAGTGTAGGTGAAACCAATAAAGTACTGGGGCTTGTCGTTGGTATTCCAGACCAAAATCGGTACCCAAGCTCCAGTAACGTAGGCCAAGGTGTTAGTGACAACCACCACAAAGTTTCTCTTCATGTCATTATGGAATAACAACCGGTTTACCCAAGAGAAGATAAACGGTTGGCCCCAAGCAGTTGGAACTCCTACCAAGTAGTACGAGAACCAATGCCAACCTCGAGGAACGTGCCAGTGAGATAACAGGGCACATCCAATAATCAACAGAATGAAAAATAACCCCACAAAGAAATAATTCTTTCTTCCACCAAGAAAGTCATTGACGTAAGCAAAAATAACTGCTATCACAATCCCCACTCCAGACAAAATAGAAGGGTACGTATTATAGATATGAGAGGGTTCCTGAAGCGTGATTTTCATCCACGTCTGATAGGTAGGCTGACCGATTGCAGAACCACTATTGTTATAAGCCAAGAATAAGAGCGGGAATACATAGATGTGCCATGTATCAAAGAATGACTTGATTTTGGTCCAGGTGTATGGGGTTCTGGTGTTCAATTCTGCATTTATTTGTCGTCTTCTTTCTAAGCCCACAAGTCTGTCTTGTTCCGTAAGGTACCAAGCATCAGTGGTGGAGGGGGTGTTGGGATCTACAAACATGGTATAGATTCCGATAGGAAAACTGATGACAGCATCGAACACGAACATCCACTTAAATGGAGCCAATTTTGATTTGCCAAACCTTTCAAGAATAGCCTGCTGGAGGGGTCCGGAAATAATACCACTAAGACCTCCAGAGACAGCAAAGAACGTACTTCTCTTGGAGAGTTCGGCAGTGCTATAGTTGGACCCGAGCAACCATTCAAGGCCTGGGAAATACCCGCTTTCCGTGAGTCCAAGGAAAAACCGAAGAGCATATACTCCCCTGATATTATCCCTCCCACAAGTAATCATCAATAACGTGATGAAACTCCAGATGATTTCAAGTCCACCCAAGTAAAACCTAGCCGAAAGACGGTGTAAAATCAAATTTGAAGGAATCTGACCAATGATATAACCCACCGTCCAAAGTGTAGTCATGTAGTTGTACTGGTTGTTGTTCATGGTGTAGTACTCCTCCATGCCATTGACATAAGCAGTGGTGATATTGGACTGGTTAAGGTTCTTGATAAAATAACCAAGACATGACGATGTTAACAAGAAAAAATCCAACTTCAACAAATACCTTTGTTCAAGGGGGTGCTTGCCAGTCCCATCCCAAAAGAATTTTCTAAATTTGAACCAGAACGAGGTTTCTCGATAATGGATTTCTTCGGGGGTAAGTCTCAACTCCAAATCAATGTAGGGAATATCATCTGAGGTGGTGTCCAGTGATTCCTCGTACACATGGACCTCAGCTTGATTTTCTTTAGCCGTACTCGACACCAGTGCCGACTCGGGTTTGGAGTGTTTAGACGGCACACTTTCGGCTGCAAGGAGCTTCTTCTTCAAAGCTGCAAGGATTCCCATTGCCAATGGATGTTATGAAGAGTGAAGCCAATTACTCCTCCTTTATACTAATGAACTCCACGACAGATTAGATAATTTACTAGCCGTACCTAAGGGGAAATCCGCAAACGAATCACACACCACACATTAATAACCTTTGGATCGATCTAATTCCGCCATTTGGTACATAGTTTGCTTTGATAAGAAATTGTGGCTGCGAAAAGTGGCACCCAATAAATTAAAAATAGCGGTCGCAGCCTCACCATGGCTAACTAGAATTACCAAACATGACCAAGCTGATTAATGGTAGTGGGCCCCTCGCCGTTGGTGGTGGTACAGATCCTGCATCAAGTTTTTATTATACATGGCTAGTAATACATACGCCTCACCTGTAGGAGGACTATCATTGGCTGGTCGAACTAAATGTGTAGTGGTGGAAATTAACCTCGAGGGTGGTTGTGTAGGGATCTATTCTCAAAATAGAACCGTGGCAAAAATGAGCCAACCAGAGGCCACTATTCGCTGATCAAAGTAATTGAACCTTTGGAACAATTGCTCTGGATAGGACGGTTCATCTTGTGGCTCTAGTATGCCCGTTTGACCTGCATGCTATCGTACTTCGATTGTTCGAATGAGATTGATCTGGATCACTAAACGTTATCCGTGGCGGGTTCATTGTCGTGTCCATCGATATCCTTACTAATTATATCCTCTTGTGGCTTTTGTAGTTGGTCATCACCCAAGGCATTGGCAATTTCCTTGACTATATTTATATCAGAGATGCTAGAAAACTCTTCTAGCACTTTGGAGTCCACCGGCGCATCGGGGTTGATTCTTAACTGAGGAGAATCCACTTCCATTGGATCGGTGGAGTTTTCACGGGTGTTTTGAATAGAGTCTCCGATTCTTTCCACAATACCGCCAGCTTTACCTTCGATGTATCTATCTCTCATGTCAGGAATGAATCCACTGGAAAACTCGTCTCGTCCTCCAAGCTTTCGGTACAACTCACGGGTCTGGGTGGTCAATTCCTCAACTTGGGTGAGGAGAAAGTACAACGTTTCGTCTATTGGAGACAATGACTGCAACGCTTCTCGGGCGCTTTCCGATAAATGTGATTCGCCGTCGCGGTTTTTCGGGTCCAAGAACCGTAAGTTGTTCTGAAACAACCGCAACGTCTTGATGATCTTCCTGGCTTTAACTATCTGTAACTTCAACAACTTCCGGAGATGCAATTCCAACTTGATATTTTCCACCACCTGCACGATCTTGTGGTCCAACTCGGACTTATTGGAACGAGGATTGAAGTCAATGCCCTCGTGATGCTTCAACTTGATCCATCCCTCTTCAACAAGCTCCTGAGGAATGGTGAAGATGTTTCTGAGGGTGTAAAGCTCGAACTTGTCGAAGTTCTTGTCCACCTGGCTCTCAAGGAGAGTTTCGAGCTTTCCCGTACCCATCTGTACCTCCTCCTTACTGATCACATCCCGTGTATCGGGCAGACCTAGGCGCTTTTCTCTCACTTCTAGTAGATAAGTCTCCATTGCCTGGGTACATTTGTATAGAAGTTCGTTAACGGCGTTGATGATGTCATCAATGAGTGCCAAGGGCGGAAACCCGAGGTGCTCCGTGAGGAGCAGCGTCACCCTGTAGTCTATGGAGGACATGGTGGATAAACAAACACGGCTGGAGACGTGTAAGTACCGGGGTGGTGATGTCAGGTGCAAATCACGTGATCCTGCTGTTTCTTAGTGTAAATTGGCCTATGGCTTCCTGCCAATGGCCGTTCCAAAGGTGGCAGACATTGGGTTTAGGTCTGTAGCAGGTTCTGTGCTGGTTTTCTGCGGTCCTTTGTGCCGCTATCCTGTCCATTTGCCCCACTAACACCTTTTTTGCTACCATCACCATCACCGCGCCCAATCAAAAAATTGCAATTCCAATTACCAACTACATCCACAGCCATGGCCGGAACTTTAAGACCAGACCCTGAATTCCTGCGCTTCAACGCGGCCAAGGAGCAGCTTGGCCACTTCTTCAGATTCAAGCCCAGATCCGCTGTGTTTAACGTGATATTCATGGGCCTCATTCCGTTCGGGTTGGCCACATACGCCTACAACTCCGAGGGCCAGTTGAGCTTCAACAGAAGATTCAGAAAGGAAAAGATCTTGAGTGGCGAGGAATACTTGCCAAGAGACAAGGACTTGTGAGCAGCCGTTTGCTGGCTGTTCTTTGGCTGGTGGCGGTGCCATTCACTGGGTCCAAGTTGGACGACGGAACAACGTATCTCTTGGGGTAGTGATGGGTGGTGACGGGCACTAGCTGGATCCCTACGGGTGCCTATGAACCCCACGAGGCCGTCAGAACGGAACTCGTATGTGTCGCTACCCTCATCCGTGTACCACAACCCACGGTTGTGGGTGGTACCCTTCTTTATAATCATGACGATAGTCAAATACATGCATTGCGATAGACCTTACCAGCATTGAAGGGAAGAATGAACTGTAGATTAACAGGCTACACTGATGATGGCCACAGGTGAGAGAAACACCCACCTCGTATAATTACCATATGAAGTAGTTCTACATATTAAATCATTAATCATTTTCCAAGGGGTGGCTAGGCTAGCTAACCCGAAATCTATGCAATTAATTCCCCTTGGAATTGCCCAAGTTCACCTGGAATTCCACCATCCCCGACTTCATGTTTCTCCATAGTCTGGGCGAGTTGTCACTGCTTGACGGGTCGCTGTTATTATCATAATGGTAGTGCAGAAGTGTTCGGTGGGGGTGGAGCTGGTTGAACGAAACTGAAGATTGGGACTTGCGCAACTTAGGCATGTTGTCGTCATCAATGGTGCCAGCATTTTCATACACGAACGAGTACTTGCTGTTCATGGTGCTGAGCGAAAACCGTTGAGAGCATTCACGAAATGAAATCAGGGGAGGCATGGCTCGTTTCGAATCCTTCGGATTAGCCAACGGAATGGCGAACGTCTGTCCGTTGAACGAATTGGATTTCTTGAGCACCTTTTTATTAATTTTGGAATGGGATGCTTGTTTTTTAAGCAATGGCGAAGTATTAATTTTTCCGGGGACCTCCTTGATTGGATCGAGGGAGGTATTAGTTACCAACGAAGCCGCCCCTTTAGAATTGTAGTTGTCGAGCGAAAGGTCCTCGCCGGTAAGATCAAAGTCAACAAAGCTGGACACCATATCCTGCGCACTGTGGTCACCAGGGTCCAGTGCTAGCACATCGAACGGGTCGCTGTTTAAAATGTCATCGGCAGTGATGTCGCCGTCAAAGTTACCCTCGTTAGATGACCGAGGGCTTGACACCTCGATGGTGGTAGGAGAGTCATAGTCGTGCAGACTTGACTTTTGTTCCACCGATGAAGGCACCAGTGGCTCTATGTTGGCAAGCACCAGCGATGACAATTCTGCAGACTCTCTTGGGTCCTCCCTGATGGAAGAAAACGAAGGGTTTTCCATCACCAACCCCTCCAGGGTCTGTGCTGGTGTCTGCAGGTGGTAAGAACCCACATATGAAGAAGATTCCGAAGGCCTGGTTGATCCCGAGGGACTTTCCATGAAAACTCCCAACCCCACGGTATCCACTGACGCTTCGAAGCTGGCATTGGAAGCGTTGGGGGCTGGGTGGCTATATAACAGGAGGGAAGGGTCGGAGACGAATCCCATGTGGTTGGCGTGGGGGTTTTGAGAAGCGATGGGAGAGAAATTGTTTCCCATGAAGATTCTAGCATCGGGGGCCACAGGGGTATTGACAAACTGAACACTGGGTCTGGCTACCGAGGTTGGGGTCAACATGAAATGACCCAGCTGCGCTATTATGGGACTTACATCGGAGCCTGGACTCTGGAAAAAGGTTGTCTGGCCCAACTGGGGGGTGTTGTCCACGACAAACGTATTGGGCGGCGGCGTGGTGGCCGCCAACGGCGGCTGACTATGCGAGGGATTGTTAATGAACCGGTTTTCAGACATGTGGTATAGGGACATGGGCAAACGGGTGGTAGCGAACGTGGGGCCGTAGTACGGGTGGGATGGAGCGAATGATTAGCAGGACAAGCAGTCTAAGGAGTATGCTCTTGTAGTGAAGTCCGGTAGTAAATTCAGAAGTTAAGTGGCGCAAGTTCAACGCTTTGGCCACAAGAAATTGAAACTGGTATACTGGAGAAGTGGTATTCTAATTCAGGGGAGAACTGGGATGACCGATAAGCTCGGGCACGGTGCTGGACGGCGTCGATGGCGGTGGTTTCGGCTTGTTTCGAGAAGAATCCGGCTTCAACAGCGGCTGGAGCTTAGGACGACGGAGTCTGTGTGGTGGTGAAATTCCAACCAGCTGAGCTAGAGCCAGGGAGTTGGTTTAATTAACCTATAGGGACGGCTCTCGGAGGGCTGTCTGCACTGGAGCGGAAGCGAATGGAATCCTGATAGGTACCAAGAGAAGAAGCGTGGTTCAGCGAAAGAAACGTAGCAGTAGTTGATGGAGTTCGAGAAGGCGATGGATAACTGAACCGCCGGTGGCTTGCTCTTACTCAATTCGGTAGTCGCTGGGAGCCAGAGACTCGGGGCCTGCTTACGTAATTGGAACTGGTGGTGCGCCTTGGTGGAGGGCCCTCGGCCAGTGGCACGACTCTGAAGGGCCAGCCATGGACCCGGTAGCGGATGCTGGGCCTGGACCGTGGGCACGGTACTAGCGGGCTTGGCTGGACTTGGTGGCGTCTACCAGTCTTTGAGTGCTGGTCCAGTTTCCGGGGCCTTCTGGTTGTCCCTCATAGTGCGCTGGGAGCTAATGGGGTACGGGGGCTCAGGGGCTCTGTTGCCGTTGGAGCCAGCGGCCCCATCGCTCCGCATGGCGCGATCCCCCCAGCGCATTTTTCTTGGGGGGCATTGGGGTACCGTTGGGGGCGCCTTCGCGGCCCGCCTTAGGGAGACACCACTAGACACCCCACCAGAGTCAATTACCTTCCCATTACGAAGGGCTGGGATCGTACTATGGGGATCGGCGACATTGGCAATGACACCCGCTAACGAGCCCGCGAGCGACACCCGCTGACTGTTGTCGAACCACGGAGCCTCTTACTTGGCTCTTGCTTACGTAATTGCTTTGGTAATAAGTTTGTCCAAGGGACCCCATCCACTGTCCCTTCTACTACAGTCCAGGTATTGCGTCTATATTAGTGCCTTGGTGCCTATGTATAAGGTTAAACCAGTCACAACTTGGTGGATCCCCCGGTGTAACTATTTTGGATGTATCTTCTCATCTTTCTCTCGTATCCTCTGATGAACACCTCCACCATGTACGGCTCGAACTTGGGCAACTTTCTGCCCGGACCGTCGTTGGTGGCCGCATGACGGACCTCCTCGAAGAACTCCTCGAATTCTGGTTCGATGAAATGGAAGTTGTGGTTGTCTCCCTTTCTGGCCACCCGGTTGCGTTCCCATTCGTACTGGCCCTCCTTCGAAGGCAAGTTGGCTCTTCCGGCAAAGATACGTGCTGCCAACACCGCCTGCCATTCGAAGGATCTGAAGGTGAAGCCACCGGTCACACACCCCACAATAGCAAGTGTGGGGTCTTCGATACACGACACCAATTGGTAGAACCCGTGCAACCGGTTGTTGGACAAGTCCAAATCCGGCAAGAACGGGAAGCTGATACTGTAGCCGGTTCCAAACACAATGGTGTCGACACCAGAGGCCAGAGTCCCGTCGTCAAAGTACACGGTTTTGGTGGCCGCGTCCACCTTGGTGATCTGGCCCCTGTTATCGATCTGAGGATGGTTGAAAGGAGCAAACCCATACACCGGCGGCAAGTTGGTGTTCTTTTTCTTGGAGGAAATCACCGGAAGCGACGCCACGGGAAGAATGTCGTGGATAGTGTCCATGGCGGAGATGAACGCTCCCACCACGATCACCTTCTTGTTGCGAAAGTACTCCCGCGACCGGTACGACTTGGTATGGACAATGGAGTCGAAATGGGTGTCGGCATACTCTTGGAGTCCGGGAATGCTGGGAATAAATGGCACGTTGAACTTACCGTTGGCCACCAAAAGAGCGTCGAACGACTCCTTCCAGAGGTAGTCCTTTTTCTTGCCGAACTTGCGCAACACAAGATCCCACTGGCCGGTGTGGGGGTTCTTCGACGCCAATTCCACCGAGGTGTTGAATTCAAGATGGTCGTCGTAGCCCTTTCTTTTGTACAAGTCCTGGACCCATTCCTTGATGACCTGGTGCAGCCTGAACGGCGACGTGGGCCCGTATTTCTCAATGGTGTTGGCCGTGAGCTTATCGGGGAACACCTCCTCGCTAAATTGCATGGTGGTGGCCTCGACGTTGGTTTCCAAGTACGGATACACCGCCGAGTCCATGAATCGCTGGGTGTTTGATCTGGGGGCATATGCTGGGAGCGTGGCCGGCACCGGGTCCAGTTTATCTGCCAGGCGCTGGCCCAATTCTTCTAAATCACGAAGTCTTTCTGGGGGGGTCTGGTCATAGACCCACGCACCCCCAGCCTCCGGCTTGCGCTCAAAGAGTCGGATTCTGTCGAACTTGTTCTCTCTAATAAGGGCATCGAGGGCCACGAGGCCCGAGGGCCCGGCCCCAATCACTGCTACCGAAGAAATCGTCATGGTCCGTGAAGGAAACTCAACCGACTGATCTTTCAACTGATTTATAGCCAGATGTGTGGCTCTGGAGTGCAGCCAGTGATTGTGCGAGCGATGTCGCGGTCAATTATGCGACAAGTAATTTGGGGGAGGAAATGCCCTTTCGATAGTAGTCTTGGTTATAGGTGTTGTGCCTCGAGGCAGGTATTAGTGTTGGTGTTGGGAATTGAACTTGGTCACGGGTAAGGGGGCTCGGGATGGTGACAGGTGATGGGGAGGTGACGGATGGGCATTGGGACCTGCCAAACTACATGGCTAAACTGGTCTGCGCTAACTTAGTGTGATATTCACTCAAATCCGCCCGCACAATCGCAATCACTGTGGCATCCATGGAAATATGCCGGTGTGTCAAATTGTATCAAGAATAATCGAACCGAACATTGCGCCGAACCTGTGGCTAGCGAGGATTCTTGACGTGCCCTATCTGCTTGACGTACTGGAAGAGTTGCTTGGTGTGTGCAGCACCTACCAAATGCAACACTACGACATGGGGCCAATATGGACTTTTTGGGATGGGCCGCAGCAAAAACTTGCCGCCTTTGTCTTAAATCCGAAAACTCCGCTTCGCTACCCTAAGACATTGGTGGGACCAGTTGGCAAGAACCTATACTACAATACTCCGAGACCGGAGTCAATTGCTCGTAGTTACCCTGCGTCAATTACCCTGTTGAATTCTGGCCCCTTGATGTAGGCGCATGCAACTTTCACCACGCTACGCTCTAAAGCGCTAGCGCTAACTGCCGGTGTTTCAATAGGAACAAGCCCGCTTACGTAAGCGCGTCGGCCCATCACCACATCATATGCCAATTGCTGGGTTGTATGCACTCTTTGCATTTGCGCTCTCTGGAGTGCAGAAATAACCGAAGGTAAATAGAGGAGGGTGATGGGGGATTGCAATGCCCCAGGAGTTCCAACCGAAGAAAGTTGCTAGCAATGGTGGGAGTGGAGGGGTCCCCAAACATGACTCATGAAAGCCAGCGGCGCCGATCTCGTAAGTCCAGCCGCAATTTTGCCACCAAACGTAAGTATCTGTAACCCTGGGCCGTACGCTTAGTTCACGGCAGTCAATGCATATCTTTCAAATGCCGATTGGCAACGTTTACAGTTTACATGCGGCTTTACTTCACGAAGTTTTTCAATTTGTACATAGTCAACCACGGTGTAATGCTTTCCTAATAGGCTGGCCTCACCTACGGCCTACAGGGTAGCATTTGGTGAACATTCCACCCTCTTGTTTGTTCACAACCTTTCTGCCCTCGTTTATCTCCTCACGCCATGGAATATCCGTTTATCTCCTCACGCCATAGAATTCCCGTTTATCTCCACGGGATATGAGCTGAAAAAATTTTACAGGTACACGCAGTGCACCTCTTTTGAACGGCTCAGAACGGCTCTTCTGATTTGTTATTGAGTGGATTGCCACTGGATCAGTCATACTATAAAGTACCCTGCATTTCCGCAACTGCCAAGTTATTCTTTACTGAACCGTATTGGTATAATGACGGACGTTGAAGCGGACAATCTCAAGTCGCAAAAGAGATTGCTTTCAATCTTGTTCTCTAAACGAATACCCCATCTCCCAACTGATGAAGAGCGAAAACCTTATGCCCAAGATTCCGCCAATTTCATCTCTAAGCTTTTCTTCTGGTGGTTGCACCCCATCATGGTCACCGGGTACAAGAGAACCTTGCAACCCCAGGACATGTTCACCTTGACCGATAACATCAAGATCGAGACCATGTCTAAAGACTTTTATCGCAACTTCGCGGCCGTGGCCGCTAGTAAGGAAAGAAAACACATTGAGGCCAAGTGCAAAGCAAGAGGCGAAACTTACGATACCTCATCGGTGTCGCGAAAGGAAGATTTGGCCGACTTCAAGATCGGAAAGTTCGCTACTGCTTGGGCGATATTCTTGACCTTCAAATGGCAGTACTCCGTTGCATGTATAATGTTAACATTGGCCAACGTAGGCCAAACCACTAACCCTTTGCTCTCGAAGAAATTGATTTCGTTTGTGGAAAAGAGAGCTTTGGGATTAGAGAGTTCCATTGGCAAAGGTATCGGCTATTCCTTCGGATCCGCCGTGGTTATTTTTGTCGTTGGTGTTTTTATTAACCATTACTTCTACAGAGCCATGTTGACTGGTGCCCAGACAAAGGCCGTGTTGACCAAGGCCATGTTGGACAAATCCTTCAGGTTGAATGCGGAATCCAGACACAAATATCCCGTGGGTAAAATCACTTCCATCATGGGAACGGATTTGGCCAGAATCGATTTTGCCTTAGGGTTCCAACCATTTTTACTTGTGTTCCCCATTCCAATCATCATTGCCATCGCCATTTTGATTGTCAATATTGGTCCCTCCGCATTGCCTGGTATTGGTGCTATGTTCTTGTTCTTCGTGGCCATTGCTGTTTTTGCTAAGCAGATGTTTTCATTAAGAAAATTGGCCAATAAATTCACTGATGAAAGAATTAATTTGATGAAGGAAGCGTTGAACAATTTGAAAATTATCAAGTTCTACTCTTGGGAACCTTCGTATGAAGCTAACATTTCTGAAGCTAGACGTGCAGAGATGAAACTTATCTACAAAATGCAAATTATGAGAAATTTCATTATTGCTTTGGCTATGTCCTTGACCTTGATTGCTTCTATGGTTTCGTTTTTGGTGTTATATGCTATCAGAAGTGGCAACAGAAACCCAGCTGATATCTTTTCCTCGATTTCCTTATTCAATGTCTTGTCTCAACAAGTTATTATGGTGCCAATGGCCTTGAACACTGGTTCCGACGCTGTACTCGGTATGAGCAGAGTCGGTGAATTCTTGTGTGCTGAGGAATATGACCCCAATGAATTGCGTATTCAAGCAGATGCAGAAACCAAGCAAGAAATGGACGAAGAAGGACTTGCAATTGAAGTCAACAAAGCTTCTTTTGAATGGGATACCTTTGATAATGACGATGATGAGAAAGATGATGAGAAAGATAGGAAGAAGAAAGAAGATGCCAACGATACCAGCAAAAATGAGTCTCAGAAGGAGTCGAAATCCTCGGACAGTGAAGAAAAGATGGAAACTTCCTCCGATACTTCCAGTGAAATTCCTTTCCCGGGACTTAATGATATTGACTTAAAAATTAAAAAGAAAGAATTTGTGGTTATCACTGGTTTGATCGGTTCGGGTAAATCATCATTATTGAATGCATTGTCGGGATTCATGAAAAGAATCGATGGTGAGGTTAACGTAAATGGTGATCTTTTATTGTGTGGCCAACCATGGGTACAAAATGCTACTGTCAGGGAAAACATTATTTTTGGTCTGCCATATGATGAGCAGAGATATAAGCAAACAATTTATTCGTGTTCATTAGAAGCTGATCTTGATGTATTACCCGGTGGTGACGACACCGAAGTTGGTGAAAGAGGTATTACGTTGTCAGGTGGTCAAAAGGCCAGAATTAACTTGGCCAGAGCAGTCTATGCTGACCGTGACATCATTTTGATGGATGACGTTCTTTCTGCTGTTGACGCAAGTGTTGGTAAACACATCATGAATAATTGTATCTTGGGTATGCTTAAGGAGAAGACTAGAATCTTAGCTACCCACCAGTTGTCGTTAATCAGTTCTGCCGATAGAGTTATTTTCTTGAATGGGGATGGTTCTATCGAAACTGGAACATTGAATGAGTTGAGCAACAATAATTCTGCCTTCCAAAACTTGATGGCGTTTAGCAGTGAACATAAGGATGAAGAGGAAGTAATCGAAGAAGAACTTGACGATCTCGAGGAAGAATCAGAGATTGTTAAGACTCCGAAGAAGCTCGTCCGTGAAGATGAAGAAATTCTTCACAAGAGTTATAAGAATGATTCTGTTGAAGGTAGATTGGTTGATGAAGAGGAAAGGGCTGTTAACAGAATTAAATTTGAAGTGTATGCTAATTATGTGACAAATGGATCGGGTAAACTTGGTCCTTTCGTGGTTATGCCTGCTTTCATCTTATTGTTGATTATTTCCACCTTCCTTCAATTATTTTCTAATGTTTGGCTTTCCTTTTGGACGGAATACAAATTTTTCCCAAGACCTGATAAGTTTTATATTGGGCTTTATGTGATGTTCACTTTAGCCGCTTTTGTATTCTTGCTTATCCAATTTATTGTTTTGGTGTCTGTTACTAATGCTGCTGCAATTAATTTGAATATCCGTGCTGTTTCAAAGATATTGCGTGCACCAATGTCATTCATGGATACTACTCCAATGGGTAGAATAATGAATAGATTTACTAAAGATACCGATGTCTTGGATAATGAAATTGGTGACCAATCAAGATTCCTCTTGTATACTGTCGCCAATATTATTGGTGTCTTGATCTTGTGTATCTGTTACTTGCCTTGGTTTGCAATTGCGGTCCCTTTCTTGGGATTTGTGTTTGTGGCTATCTCCGACTTTTATCAAGCATCTGCAAGAGAAGTAAAGAGACTTGAAGCAGTTCAAAGATCGTTTGTCTACAACAATTTTAATGAGACTTTAACTGGTATGAACACAATCAAAGCTTACGATGCACAGTCTAGGTTTGTTGCAAAGAATGATATGTATTTGAATATCCAAAACGAGTCCTACTATTTTACCATTGCTAATCAACGTTGGTTAGCAATCCATATGGATTTCCTTGCTGCCTTGTTTGCCCTATTGATCGCTCTTTTGTGTGTGTGCAGAGTGTTCGACATCAGTGCATCCTCTGTCGGTTTATTGGTATCTTACGTTTTCCAAGTTGCTGGTCAGTTATCTTTGCTTGTTAGAACATATACGCAGGTTGAAAATGAGATGAACTCTGCAGAAAGGTTGTCGCAATATGCTTTCCATTTGGAGGAAGAAGCACCATCTATGATTACTGAGACCACACCAAGACCAACTTGGCCCGAACATGGTGTCATCTCTTTCAATCACGTTAGTATGGCATACAGACTGGGACTACCATTAGTTTTGAAGGATTTGGATTTCAAAATCCAACCGGCAGAGAAAATTGGTATTTGTGGTAGAACTGGTGCTGGTAAGTCTTCTATCATGACTGCTCTTTACAGATTGACCGAATTAGATTCTGGATCTGTTGAGATTGATGGAGTTGATATTGCCAAACTTGGATTGAACTCGCTAAGATCAAAGTTATCTATCATTCCTCAGGACCCAGTTTTGTTCAGAGGTACAATCAGAAAGAACTTGGATCCTTTCAATGAAAGTCCCGATGAAAAATTATGGGATGCCTTGAGAAGAACCGGATTGATTGATAGTAATAGATTGGAGTCTGTCAAGATGCAAAAGAAAGATACGTCATCGGAAGATGGTAATGGATTGCATAAATTCCATTTGGACCAATCGGTAGAAGATGAAGGTACCAACTTCTCTCTTGGTGAAAGACAATTAATTGCCTTTGCTAGAGCGTTGGTTAGAGACTCCAAAATTTTGATTTTGGATGAAGCTACTTCCTCAGTTGATTACGACACTGATTCCAAGATTCAAGAAACTATTATTAGAGAATTCCTGCAGTGCACCATCTTGTGTATTGCTCACAGATTGAAGACCATTATCAACTACGACAGGATCTTGGTGATGGACAAAGGTCATCTTCAAGAATACGACACCCCCCTTAATTTATTTAAGACCGATGGAAGTATTTTCCAACAGATGTGTGAAAGATCGAATATCACCATCGAAGATTTTCATAATGCCAAAGGCTTTTAGCCTCGCATCCAGATGACAATACGACAATATGACAAAATATACTTACAAAAAAGCGAACGTCGCTAACCCCTGCATATGCTATTTGAATGCTTAATTTCGAACAAAATACGATTTCAATAGATTAATAAAGAACTATTTTTTTTATAACCTCGTTGTAGTACAAGAAATGAAATGTACTAACCGCCAAAGCGGATACTAGTTAAGTAGTAAAGTATAACGATTTCTAACTTAGCATTGTTATCAGTGGGTGCCCAAAAATCTAGGTCATTTACGTAAAGATTTAGTCATCTATGGACCAATCTATTTTTGGATATATATTTTTCTATGGCGAGGCCCCCAGGATGACTCTCGACGCAGGGAAAATGGGGATGACAGCAGCGTCACATCTGTTCCAGCTTGATGAAATAGCATTCCCAAGTGGAACTCCGGACGTCCACTGTCTAGCGAGCTATTGGTGAATTACTTAGTGATGGCTTGGGAAATGACGATAGCCTGTGCAATTGTAGGCTTAGTATGGTGGTGGATAGTAGCATCGTTAGGTTGTCGACCCTTAGCACCACCGTTGTCGCAGCGTTAGCTCGCTAGTTTCGGTTCAGTACGGTAATTCCACCCGCCGGTGTGAGTTCCACCACCATCTCCACCACCGCCTCCACCGAGACCTCGTGGCGCGGTCTTGGCAGGCCACGCAAAACCTGACCCCGCGAGCCTGTAGCCATAGATTATATCTCCACGTGAAGTACCCATACAAACAATCATAGTTGATACCATTTTTCTACCATGTCTGATGATATCAAGAAGTTCCTCCATAAGATCAGTGGCCAGCCGGCGTCGTACTCCAGAAAGCAACAGTATACCTTTGGCAAAACATTGGGGGCGGGATCGTTTGGAATTGTCCGCTATGCCAGAGATAACATCTCCAATGAGGAGGTGGCAGTCAAGATCATGTTGAAGAAGGCGTTGAAGGGCAACGAGGCCATGGTGATCGACGAGCTCGAGCTCTTAAAGGAAATGCACCATCCACACATCGTGGGGTTCCGTGATTGGTTCGAGTCCAAGGACAAGTTCTATCTCGTCACTCAGTTAGCCACTGGTGGTGAATTGTTTGACCGAATTGTGCAACAGGGTCGGTTCACCGAACATGATGCATCGTTGGTGGTGGTGGAAATGCTCGACGCCATCCAGTACCTCCACAGCAAGGACATTGTGCACCGGGACTTAAAGCCGGAAAACATCTTGTACTTGAATCGGGACCCTGATTCCAACGTAGTGTTGGCAGATTTTGGTATTGCCAAGCGGTTGCAGTCGCCCGACGAGAAATTGATGTCGTCGGCGGGCTCCTTTGGGTATGCTGCTCCCGAAGTCATCATTGGGACCGGCCACGGTAAACCGTGTGATATTTGGTCGTTGGGAGTCATCACCTACACATTGCTCTGTGGATACTCGCCGTTTAGGTCGGAAAACGTCCATGATTTCATCAACGAGGTCAAGAACAACAACGCGGTCATATTCCACGCCGACTACTGGAAGGACGTGTCCAAGGATGCCCGGAGATTCATTATTAAGGCGTTACAGTTTAACCCTGACCACCGTCCCACCGCTACCCAGCTCTTGGAAGACCCGTGGTTGGTCAAGGTGGCCGCTGAACACAAGCACACCGACTTATTACCAAACCTCAAGCACAACTTCGATGCAAAGGCCAAGTTCAGACAGGCCATCGAGGTCGTCAAGTTGAACAACCGCATCGAGAAGTTGAAAGCCATCCAGACCGAGGACGACGACGACCCCAACGAAATCAATTTGTTCAACGACAGCTCCAGCTCCATCGATTCCACTCCCTCTGATGGCAAGTCGCTCGCCTCCTGGAAGAAGCTTTCCGATGCATTGCACCATCTTGACAAGGCTGAGGGCAAGAGCAAATCAGACTTGGCCTCTAACGCGTTTGTACAGTTGGTCCATACTGCCTCTGAAAACAAGGACAGAGTCGCCAGCTACAAGGACCCTGTGACAGGCGAGACCCACGAGGTGAAAAAGACCGATTCTGCTTAGTGGACCGCTCACATTCGACTTCTTCCCCTAATGATTTCTAGGTAATGACAGGAGGTTACAGCAGTCGATCTGGTGGAAGTGAATGGTAGCCATGGCCACCAAGCCTCACGAGCCTGGTCTCCCTGCCGCCCTCCCTGGTGTCCACGAGACGTCTGTCCATGAGACACAAATTATGTACGACTAATATACTATTGGCCAGCTATGTGCTGACCTGAGCCATAATCACCCTCACTCACTACACTCCAGCACTATGGCTGGTGACCTTGATACCGTACTACTTATCGCGCGCCAGTATGAAAATTTTAACAAACACCACACAATCTGAGACAGCCCGTCTGAGTTTGCCATACTAACACCAGCTCAACTTGTGGACGTCCTGTGTTGGAGTGCCCCAGTTTCATCTACGTCTTGTGTGCATTCCCACCTCGTATTCAAATCCCAGTTCATTTGCCTTTGCCATCACTGAACGGCTCACAAACAAACCCTGCCAGTGCCGCCAGCCTCCCTCTAGTGCCACCGGCCGCCCACCCTATCTGCATTAGCCCTCATCCACACGCCGGCAACACGTCTCCCTCCCCCAGTGGCAATTGTTCCCCGGTACCATGAGTATCGACATCACCATAGAAGATAAGACCCTCGAGGCCAAAACTAAGTTCGAAGAGATCAAAAAATGTACCTATACTCCCAAGCTGATTGGGTCCTCCAACCAACAGGAGTTCATGACCTGTGACTGTCAGGAACATTGGGACCCGGTTTCCCAGAAAAATTTGGCATGTTCTGACGATTCCAACTGTATAAATAAAGTCACCTCCGTCGAGTGTATCAATGGAAACTGTCTTTGTGGATCTGACTGCCAGAACCAGCGGTTTCAAAAGCGTCAGTACTCTTCTGTGTCGGTATTCCAGACCGAACTCAAAGGTTATGGCTTAAGAGCGAATGAGACCATACTGCCTTACTCGTTTATATACGAGTATATTGGTGAAGTCATTGACGAAGCGACGTTCAGAGATAGAATGTTGGATTACGATAAGCAAAACTTGAAGCATTTTTACTTTATGATGTTGACCCCGGATTCCTTCATAGATGCTACAGTTAAGGGCTCTTTGGCCCGGTTCTGTAACCACTCCTGTAACCCCAACGCCTACGTTGATAAATGGGTAGTTGGTGACAAATTGAGAATGGGTATATTTGCGAAAAGAACCATCCAAAAGAACGAGGAAATCACGTTTGACTATAATGTCGACAGATACGGTGCTCAATCGCAACCGTGCTACTGTGGAGAGCCCAACTGTGTCAAATTCATGGGTGGTAAAACTCAAACCGATGCTGCCTTGCTCTTGCCAGACGGCATTGCCGAAGCCTTGGGTGTCACCTCAAAGCAGGAGAAGCAATGGTTGAAGGAGAACAAGCACTTGAGATCCAAACAGCAAGATGAGGATGCAGTCATCAATGAGGCGTTCATTAAATCCATCCAGGTGGAGCCTTTAGAGGAAGTAGATGTTTCGAAGGTGATGGGTGCCTTGATGAAACCCCAAGATGCCCATATTGTGAGGAAGTTGATTCAAAGAATCAATCTTACCAATGAATCCGGAGTCAATTCCCTTATTGTAAGATTTCATGGATATAAAACTTTGTCCACATTAATCAAAGAATTCAGAGGTGTGGACGACCAATTGGTGCTAGAAATTTTGAGCATTCTTAACAAATGGCCAAAGGTAACCAGAAATAAGATCTCATCATCTCAAATCGAAAATGTGGTCAAGGATCTTCTCGAGTCCAGCCCTAACCAAGATATAAAAGACTTGGCTGGTGAATTGGTTGAAGAATGGAGTAATTTGCAGATGGCCTACAGAATCCCAAAAACAAAATCCGAAGGTATATCTTCATATGGAAGGAAGGGGTCAAGGTCACCTAAAGTTGTAGAAACTACTTCTGAAGAACCGGAGTCTGATGAACCGTTACCTGACGGATGGGAAATGGCCTTTGATGAAAATACAAAGAGTAACTACTACTACCATCGTGAGTTAAATTTGTCAAGATGGGAAAGACCAACAGCGTCGGTACCCACTGGTCCCAAAGTCAACGAAAAAAAAGTATTTAGACAAACAGGAAATTATGGTAATAGCCATACAAATGGCCCTACTAACAACGAAAATGGATCTCTGAAGAAGTTCAATGGTGATTCATTTGTGGCTAAAAGAGAAGAAGAAAGATTGAAATTAGAAAGGGAAGAACAATTCTTAAAGCTTCAAGAACGCGAGAAACAACTTCAAGAGTTGATTAAACAATCTGGAGATGAACAAAAGAAAAAACAAGAAGAGGAAAGAAACAGAATCCAAGAAAAATTGAAGAAACGAGAGGAGTATAAAAATTCCAAAATAGCGAAGAGCCAAAAGAGTTCTAAATCATCACAGGAGATCTTGGAAAAGAAATGGACCCGTGTTCTTGCAAAGCATATCCCCAACTTCATAAAAAAGTATGAGGCGGAAATAGGCAGAGAAAACGTCAAAGGTTGTGCTAAGGACATTGTTAAGACGTTGGTGGCCAAGGAATTGAAAAAGGATACCAACGCCTCGCCTCCCAAAGAACTTGAGTCTGCTAAATTGAAGAAAGTCAAGGACTATTGTAATGTGTTTATGGAAAAGTTTTTGGTGAAATACAAGGCCAAGCATGAAAGGAAGAGAAAGCCTAGTGAGGGCCATGGTGAAGGGGAAAAGAAGGTCAAAACATAGTCAATAGTGGCATGTTTCTTCAAAACAATGTCTCTCGACGGACAGCAACATACTTTTAATTCAATGTATTATTATAATTATGTACTACAAGATTTTTTACTATTTTGAGAATGTCTATTAGATCGCAAGGATCACCTATCTATAATACACTACTTCTTCTCTAAAAGTTCAGGCAAGTTTTCGATGGACTCAGAGCCGTAAATGATTTGGTATGTGGCTTCGAACAACGGGAACTCCTTCAATTTGCCCACGTTGGTCAACAAATCATGGACTTCCTTGGCAGTAATGATACCTTGAGAAGATTGGCCATTCAACAACTTCTTCTCAGCTTCTTCAGCAGAAGCACCAGTATCTGCCATGTATCTACCTACCTTAACATTTCTTCCTCCGGAACATGTGGTGATCAAGTCGGCCACTCCGGCAGATTCACCAGTAAAGGTGTCAACCTTGGATTCTGGGAAGAAAGTGGTTGAGAATTTCATGATTTCCAATAATCCCACTCTCATAATAGCAGCTTTGGCATTGTCACCCCATCCGAGACCTTCGACGAACCCGACGGCCAAGGCAACAATGTTTTTCAACGCACCGGCAACAGAAACACCGGCCACGTCTTCAATGACATTGACATGGAAATATGGTCTGGCGAATGCCCATTTCAAGATGTCTCTATCAATGTCTTTACCTCTTCCGAGATAATCGGCTGGGAGGGAGTAGGCAACGGTGGTTTCGGACCAACGGCCTCTGGCAACCTCCCCAGCCAAGTTGGCACCAGATAAAGCACCGCATGCAATGTTCAAAGTTTCCGAAATGTAAGTAGACAATAATTTGCAGCCTTCCGGAGTGACTTCCAAACCCTTCAAACAGGAGATGGCTCTGGCAGTAGGCTTAATGTTGCCCTTCAATGACTTACACACTCTGGGCAAGAATTGGTGGGGCAAGTTGAACACAATCAAATCAGCACCTTCGACGGTCTTAGCTAATTGAGGTACCGCAATTAAGTTCTTGGGTAAGGTCACACCTGGCAAGTACTTAACGTTCTCGTGCTTGGTGTTGATGATATCGGTCAAGTTCTGGCCGTCAATTTGCTCTTCATACACCCACATGTGGACATAATGCTTGAACAAATGAGGTCTGGCTAACGCATTTTCCGCCAACACCTTGGCAATGGTGGTACCCCAGTTACCGGAACCAATGACAGCAATCTTGAATGCTTGCTCGGGGACTAAGGCACCATCGGCAGTGGTGGGATTCGGAGCCAAAATGTTGTTTAGCTGTTGCAATCTTATGGAGGCAGTCATGCTAGTGCAATGTAGAGATAAGGGAGCGATGGTATGAAATTTATGGATTCGCAGTGGAATGGAAGAAATCGTTGGCAGGACCAATGTATGGGTATTCAGTTTGTATATGTGATACCAACGGAGGGAATATCGTAGACTTCTATGGCTTTGAAAGATATCAAGAACAGTGGAGGGAAGAGTCATCGGTATTTATAACGATCTCATTTAGTGCGAAAAGAAATTCACCGTACATTATACCGAGGGAATTGTCCACTACTAGCCCCAAGGTAGATTGCGCACATCGGAGATTTGGAAGATATGACTGGGTGCAGGGTACTGCACTTATCATGGCTCTGCTGTGGTATTGGTGGTGGGCCGTTGTTATCACTGATACCAGTGTCGCCAGCCTTTGCTAGGCCACCAATGTCGGCCGTGGCTGGTCCCTTGGCAATGACTATCTCCGGTGGTCCCCCAACGGCTCACCCATCACGTGTGGCACTTAGTCGTCCGGTATCTTTACCTTTTAGGCGCGACCTCGGATAACCCATGTGAATCGGGTGGAGGGACGAGAGTGACGTAATTTTGACAGGGCCCTGCGGGACTACAACCGAGCGTTTCGTGTGCGTTTTTCACTCTCCCCCACGCTGATCCAGCCCTACCTCCAAGGGCATGATACTGCGAGAGCCTTCTCCGTCAGGTACCGGTTCCTGACCAAGCAGTTGGTGAACTTCTGCTAAGCATTGTTCCAAGTTTTAAGCTCGCGCCTATAGTGCTCCAATGTTTCAAGGTCTAACTCTAACGCTCTAGCGGGTCATCGCACCATACCGCAACCTCGGGCCGGCGGAGAATACTACATCGTCTGGCCAGCCGCTGGTTCAGCTGCAAAAAATGGTTTCAGTGTCATAGTTTCGTATCGTGTATTGCAGCAGAGATCGACTCCACTAATGTCTATCGAGGAATGAAGCGCTGCTCCGTTTGTCCTTAAGATACTTCAAGTTATCGGTGTAGAGCTTCTTGTCGGCATTTCTCTTACAAGTTAGGGTGGCCATATGTCTCTTCAAGGCATCCTTTCTAGCAAACCCTTTACCACAAAGTTCACAGATGTTGGGTGGAACTTCAAGATGTTGCTTCTCATGACGCTTCAAGTCCGAGGACCGTCGGAACGACATGGGGCATTTAGGACAGAGGAACTTCCGTGTAGGATCGTCCACACTAGTAGAACTCTTTCTTCTTCTAAGCGAGGAGGACGAATTCAATTCCGACTCACCCAACTCGTCGTCGTCCTCTTCGTCTTCATCATCGCTGTACTCGTTCTGCTTATGTGCTCGGGCGTTTTCGATCTCGCTATATGGCACCCCCTTCAACGTTACTGGTTCTCCGATTAAAAAGTTCCAGCCATCACTATGTGTGCTGGGATGGTGCAATGGTCCTTGCGAGGCTTCCTGGGGGTTGGTATTTGTATCCTGTGATGTGCCGGCGTTACCTGTAAATATGTCGTTGCTCAAATTAGGAAACTGTTGATAGAACCCTTGTATCATCAACTGTCCGCTTTCGTTTGCCCTGATATTATTTGATCTCTTAATAGGGTTTCCATGAGGGGAGGCTGCGTATTGCAACCGTCTGAGTAAATCTTGAATGGTTGGATCCACCAAACTCGATCCAGAAGGATGTGCTCCGCTGGCGGTGGCCACTAATGCTTCTCTTGCTAATCTTAAAAATCGTTCATCTTCGTCGGATTCACTACCGTTTGCTCTGAACCGTCTTTCGCGACCATCCTTATTGGAATGATTCGATATATATTCCGACGGGCTTTTCTGTGAAGACGGCAAATTGGTGAATCCCCGAGTATAGGATGTATTTTGGCCGATTTGTCCGGAGGTGTGTCTCTCAGAAAGCAAATAGCTCAAGCCGGAGTTAGTGTTGTGATTGGGAGAATCGAGGAGTTCATTACGCGATCTCTTGGGTGGGGGCGAATTGCCCACTAGCGGGCTAGCAGGTCTTGGTTGGGGCAGAAACATGTTGGACTTTAACAGGTGGAATTGACGTTCACTGTATACGCCATAATCTGGACGGCGTTGCTCCAGGTCAGTTATTTGTACCTTTTTTCTTTGGTACGACGGGTTGTCCAACTGTGGCTTGTCTTGTTCCATATAGTTTCAAGGCACAAGCATGAGCAGGCCTACGGGTGCAAACTATGGTTGGGCAATAGTAAATGGGTAAATGGTAGTGGAAGATCCTGGTGCAGACCTTGCCAATGTTAGTGGTGGTGGTAGCTGTTGTCGGGAGGGTAGGCACTTATAATAACGAAACCGGTAGTACTCGGGAGGGAAATATTAACCATGCAACACAGCAAAGACAATCCACGGTATTTCTATAACTATGGGGATGGCGCCGCGTGCCCAAACCGTGTGTGTGTCTGAATTATGTGATTGGCCCCGACTCAATCGTGTTTGATAATGATGGAATATCACTAAATATAAGACTGGAGCCACAGTGTACACAACGTGATGGGGTTTGCGACAGAACTAGACCGGCAGATAACGGAGCTTCAATTGGCCGTGGAGGAGCACAAATAGTGGTGAGTTGCTAGGCGGGAATGTTTCTGTGTATCCTTGCCGTGTAGTTGGGTGGCCAAACCTGTTAGGACCAGTTCAAAATCGCTGGATTATCAGTAATAGGCGGCCGCTAAAGGGGTGGGGTGGTGGCAAAAACTGGTAAGGGTGTCGGGAGAGAGAGAAGGCACTCTCTATTGAGCATTCCTGGGAAGACAGACTTGGCAACAGGAAGCTGATGGTGGCAGTGGACGGTGCTGTGTGGTTTTGCAGTAGGAGGGGTCGGTTATTGCAAAAGACAGTTGATGTGATTGTAGATAGTCACGTGATCATGGCTAATCTAATGGAATCACGTCGCAGCTCATGCAATTACGTGTGGTCCGGACACGACGGCACAATGTGGCGCTGTGGCTAGCACCGCGCGCGGAGTTCAGCAGCTGACAGCGACCGCTTACGTAAGGGGCCCAAGTCATGTGCCCTAGCAGTGTGCTTATAAGTTTACCAGTGGTTTCGCTAACCCTAATATCCTAAGAATTACGTATATGACTATTCGTAGCTATAAAAACTTCATCCTTTGGGTTTCGAGTCTTCCAGTTTCTTTAGATAATTTTCTAAATTTTTGAAAAATTAGAAATATTTGAAGAAAAGGTACTGCCTGAGAAGCAACACATTGCATCACCTTGCTTCTGATAGCACGCCCCTAGTTCAGCCATCTATCGGGTAAGCTACACCGGGTCTTTAAGGCAGTTTGATGATTCAATTTGCCGAGCCTGACGTCAGATTGGGGGGACCCCTGGGTGGAAAGTGGTAGGTGCACGAACCAGATTGTGCCTGTATACAGCCTTGCCTCTCCCACGGCGTCTGTTTTCCATCACCAGCAACAACGACGGCTGTTTGGCTAGACCAACTACTTAATCCTACTATCCAGCCATCCCACCTGGATCGTGATCATCTACCCCAGATACTGTCACGTGTATCCGTTTTCAGTGAATTTTCTGAGCTATTCACTGCCCCCATCACACCCCTCAGAGCACATCGCTACCCCAAGCTAACCTGAAAACTTCCGTGATGACATACCAGGACCTTCCATCTCGGCAGAAGTCACAGCGGCTCGTGAACCGTCTCAAGACCCAGCAAAACCACCAACATTTTCAGCAGTACAAGCAGCGGTCCAAGACCATCACGAATATCAATGAACTCTTACCGGGGCTCAACGATATTAGTGATGCTTTCGAAGCGTTGCCGTTGGACTTGATCAAGTACTCGACGTTACTCAAGGAGATTGATGCCAAATGTATCAACACCGTGCCACAAATAAACTACTTGATTGAGCGATACATCGGCGACTTGCACCAGCTGTCCCCACCACGAGGGGAATCAGCAGCACCAAAGCCTACTGAAAAGGAACCCAGCCCATCGGAGAAGGAACCCAGCCCATCGGAAAAGGAACCCAACCTATCGGAAAAGACCATGGACGAACCTACTCAAACACTCGAATACAGACGGTTGAACCTTATCAAGGAAAAGATCAACGAGATTATTCCATGTTTGGAAGAAAAGATGCACGTCACAGCCGTGGCCACCGAGCTCCTAAACAAGCACATGTTTAGAATCAACAACGACTACAAACTCATAATTAGTAATAACGAAATACCCGAGTCCATACGAATTGGCCCCTTGAACCATCCGGCGATGATTGTGGACTCGTCCTCGGGAATGTCTTCGGCAGCAGACCGGTCGGCACAATCTCAAAGAAGTGAGAGCAGAAGAGAAGCTCTAGCTGCCAAAAAGGCGGGTAAAGAAGATATGTTAGAAGAAAACGGAATCGGCAAGAAGAAGAAGTCCAAGGAAGTTACACCGTTTGAAACCAAAAACGGGACCAACGGCAATGGAGGTGCCAGTGCTGCCAATCCCAAGAAGAGAGGTAGGAAAGAGGCGGCGGAAGAGATCCAGAGACCTTCTACGCCTCGTTCTGGTGGGATTGGAAGCGGACAAGGTGGCAATCCTGCCAAGAAGAAGACCAAGCCCCGCAAAGAAGATGAGAATAGAAGTAACACTGGATCGGACGGTGAGGGCCGGAACGAAGGAAAGTTCAGAGAGAGCCAACCCAATGCCAGTGGCAAGTCCGGAGCTAGCGAGCCTACCTACTGCTATTGTAATCAGGTATCCTTTGGAGAAATGGTGGGCTGTGATGGAGACGACTGTAAAAGAGAATGGTTCCATTTGCCCTGCATTGGGTTCAAGAACCCTCCAAAGGGCAAATGGTATTGTGACGATTGTTTGATTAAGATGAAAAAGTTGAGAAGGGTATAAGCCATAGCGTCGGTTGACAATTGAATATTAACAATAGATGCAACATCAATAGCCAAAAACCCAGTATACGCCAGCAAATTGCTCGACGGTTAATACCGGAGTTTAGCAGTGCCATGCAACGAAGCCTCGGCGTTTTGTGCAAGACCACCCCGTACTTCCCCGTGCTGGGGATCGGCACCATGGGGTGAAATTAAGGTTGGAATCGGATCGATTTGTTTGGTTCCAAATTGGTGCAAAATTTTCCTCGAGGTCCATATGCCATAAGCATGGGTTGGGAGCACGTCGCTAACTGTATATTTCGTTTCGCCGGCATAGTAGGGATGGATCGCTTAGTATATACTTAAGGGGAGCCGGAGGTGCGCCGCCAATTGCTTGGAGTGTGCCGCCATTGCTGGGAATGCGCCAATCGTAATTGAGTTACTTGTGATTATTCGTAGGCTGAGCGCTTTTTCGACCGCATTAGGTCAGTAATTTCAACCCCGTCTCCCATCCTCGTATCTGTGGACCCGAAGCACCACAATACGTAACCGTTCACACAGTTACGGGGCATCAGGGTTCCGCGACCTGCTGAAAAGGTTCACCCAATGTGGCAGCACCAGCGGCTGAAGGAGGGGGGATGAATTGGGCCTATTGTGTTATCGCGGTACTGATAAGGCTGGTGGGCGCATATGGCGGTGGCCGTGGGCGTGCAGAAGTTCGCCAGCACGGCGAGGTCCCGCGAGGCAGACCCTGAAGGGAATCTGGGACGATGGTGCAAGGTTCCCCGTAGAGATGAACACCCACCAACACGGCCGTTATGGCACCGAACGGCCCCTACCGGCCAGTGGGACCAGTGGGAGGGGCGGGGTCTTGGATCAGCAATTCCACCACTTTGGCCAACCCTACCAAAAGCCCTGGACTGGTGGTGCGACACCAGGAACAGCCAAGCCCGCGGACCAGCGGTGGGCGCAATGCCGAGGCATAAGCCCTTAGACAAAGACATGAATGGTTCCCACGGCAGCGGCGGTGATAGGCATCATCCCTGGGGTAACCAGCCAGGACCCCGCGGCCATGGCCGTCATAGTTGGCGTCGCAGTTGGCGTCGGAGTTGGCGTTGTAGTTCGGCCTATTCCCTACTGCCACGCACACTTGGCCCTGGCGAAGGAAGGTAATCCCCCCGCTGCGCTCCCGTAAGCCCAGCACTGGCGTCACGTACCGCAGTAATAGATGACATGGACCCTCACAATACAGTGACCATGCCACCCCACCCCTCCGCTATAATTGGACGTCGAGTACCCCCGACGCCTTGACAGCCCCAATTGTGTCTTCGTATAATTCCCGTCGCTTCTGCTGTTTTAGTGGGGTCTATCTGATTAAAAATTTTCACCACACAAAACCTTTTGTTCGGTGACGAAAACCCAAAAACGTCGGTACTCAAAAACTGTCTGCAACTAAAGTTTTGACATCCACTCCTGGCCGCCTGCGAATTTGTTTTTAGTTTGCACAACTCGGCGACTCCACTCCATCTCTCGCTACATCCTCATTCTGCCCCAGAGAACACCATGAAGGAATACAAACTAGTCGTCGTTGGTGGTGGTGGTGTCGGTAAGTCGGCATTGACCATCCAGCTCATCCAAAGTCACTTTGTTGACGAGTACGACCCAACCATCGAAGACTCCTACAGAAAGCCCTGTACCATCGACAAAGAGCAGGTGTTGTTGGACGTGCTCGACACCGCTGGTCAAGAGGAGTACAGCGCCATGAGAGAGCAATACATGAGAACTGGCGAAGGATTCTTGCTTGTGTACTCCATCAATTCCAAAAACTCCTTGGAAGAATTGCAGTCATTCTACGAACAGATCTTGAGAGTGAAAGACAGCGACAACGTGCCTGTGTTGGTGGTGGGTAACAAGTGTGATTTGGAGATCGAACGACAGGTCAGCTACGAGGAAGGCTTGAGCTTGGCCAAATCCTTCAATTGCCAGTTCTTGGAAACCTCGGCCAAACAGCGCATCAATGTCGAGGAGGCGTTCTTCGACTTGGTCAGAACCATCCGGGACCAGGAAGCCGCGGGATCTCTGCTGGCCCCAGTCCCAGCGGGCGAAACGGCGGCGGCAGGTACCGATGCTGGCGCGGTTTCTCCTAGAGCTGGCGCTCCCCAATCGCCTGGGGCCACCCAGGCTCCCAAACAGAATGGTGCTGCCGAAAAGAAAGACACCCAGCCCGAAAGGTCTGCTCACAGAACCCCCCAAAAGCCTAGTGCCGGGACAGAACCCAAAGAAAAGTCCGGATGCTGTGTGATTGTTTAATCAATGCCTGCAACGCCCCCGGGCCATGACATCTCTATTTCTTCTCAATGCTTCCCGTATTGATTTTTATTAATTGTTTAGTTAAATACAAGCTGTGCCGGCCGTGGCATCGCGTAGCCGTGTAGCCACCTGGCCATGTCTACTAGTCTCACTCTGCCGGAGTTAAGATGGCGCTCCGGCAACTACAATGGCTGTTCCGCCATCGACCCTCGCCAATGGCACTACCGTAGTCGTCTCTGTCGTTTATTTAGTTGATAAAGTGGATCACAACAAAATGCAAGATCAAACTCGCAAACACAAAGTCGCCGAACGACCGTTCGGGACTGATTTCCTCAAAGATCTTCTTGGATCCGGTGCTGATGCCCCCCAAGCCGTCCTCTGACTCCTTTTCTGTCACCACCGGTGCCCCGGAGGTGTCTTTAACCTGCAATCTCAAGCTTACCAACAATACAAACTGACCCACACAGCTGATAAACCCTCCCAAGAACGCATTGAACGGGAAGTTTCCGACCAAGATCACATAAACAAACTGCAAAACCCCCAAGGCCACCAAAAACGCCAAAAAGAGGTCTATTAATTTCAATCTGGGCGTCAAGGTGTTGCTGTAGTCTTCAAAGGTGGTAGAAATAGCCAGAAACAATTCGCCAAACGAATTGGAAATCTTCTTTGTCTGCAAGCTGGCTGCACCAGCGGATCCTGTCCCGGTCTGAGCCTGGGCCTTTTTGATGGCCACCTCTTTCTTGGGCATTCTAGAATATCAGGTGTCGTAGTGTGAACCCACCACGTCAACTTTTTCAGGTAAGCCTACACGTCACGTGACACACAACCTCCCCCAGCGCTTGTAGCAGCGCACGTGCTCGCAGGCCAGTCAGCCGCCAGCTCCAGCTCCAGACAACGCTAACGAAGGCTTTTGTAGTTGTTTGTTGCAATAGACCCGACGTTGACTCCCAGAATCCGGCTGCGTGACCGTTCCCGTATTAGACCCCTGTTTCCAGCGCTGCACGCCCAGCAAAACCCCGTGATTGTTTAGGCCCATTCAGAGCAAGATGGAGACCGTTCAAAACCAACTGCAACCACCGCTTCCGGACACCCATGTGAATCCAGAGTCCCATGGGCGCAAGATCTCCCGCCCACCGACCCTACGCATTATTCCGCCACTCAACTTTTGCCCGGTGGAACGCCAGCTCTACCGTTCGGGCCAGCCTTCCATCATCAACCAGTCCTTTCTCCAGGAATTGAATTTGAAAGTGATACTATGGCTTGCCAGTGAAGAGCCGCTGGATGACTTCCTCGAGTTCTGTAACGAGTGCAACATAAACATCCACTTTGTGGGGCTTCTCGACGAAAGCTATGGCCATTCACAGATGAATCCATGGGATTCGTTGAGTGAAGCCACGATTAAAAAGGCATTGGAGTTGATATTGAATAAGGACAATTACCCGCTCTTGGTATGCTGCGGTATGGGCAGACATCGAACCGGTACGGTGATTGGATGTCTCCGTAGACTCCAGCAATGGAACTTGGCCAGTGTTTCGGAAGAGTATAGAAGATTTACTGGGGCAAGAGGAGGAAGAATTTTGGTAGAGTTGTTGATTGAGAGTTTTGACATAAATACCGTGGAAATAGACCCGGAAAAGGCCCCTGAGTGGCTAAAATAACTGGTATCACGACCGAATCATGAATTTAGAAAAGGGCCACAATAACCCTCAGAGACAGGAAACCCTCAGAGACAGGAAACCCTCAGAGACAGGAAAACCTCAGACAGTCCCCCAGAGCCAGTAAACCACCGAAGGCAATATTGGGGGTTGGATTTACACAGAAATTTGCCCTACGAACACTACGACACTACATAATAAACTCCAGGATAGCTATATTAATTGACCCGTTGGTGGAGTCAAGTTCTGCTGCCGAGCCAGACGTATCTGGATTGTAGAAGTAATTTTGCCGGCCCGATGGACATTCATGTCGGCGCTTTTTACGTTATCAATACAAGGCAGCGGCCACCGTGCCCATTACACCAAGCGTAGTACGAGAACATGTCGATTACATAACCAGATCCTCTTCTCCGGGGTTTGTTACGTAATCAAGGGATTCAGTCACGAGGCCCCAAATCGCTGCTCTAACAAAGTTGTAAACCAGAGGCAAACCAGAGGCAAACCGTATACTTGTGGCTTCGTGTACTCGTTACCTTTCGATTCGTTTAGCTTCCTGATCGCTGCTTCAATATGGGTTCATGTATTGCTACCGTCAAGGTGCTCGGTGTCACGTCCTTGGGATTGTGGGCCGGGTCGTTATCATACCAAGCGCTAGAAACCATTCCTGAATTGATAAAAGATTTGAACAAAAACTACGCCCCAGGCCAGTCATTGCAGGCGTGCTACGACCAGGCCAAGCTGGTGATACTTGGCTCCAGAACCGTGGGATTGCTCCTTGGCTCGTTGTCTACGGGACTCCTTGCCTTGGCCTATACCAACGCCTCCGCCAGCGGTAAACACCCTTACCTTATCTACGCGGTGCTTGCTGCTCCTACTGCAATTGCTGGATTATACCAGCAGGGGTTCCAGTCGGAAGAGAGACTTTTGTCTGCACAGAAAAACGGCGGCTCCGAGAATCGGGCTGCTGCACAAGCGCAACCAGTGGAGGATGCACTGGTAGAGCAACCAGAACAGCAACATGCCCAAGAAGAAGAAGTTCGCGACGACGACTCCTTGGGCAAGTCCTACATCCACGTGTCTGATGAGGAGTCGTCCTCGACTCCCGGATCTACCCCCACCACTTCCAATGCCAACTCGCCAGTGATTGACGCCTCAGAGCCCGCCAGTCTGATCGAACAAGAGGTGGAGAGTGCATTACAGAAGAGGAAATTAATCAACGATTTGAGGTCTTTGAGATCGTCGTATATTGTGGGGTCTGCTGTCACCGGGGTTGGTTTCTTGATTGGGGCCATCGGCTTGGTGGGCGAACTGTTGCTCTGATTGGACCGACCGCACTGACACATTCCCGCTTCTTATGAATTATGTAATTTTCCCTGAATATATACTTATGTTAATCAAGCAATGAACCGCCAATAAGTCACGTGATACGATAGTGGGACTGCACGCACTCCGCGCCCTAATCAAAACAACCAAACCGCCATTATAAACATCCAAACATCCACTGTGGTTGCAACTTGAAGAATTATCGTGTTCGGGATTTCTCCAAAACACTCCCACCCTGTGCTGCCACTGCTAACCTTTTTGGTGACTACTTGTCGTCAAGTATTACACAGCCAAATTCCCTGCCAATGAGTTTCGAAAGTGTCGCTTATGACACCACCCAGGAGGGTGCAAATGCCATCAACACCGGTGTGGGGCTCCTGAATGTCCCTCCGCCACGCGGTAATACGCGTTCACTCTTCACCCTCCCCGATGGCCTGATGATGTTGTTTATTATTCTCGCCAATGTGCCAGATCGGAACAAGTATAAGACTCAGATCATCAACAACGGGGGTGCTGTTATTGATGCGAAGCCCAAGAAGCGGTCACGCGACCAGGACGGCGCCATTTCATTGTCCAATGGTCCTGTTGACGGCGAAAACGTGTGGTCGATCAAATATATCGACGACTGTGTGGACATGGGCCATTTGCTTGACCCCAAAGATTACCAATTTGGACAGACCACTGATGCTAGACACGAAGAAACCAAACCTATCAGAGCCACCAGAGGCCATAGCAAGTTTACTCCGGAAAAGGACGAGTATATATTGAAAAGAATCCGCATGAGACCCAAATATAGAGATAGCCATAGCTTTTTCGATCAATTAGCCAATGAAGAAATGTTGAAAGACCATACGGGGAATTCTATTAGAAGCAGATACAGAAAGCATTTGAAGCAACATTTGCACTATGTATACCAAGTGGATGAAAATGGTAAAATCGTTAAGAACGCCGAAGGTAAGAAGATCAAATTGGGAATTGACCAATTGCCAGACACCATTAAGAACAAGTACACGGCCGAGGAAGATTATCTTATGTGTGTGGAAGCAAAGAAACTCCTCTTGTTCGAAAATAGATTATTGGCTGAAGCAAATAAATTGCCGTACTCCTTTTTCAATGATATTCACAGAAAAGCCCCCAAACACAGTCTTCACTCTTGGAGGGATCATTACAGGAAGTATGTGACCGATGGGACCATCCCAGAATACATCGAATACTATGAACAATCCATCGCCGAAGGAGTTTCTCCCAAGCCATTATCTATTGTCAGCGAGTCTCATAAGAGGCGAGACGCTATTCGCGACTTGGTGGGGTCCAATTACCGCAAGAATCATGTGGATGTATACGCTGGAAATGCATTGGATGAGGAAATTGGAGAAACCAAGAGTTCCAATATTGATGACGTATTGGACAGAAGTGGCCGGGGCCAAGCCAATAACATCGCCCGGCCTACACTAGCACGTGTGGATGATGAGGGCAATGATCTGGACCTGTCTGGATCAGTATTCTTGGAGGAACAAAAGGAGGCGTTGAAAGCCTTACAAAGTGACGAAGAGGACGGGTATTCTACTGCCAATGAGGATGAGGAACATTCGTTGCGGCAGCTTCCACAAATATTGGAACAATACGAAGAGTCGATTGAGCACAACAGTAACAGATTGAGAATTGAGTATACTTCAGCCCAGGTGGAATCGCAAACCCAATACAAGACTCCCCAGGGATCTCAAGTCGAGAGCTTCGACATTAACGAGATTCCCACCATTGCTACAATTAACGGGGCTGAACCGTTGTCCAAGGTGCAGTATCTCGACTCCTCGTTTCGATTTAGCGATATTCTCTACCCCAACGGGTATGAATTCCTCGAAAACTGGGAAGAAACTTTATCGCAGTTGAAGCCTATAATCAGAAATGTCTCCAGCCAAAAAGAATTATTCCAGACATTTGTGGAGTTCGGGTTCAAACAAAGATTCACGTCTCACGTTGTCATGAGCACAAGTGCCAATCGCAAACTCATGGCAATCTACTTGGAAGAATTACTAGGACGAATTGCCGATTACGTCAACAGTGACAAATGGGACAATGCCGATGTCAGTGTCATCGCACAACACCGTGAAAATCTTCTGACCCGCTCGGAATTACCTGGGGTATGGGACCCCGATTTGGACGCGTACTTGGATACACAAGATGAAGAGAAGTTATTGGATATCCAAAATAAGAAATTGATCTACCAAAGGAAGCAATTTTTGCATAGCTTGGCAGAGAATGCGTTTGATATTCATTTCAGTTAGGAGGTGTTAGCTTGTGTATTATTATTATGTATGTCATGCCAATTATTACTGTATTGGGGACGGCGACAACAAACAGTGTAGGGACCAAGGCTCGTCCGACGGGTGACACATCCTGGGGCCCCTAACATCATTAGCCGAATAGGTTAGCTTCACCGGACCTTATCAATAGTGAGGTGAGGGCCCGCGTTCACAAGGCCCCGCGCTCATGTCCCCTTTCCTAAAGTGGATGTTTACAGACGCGCCACTACAATCAGCTACGCACACACAATTTCAGACAGCCCATATACTGAGTAAAACAAATAGAGGTAGAGAAGGTTGAAAGGAGCAACCAGCCGGGGTTTCGTACATTCCCTGCACGTGCCATGAAACATCATGACAACTGCTCTGTAACGCAAGAACTAAAAGGAACAACAGAATTCGAACAACCACCAGCAAATAAACAATGGTATAATATAGCAAAATTTTATGGGAGTATCATTCAAAGAAGTTCCTGGAACTCATTGAATTGATCGACTAGTCTGTCTTTAAAGTAATTTATTGGTTCTTGATGAAACCCCAGAACTTTTCGACACCGTATTGACCATCGGCCTTCCAGTCTTCATCGAAACCAGAGAACAACAAAACGTCATCACCACAAGATCCCTTGATGCTCTTGATGGCGGCTTGTTGGTTTTGGACGGATGGGACAGCCTTGTTGTTGGCTTGACCCTTGTATGGCCATCCGGTTTCGGTAACCATAACAGTCTTAGAACCACAAGTAGAAGCAACACCTTGGATTTGTTGGATAACCCAGTCACCAGCACCTTCAGCATCGACGTTACCGTCGAAGAATGGGTGGGCGTTGATGGCAATAAAGTCGGAGTATTGACAAAGGTCCTTGTGTTCCATGATAGCAATGAAAGTGTCAATGGAGACAACTGGTCCAGTGTAGCCTTGGGCCTTCAAGGCACCCTTACCTTCGTTAACGTAACCAGCGACTTGGCCAGAGTTGGCTTGGCCAGAGTTGACCAATTCGTTACCGATAGAGACGGCGTAGATGTCGTCCCAAGAACCGGAACCCTTGACGGCAGAGGCCAAGGTTTGAACGTCGGAGGAGATGGAGTTCATGTTGACAAGGGTGGCAAAGACCTTTTGGTGAGGAGACTTGGCAGCCAAAACTTGGGCAACTTGGTCACAGTCAACACCGTAGATTCTGATGATGTCGTAACCAGTCAACTCAGCAAATTCCGATTGGATTTGCGAAGCAGACTTACAAGCACCAGTGGTGTAAGGAGTCCAGGTGACACCTCTGGCACCAGCGGCACCAGCACCGCCGGATGGCTGAGGAGTAGAGGAGCCGGCAGAGCTAGGAACACCCGAGTCAGCTGGGGCACTCTGAACGTTGGATGGAGCGTTTTGTGGAGGGGCAGTGTTGGCGGCAGTGGCGGTGGAGGTTGGGACGCCGGTCAAAGCCAAAGTTGGGCCACCGGGAGCATTGACGTAAAGAACGGTGGTCTCGGTGACAATGTCCACATCTCTTTGATGTTGGTGGTGTTGGTGCAAAGGAGCGGCGGCTGCGGACGCAATAAGGGCAGCGGTAGCGATAGACTTAAACAACATGATGTAAGGAACGCAACGGCAACGACGGTTAATCTATGGAGTAGAAGGAGTGACTGTAGAGTAACCTAGGTTGGCTGAAGAAAAAAACCTCTGTGATTGAGCAAAATTATATATATAAGTGTCGGCCGGACAGGAGGTTGACGACAAGGAGGGAGGAAGTTACACAAAAAAAATGTTTACTTTTTTATTGTGTCGGATGCGATGCCTAGGGGCCAGTGCGATTGGCCACGGTGGGCATTATGCGGGCTCGTGATGCAGGCCTAGTTTCTATCTGCAGACACTGCAGTGTCAACAAAACCGAAATTCTGGGTGGGTTGGGGGAAAGCGTGCTTGGCTAGTGGGCGCTGCTAGGTGGTGGTGATTTGTGGTGATGATTTGTGGTGGTGCTACAGACAACATCGCGCGGACTCGCCCAAGCGGCCGTCCCTTGGCCCCATTGGGGTGTTTGATACGTGTTTGTGGGGGGGTGGGGGGGTGCGCGTGAAGATAATATGGCTCCATCCTCAGTAAAATCTTTGCGTTGACGCAGACTAGTGGGCGGTCTGGGCGCGCCGAAGAACGAGTGCACTCCTCAAAAAATAGGTGTTGATGCAGGCTTGGCTGCACCACCGACGCATCTCACCATAACCGAGTCCTACCTCTCATTACATTACCGTTAGTGGTTTCCTACATGCGAGCGCGAGCTAATACCGATGGATGAAACATGCCCCGACCCCATGCATTGGTTAGATCGATATGTTTCGGATGGGTCTGATGAGATCAAGTTTCGGGGCTGTAACTCCCTGGAGCGGCCCCACCACCACTACCAACTCCTGAGCATGTGTGTGTGTGTGTTCCGATTTGTCCCGTTGCGGCGATCTTGGTCCCGTTGCTCATGTGTGAATCGGATGTGGCCATAGCAATTCTAGATTATCAATCGGGTATTGTAATTGCCGACACAATACTAATATAGACTAATATGATGGAACAGGAAATGGCCTCTACGAATGAGGAAGTATAATGGCGACATCTAGCACTTCGCCAACAGGGTGGATGGCGGAGTGGTTTTGCCGGGCCGAGGCAATCGCTCCAACTAATTGATCCAGTAAGTCTTGGTACGTGAATAGGGCAGGCCGAGGCTGCTCGAGTCCTGGTTACCTGGTGGTTACCTCGTGGTGTAGAGAAGGATTTAGTTTAGCTCCCCTGCAGGTGTCAACTAGGGGGGTGCGGTTGCTACAGTGTCCAGAAAGCACCCGACCGGCAAGTGATAGACCACCCCATAATCCAACTGGTTAGCGTTGGCAGCCATGACTGTGTTGGCATGGCTCCTTGTGAAAATCGTAAAATTTTCAACTTTAATCAATTTTCTCGCATTTCTTAAAAATTTCCCAACCCCGGCGCCGAGGCTAAACAACTCTGATAACTTGGTGGATGATGTTGGAAATGCACTCAAGTATCAGTCCAGTATGGCCATGACAGTTCGAGGCATTCGCCGCCGTGGATTCTCGAATGGTCCGATTCAACGGTCCAGAGTAACCCCGGTAATAATCAAATACAGCACGTACAGCGTCAGCATCACTGCAGCTCAATGCGCTATTACCGCTAAATGCATTAGACAATACCGTTACCGGGGCATTAACCCTAGACACTAGTTACAGAACACTAGAATCAGGGGGGCATGCAGGAAGTGCTTACACAACATCCGAGCTGTGTGCAGGAACAAATACCACGGCCATTTAGACCGTGGTGACTGGGATCACCACTGGGCAGGAAACCACCGTGACGCACCGCTACCGTAGATACGCCTTTTCCCCAAGCTTTGATGCCATCCCATTCCACAACGGGGCATTTCACAATCTGCTTACGTAACCGCTTACGTAATCAATCCAAACACAACTCCTGCTATGTCCCAGAGAAAGCCAAGCGGGCCCATTGCAATACCGGCGAGCAGCATATACCGCATATACAGCACACCGTACCCGGTCCCGTATAGAAGATTTACCCCATAGGCGTACTGTATGGAAGATGAAAGATCGTAATTGCGACCGATTACCAATCAGAGGGTCCCCCATAGCACACCAAAACCCCCTGAGTCCAAGCACTCCTGGCAAAAACCCCTACAGGGCGACTCTGAACCACCCCGACCATCATGGCGCCTGAGTATACCTTGGTTCTGGCTGTGGTGGCCTCGTAGCCGGAGCTTCCTGGCCGGCCCTGCATAGTTCCCCCAGTGCCATCCTCACGCCTGACCTCCCCCGAAAAAACACTAGAGATCCTCTAGTGATTCAATACAGTTGCTTTGCCATTGCAATTGATTTATCACCAGATCCCAACATCGGAACCGCTACACACGCGTGACTTGCTCGGAATATCTTGAATCAATTGATCGTGCTCTTGTAATAGACCACCATGGCTGCTGACTCACCAAACTCCCTCCCTGTGGAGTACTCCAAACACAACCCCGAGGTGATTGACGTGGAGGATTTCGAAGGAGTGGAGATGATCGATGAAGACGACGAGGACGAGGACGACGATGCAAACGACGCTGATATGATTGAGATCGATCAATCGTACGCGGCTCTGGCTCCCCACGTTGCTCCCAAGCTGACATTACCCCCAAAGGCAAATGACTTTGATGCCCTGGCCAGAAAGTTGATGAAGCCAATTCCCGATTATCCTGTCAAAGATGAGACTCATTATGTGTGGGAGATCCCCAATTGGTCAGCTATTGCCTCCCAAGATAAAGTTAGATCTCCGCGATTCAAATGCGGAGGTTTTGAATGGAACATCCTTTTGTTCCCCCACGGTAATAGCAGCAACAATAACTCCATATCCATCTACATGGAACCTCATCCCACGGAAGAATCCGATGATTGGTACGTGTGTGCCCAGTTTGGGTTGGATCTTTGGAACCCAGACCATCCCGAAGCTCATCTACCAAGTGGTTCGCATCATAGATTTAACAAGAACGAAACTGACTGGGGGTTTTCTTCCCTTATCGAAGTCCACCAACTCCAATCTAAGAATCCAAATAGTGCCCGGATTCCTGCCCAGCCAGTGCCTATTCTTCAAAACAATAAATTAAACATAACGGGTTACGTGAAGGTCATTGATGACTCCTCGACCGGGGTTTTATGGTACAATTTCGTGGATTACGATTCGAAAAAGAGCACCTCTTACGTTGGCTTGAACAATCAGGGTGCTACCTGTTACCTCAACTCATTATTACAAAGTTATTTCACAACCAAGAATTTCAGGGAGTTGGTGTACAAAATCCCTACTGATTCCAACGATAATGTGAAAACTTCGGTTGCATTGTCTCTTCAAAGGATCTTTTACTTGCTTTCTACTTCAAGTGAAACCGTGGGGACAATGGAACTTACGAAGTCTTTTGGATGGGATTCCTCAGATGCATTTACTCAGCATGACGTTCAAGAACTTAATCGGATTTTGATGGATAAGTTGGAAATTGCTATGAAAGGTTCAGAGGTCGAAGACAGCCTTAATGACATTTTTGTTGGCAAAATGAAATCCTACATTAAATGTGTTAATGTGCCATATGAATCTTCAAGAGTGGAAGATTTTTGGGATATTCAACTTAACGTTAAGGGCTTCCGTACCTTGCAAGAGTCATTCGATAACTACATTGAAATCGAAATGTTAGAGGGGGAAAATAAATATCAAGCGGGTGACGAATATGGGTATCAGGATGCCAAAAAGGGTGTAGTGTTTGAATCCTTCCCTCCCGTGTTACATTTGCAATTGAAAAGATTTGAGTATGATTTTATGGTTGATGACTTGGTAAAAATTGACGACCTTTACGAATTTCCCGACAAGATTGATTTGAAACCTTACTTAGATGAAGAGGTCCCCGAATCGGTCAAATCCCAGAATTGGACTTATAAACTTCATGGTGTATTGGTACACCAGGGTACCATTTCAAATGGTCATTACTATGCTATGATCAAGCCAAATGCAAAAGATGACACTTGGCTCCGGTTTGATGATGATAAAGTATGGAGAGTAACTGCTAATCAAGTATTCCAAGAGAATTATGGTGCAGATGAGTTGCCTCCTGGTGAATTAGCACGGATGACGAGACTAGAACAGCAAGAAAATTTAATAAGACGAGTCACTTCTGCCTACATGTTGGTTTATTATAGGGAGTCAGACTTGGACAAGATCTTACCAAGTGACGAAACTATCATGAAGCAGGCCATACCGGACCATATTCCCAAACACATCCAGCAGGAGATTGATGAGCGCCGACGCTTAGAAGAATCATTGAAGGAAGAAGTGTATTTCATGAATGCCAAATTTATTACGTCTGCCACATTCAACAATTTTGCAGGATTTGACTTGGCATTAGATTCCACTGTGACTAAATTGTATGATTCATCTCTTGCAGGAACCATAGTCGATCCAATAACCATAAAAGTCGCAAAAGAGGACCCTTATGTTACCTTGTATAAAGTTATTGGTGAAAGATTAGGTTATTTGAAGGAAGATGATGTGGTGGACGAACAGTCGCTTTCCTCACTACCTTTTAGATTGGTAACAGCGATGCACAGAAATAACCATACCAACCGTACTGACACTCCTATCGACCCCAGCTTATTAGGGGTTTCCATTGCTCAAGCCTATACAAAGTCGTTCAATAAGAAGTACGATGAGATGGTATATTATGTTGAGGAGATGAATAAGGAAATGACATACATCAATGGAATCAACTCCCCCAAAGTCGTTGATCCAGCTGACTTCAAATTTGATGATATCCTGGACAAAATTGAAAGTACAGGGACAACCGTGGCCCCAAATAATTCATTTGTTGACATTTCTGACAGCTCTACCCACATCTTAATATTCGTTAAGTATTTTGATGCCGTAAGTCAAGAAGTAAGGGGATTGTCCCATATAGTGGTTGCAAAGCATGACCCGATAAGCCTGATTGTTGGTGATATCAATAAGTTTTTAAACTTTGCCGAGTCACAAGAACTCGATTTGTATGAAGAATTATCTCATTCAAAGATCGAAAAAATCGATCCTAATCTCACGTTTGAGAAACACGAAATAAGCAATGGTGATATTATAACTGTCCAGCCATCAAACGTTGGTGAACTCTCTGGCCATGGGAAGTTTAAAAATCTCAATGATTACTACAAGTTCTTGTTAACAAGAATGCACATTCTGATTAAACCATTCAAGGCTACAATTGATGAGGAGGACAGCGATTTTGTTGCTGACGAAAACGGAGATGAGAATGGGAAGAACGGAGCCAATGCTGAACCAATCGAAGAGGACGAAATAACCGCGAAAGAAATTGAAGTTGCTAAGCAAATTAGTAAGTCTTTTGACTTTTGGATTTCAACGTTGTCTACGTATCAGGAGTTGGCAGAAGAGGTAGCCAGCAAACTTGAACCTAAGGTGGATCCTAACTACTTGAGACTATTCGTTGTAAACCAACAAGGGGTCAGGCATCCTTTGAAGAGTCATCACCAGTTATCTCAAATCTTCCCAAAAATCTGTCCACTTAATCAAATTTATTCGTTTGAGTATGAGATATTGACCATTAGGTTAAAGGATTATGAAAATCTCAAGGCGGTCAAAGTGTATTGGTTGTCTAGTCTTAGTCAGTACCAAATATTCGAATTATTGGTCCCCAAGAAGGGTCTGGTCTCAGATCTCATAGTGAAATTGATCCACAAAGTGAAGTTACCTCATAAGGATGAGAAACATCTTCTTGTTTGGAGTGGAAGAAACAAAACGTACGATGATTTGGTTAGATTTGATAAAGCCATAGAAACCATTGACGAACGTCTTGACTTGTATGTTGGTGTGTTTCCTGCAGAAGTTGAAATATTAGTATCTCATGACATGATAAAGAGGTACAATGATGAACCAGTGAGCTTGGATGATTTTAATGGAGATGAATTCAAGAAGGAAGAATATTTGGCAGCCAAGAAATCTAGTAAGACATTAAATTTGATTCCAGCATTCCATTTTTATAAAAATAGTAACTTTCATCATGGAGTGCCCTTCATATTAGTTGTTTATCCGGATGAATTGTTCAGTGAGACCAAGGAAAGGTTAAGAAAGAAATTAGGATTGGGTTTACAGGCATTTGATAAGGTTAAGTTTGCTTTAGCTGATAGCCATGGCAAAGGCGCATATATTGATCATGAAAATAATGATTTGGTGTTGTTCGACGAGGTGGGCAAGTCCCAATCAAACATCTCGTTCGCTTTAGATCACCCAGACCGGACACCACGTCGTCAAAACCCATTTGACAAAGGTATTTCTATTAACTAAGTCTGATGAGCATGCTTTCGGCCACTTTTTTATAAACGTAATTCTTTTTCGATACTGTAGAATAAAGGGTTTCAAACCCAGCAGCAAAGGATATTTAATAAACATACTATTTGGCTATTCTTTCACTCTCTTTCTTTCTAATGTCAGTAGAGCTTAGTTTGCCTTTCCATCCGTCTTCCGGGCTGGCAACGTTTTCTCCTATCACAGATATGGTAAGAATATCCAAAGTGCTGAAGCCTCTTTCTTTCCGATAATTATTAATAAAGTCTCCTCCCTTTCTAGACTCGCCACTTACCACCAATGCATCAATATCTGTAACGAACCCCGTGGGTCCACATACATCATTAATTTTGTATACTTGTATGGAATAATCACCATGATTCAGAATCAAAGCTAGGAAACGCAACACAGATTCTTGTCTCTGTTCGTAAGTTTCTAGTACTTCCGCGTACAGCTTATTTACCAACAATTGAGGGCCGGTGATTCCAATTATCAAGCGGGTGCTAGTTATGAATGAAACCATAGAGAGGAGCACCTTATGGCCATCGTGGACATGGTCAAAAGTGCCTCCAACAGCAGCAGTTGTATGTTGACGGTACTTATAATCCGCCACGTTTTCATTAAATGGGTGTTGTGGTACATTTACTTTCTTCGGCAACAGGTTTGGATTTATTCCCACAATCCGGATGTTGCTGGGAACATGGATGCCAACCTCATCACCCTCCAACTTATATAACACATTCCATCTATTGGCAAGTTGCAAATCCACAATTCGGTTGAATAGGATATTAATATCAAAGGTGTAGCTATGTCCCACATTGGTAGCAATGAGTCGAGCTATGAAGTAAAGTCTGGATAATGTTTGATTGAGAGTGCTGGAGTGAAGGATCTTAGGTTGGATGAGAATGTCAATTCCCGAAAGCCCCGGATTATCCACGATGTGCGATATGAGAGGAGAGTAATCCTCAGTAAGGCTTGAAATAAGAATTACCGGAACCGACATTGTGGGCCCTATAATGAATTGCACCAGGGTATATAATCACTATGAAAATACGGGGTCGTACATTATATACAGGATACGAATTTCTATATACAGAGTCACAACTTGAAGTGTGTTGGTTATGCTGATAATGGAGTGTCTTGCTTGGGAGGTTCTGCATTCTGAGTTGTTTCAGAATGACGATAAATGGATTTCAAGATCGACTTTAATTTCTCTTCGGAATCACTGTCAGATTTCTTCAATTGAAACAACGACCTGATGGAGTTTCCTAAGCGAACATCTTCTTTGGATAAATTCTTGCTATTTTTGAACCATTGATAATAAGTATGCAACGATTTCAAAATCGAAGAATGTTCAATTTTCTCACGAGGATCGACAAACTCCTTCGGTTTGTACATCAAGACTCCCGAACGAATGATATATTTATGGAAAGAAATCAGATCGTTCTCATTGACATCGATCCAAGAAGTATCATAGAGTCTTGCCAAGATTCTATTGTAAGATTCCATGTATAAATTAGGCAATAAGTACCGTTCCTGGGAGCTCTTTTGAGACTCAAAAACTAAAAGGCTATCCATGAACCTCGCCAAAGTCTTCAAAAACATTGACAATTGGTCCTTGGAAATAAATTTATGAGGCAATTGCTTTGAATGTTTAGTTCCGATCAGCTTAATTTGTTCGTTAAACGTAAAGTCATTATAATAATGTAAATCTGTCATAAAACTGGAAAAGATCACATCAACCGTTTTGAATCTTGGTTGTAGGGTTCTTGCCAAATTAACTTTTTTATTGATTAAGGATGCAAAAATTTCTCCAATGACATTATTTGCACTCAAACCTTTGCTCTTGAATTGTTCATTAAGTTTGTAGATCAAATTTTCAACAAGTAAGATATCAACAATATTTGCATTGGCTGATTTCTGTTTCTCAATAATCTTCTCGTTTGGAATGGTTTCCTCTGATTTCTTATTATCAATTACGAATTTTGGATACATCTCATCTGTTATTATGGAGTAGCCTGCTAATTTGACTCGTTTCTCTTCAAGACTAAGTCCCCCCCATCTATTCAAAATGTACCAAATGCTCAAAATAAATTCCTCATGTTTTCCCAACCTCACTAATCCATCAAGAACATTCATTAACAAAAATTTATTAACTTCATCCTTTTTCGTGTTTTTTGTAAGCTTGAGGTTGGCTGGCATCTTTTTACCATACTTTCCTCTAGAGTTCCGATAATTTTGATCGTCCAAAATAATTTGAATTTCATCGTGGGTGAGCCGTGTGAAATCAACCAACCGTTTCTTCTTGTCACTAAATATTGCTTTAGTTTTATTCTTTGAGAATGGGGAAGGGGGAAAAACGACAAGTGGGTTGATATCACTAGCCTCCAATTTAGGCAAGGTCGGTATCAATTGGTCAATCGGCATTTCCAAATTTTTGACCTTGCTATCTATAATATATTTGACTGATTTGCTGACAGTGGTGGGTTTGTCTGAACTCGAATGTTCAATAATAAACAGAAACATACTCTCAATTTCCGGACACCATATTTTCAAGTATTCAAGCCCTTGTTGTATGTAAGTATAGTGACTCCCACCAGTAATGTCAGATCCACTTCCACTAAATCCATTGATGTAACAAGACACAAACACAGACACAAATGCAGGATCAATAGTTAACAAAATTCTATTCATCTGAGCCCGATAGGTAACTAGCACCTCAGGATTTTGTTCAACTTGCTCCTTTGTAGGAGGAACAGGAGGGGTGGCAGCAGTTACTACCTTTTCTAAGATCAAGTTTGCTGTTTCCACTAATTTGCGATGATTGAGCATAAGTCGAATGGACTTTTCCTTGTTAGTCAATTTCTTATTATCTCTAATTGCCCGTGCTTGATGTTCCGAATACTTTTTAATACCATTAAGGAAAATTGTAAATGTTTGTGAATTAGAAACAAGTGTAGGGATTTTTTTGGAATCTTCTGATTTCGATCCTTTCAACTCATCGAAAATCGCCCAAGCAAATTCTTGATCATGCTGAAAATTTTTGACAAGAAAACTCAATAACGAGTTAAAATGCTCGATACCGCATTTTCCCACCCGCTTGTGGTCCGCATCCACACTTTCACTTCTGTATTTTGTGAATAAATCCACCGCATACTGACAAAGATCTTCCTGAGCTTTACCCCATTCGTGACTGGTACAAAGCCCATCAAAGAAGATGACGTAGGTATGTGAATTGAACGGTATTCCCCATTTCTTTCTGTCACTAAGACATTTAAGAGCTTGTTTATGATCTCCACGGCTAAGTAGCCATTGTAAAATGACGTTCATTCCCACAATACCAGACACAGATGAAATAGAACGCGAGAGCTTAACAAGGCTGAGTGCTCTGGTGGCTTCACCATCTCTTTCAAGCAACTTGAGCACATCTGATGTCACCAAAAATGGGTCTTTCAACTGAGCTTCGTTGGTACCAAGAAGTGCTAGAAGAAGTTTCTTATCAATCAGTTTGCGGGTAATAGTCTTTATATGTTGTAAGTTTTTGAAGAGCTCCAACGATCTAGGCGATGACACACTTAAGTCTTTTGGCGAAAGCGATGAGAGGTTTATTTTGTTTCCTTGAGCATCTTGAAAGATGCTGGAGTCATACTTTGCTTTGAGAATCAAGAGTGACTTCTGCAACGAGTAGGCATCATAATTGTGTGTGTATTTCTGCTTCTTTCGGTCGAATTCTTTAGGGGAATATTTCGTAACTTGGCCCGTTTCAACAAAGTACTCAAGCTTGGTTCTGATATTGGACTGGGATGTGGTAGCGTAAAACCGTAGATAGTCAGGTAAACGGGTGGAATAAATTGGGCGAGATCGTATAGTCATCACTGCAACAAACTGATGCATTCACTGCCGTAACTGTCTTTTGTAGCAGATATATTCACAGGTCGACTTCTAAAACCGCAGTTATATATGGAACCAAATCGCATCGCATTTTTCTCCAATAAACAGTGAACTCATCGGAGTATCGCTCTACCTAATATCGGAAGTTACTCGGCCTAAAGAACCATCCAAAGTCTTAAAGAACAGAATTTCCACCTAGACCAACCATTCATTAACAACGACAGAGGAGGCAAACAATTCACCACAAACAGCTCCGAACAACATGTCTGCCGACAAGATAAGATTCCATAGTTTGATAAGGAATGCCCGTGGCAGGCCCAGCATTTCCCAATTACAAGAGCTCCAGAAAGATCTCAGTCCATCAAACGAAACATATCAACAAATCGAATGGTACATTCTCAAGGAAACCATAAACTCCCAGATAACCATGCTAGACGTTCACAACATTCAACAGGTTGTGATTGAATTGTTTAAATTCAATATCAACCGGGGCCGAGGTTTGCTCGTGAGGAACATTATGAAGTGGCACCTAAAGGATAGCAAGTATGGGGAGTTATTTGCATCTTTCATTGCTGTGATTAACTCGAAAATTCCAACTGTTGGTGAATTATTGATAAAACGTCTAGTACTACAATTCAGAAAAAACTACATCAGGAACAACAGAAGAATATGTATATCATCCTTAGTACTACTATGTCACTTAGTCAACCAAAAGGTGTTGAGCGAAATATTAATCTTACAGGCAATCCAATTGTTACTCGATAAACCCAACCATGATTCCATACTAATCGCCACAGAAGTGATGAAAACAGTAGGATTATTTTTGTCCAAGAATTCAGCTACAGCGCTGGATATGATATTCACAAAATTTAGAGAATTATTGGCGGATAGCAATTACCAGAAGAGCCATTCTATAATAGAGAAATTGTTAAACCTTCGAAGAAACAACTTCGGAGGCTATGTTGTGCCATCATCTTTGGATTTAGTCGAGGAAGAGGACCAAGAGATACATACTGTGGAATTGGATGAACCTCTTGAGGGTGAAGAGCAGCTAAATGTTTTCACATACGACGAGAACTTCGTGCAAAATGAAGCAGAATACCAAAAATTCAGAGATGAAACATTACCAGAGGAGAAACCAGAGGAGTCCAAGGAAGAGCCAGAAACCAAAGAACTCATTCATGATTTTTCCGAAGCAGACCTACTCCAATACCAGAAGACAGTTTATCTTAAAATCATGTCTTCAATGTCAGCAGATGAAGCGGTGCACAAGTTGCTCCGAATGAACTTGCAACAGTCGAAAAAGGAAAAGGCCCAAAATGATGAAATTTTGGCAGATATGGTGATCAAATGTTGTTCACAGGAAAAGACATACTCCAAATATTTTGGAGTAATCGGAGAAAAACTAAGTGCTACCAACAAATGGTGGCAAGCAACATTTATTAAGCTATTCAAGAAATATTACAAATTAGTAGAGCTGTTAGAGGTGAACAGTTTAAGAAATGTGGGAAAATTTTTTGGACATCTATTTGCATCGGACAAGCTTGGATTAGATGAAGGATGGGACGAAATAAAGCTAACTGAAAGGGATACCAATTCGGCAAGCCGGATCCTTTTGAAGTTCATTTTCCAAGAAATGGTGGAGGAACTCGGAATCAGCGAAGTTATTGCCAGGGTGATAAAAGACGACTACGTCAAGCCTAAATTGAACGGAATTTTTCCCGTGGAGAACGTTACATGGAGAGATGCAGATGACATAAGATATTCCATCAACTTTTTCACTGCCATTGGGTTGGGTGTTTTGACCGAAGAATTAAGAGCGGTTTTGGTTAAGGTGTCGGAAGAAAGAGGCAGAGGAAGGAGTAGATCAAGGTCACGTAGCTTTTCGCGAAGCAGATCCGGAAGCTACTCGAGCTACTCACGATCGGCCAGTTACTCAAGATCACCAAGCTATTCTAGGAGCCGTTCACGAAGTTATTCCAGATCCAGAAGTGGGTCTAGAAGCGGTGCAGGAGCAAATGAATCCCGGTCGCACAGCCGTTCGAGCAATCCATAAATATATAGAAGCGGAATGAAGCAGCGGGCTTTGGATTGAGGCCACTGGGTAAGAGTAGATGCAAAAAAACTCGTAAGACAATTTTGTAGATGGTTATGGGCACGTTAGTAACCCGGAGGATTCCTCGAGCAAAAAAAGGTACCACATTAGGTGACTCGAGGATTTGCAATTCCGTTGACCCCGGTGCAAGATGGCACGGTAATCCAGTGTAGAAGATCATACACTACACCCTACGGGAATACCGGTCGATTCTGCCGTGAGCCACCACAAAACCACCCAACATGACTCGCTGGATTTTCCTCATCAAAAATTTTCGCAGGTTAGGTCAATGATGATCCGTGGGTAGCAATGTAAATGACGATGACATAGCGAACTTAAGGTTGCCGACTATATGTAGCAACACCTATAGGATCCTTGTACAAGGAACAGGGCAATTTCAACCTATCCGTGGGGCCCGCACCATTTCTCTAGCTATTTCAGTCCCCGTTACCAATATTGCTAGACATGACCCGAGCGATTTTGCAGGTTAAGATTCTTCCAATGAGCGGCCGCCGGTTTGCAATTACCTGCACTATTGGAGGATTTTTTCACTAGCCGCATATAAAAGGGAAGCTTTGCCCAGACCCCGTAGCAGTAGTTTTTCTCACATCTAAAACACAACTATGCCAGCTCCATTCGAAAAGGGTTCCGAAAAGAAGGGTGCCACTCTCTTCAAGACCAGATGTTTGCAATGTCACACTGTTGAAGCCGGTGGTCCCCACAAGGTCGGTCCAAACTTGCATGGCCTTGTCGGTAGAAAGTCCGGTTTGGCTGAAGGTTACTCCTACACCGACGCTAACAAGAAGAAGGGTGTCGAATGGACTGAACAAACCTTGTCTGACTACTTGGAAAACCCAAAGAAGTACATTCCAGGTACCAAGATGGCCTTCGGTGGTTTGAAGAAGCCTAAGGACAGAAACGACTTGGTCACTTACTTGGTCAAGGCTACTAAGTAAACATGTTGAAATGTTGTTCGAGATGACCCGGGAAGAAGAATCCGTCGTCAAACAAAATGGTTACGCTAAGAATGTTTTCAGCTCATAGATTTATTTCTATCCGCGCTTGCGGTCATGTACATAATAAATACTATTTATCTATTGGTAGATATTTGGACTCGATGGCATTGGCTATAGCGTCACGTGGGCCGATTCTCAACGGCTGTCTCGGACAGCAAAACTAATCCCTGGTCTCTAATGTAGGTTTTAAGCGGGCTCATTCTAGGTGACATGGGAGCTTATCTTTTTCATCTGTGTTGCACCGTGGCACTGTTTGGGGAATTTAATGTTTATACTTTTGGCTTAATTGCGAACTTCACACCCAAATGCTCGTTTTAAACAAACGTGCTCCGTGCCCAATCATTATCGCCAATTCTCCCAAACCCGGGGTGTCCTCATAAGGTACCATTCGTCCGTTCCGAATTTTGGGTCCCTTACACCAGACTGGTCTGTTCCGAAACACCCTTTACAGGCTACATACAGGATGCCTGGCACATCGCATCCATACCACCGCGTACTGCACATAACCACATTGCCGTTGGACGTTTACTCCAAATCGAAACTACACCAAGTGCCTTTTCATCGCCTCACTACATATTCAGCGACAGGCAAAACCACCAGCGAGTATCCAGTATAAGAGGGGCATACGTGATTCCAGCCAAGACTTCAACTGCATCATGAATAACGTCAAAATTCCCGTGGAAGTGGACCCAACAGAGGACACCGAATGGAATGATATTTTAAGAAGTCATGGAATCATTCCAGAGAGGCCGCCTTCTCCAACAGCCGAGTTGGAAGCAGCTCTTGACGAGGCTGTCCGCAAGCAACATGAAAATCGTCTTGAATCAAAAGACATGGACGAGTTGGATGCTTTGGAGGACGAAGAGGATGAGGATTTTCTCAACTTCTACAAATCCCAGAGGATGGCCCAGCTCAAGGAGCTCGCAGAGAGAAAGAAGTTCGGCTCTGTTTATCCAATCAATAAGGCCGAATACGAAACAGAGATCACCAAAGCTTCTAATGATTCATTTGTGATGGTGCACCTTTCGCTACAGTCCAGCTTACAAAGTCGTCTTCTCTCTTCCATAATGACCACCTTGGCACAGAAATTCCCCGAGGTCAAATTCTGCGATATCCCTGCCCATAGATGTATTGAAGGTTATCCTGAGTCCAATTGTCCCACTTTGATCATATACCATAAAACCGCAGTGGTGAAACAATTCATTACATTGACCCAATTGGGAGGAAACGACACCAAATTAAACGATTTGGAGTCTGTGTTGGTAGATCTCGGGGTGGTAGACACCAATGACAAAAGATTGCTTATGAATCAAGAGGATGAAGACTTGGAGGAACAGCGGAAGTTCAGATTTGCTAAAAAGTCCGTCAGAGGTCGTGCCACTACCGACGATTACGACGATGATGATGACTTCTATGATTAGGAACAACGAAACACCCCCATTAACTCCTCCTGGGTGCTAATCCACTTGACACCTACAAAAATATGCTGCTATCGAACTATTCTACCATAGACAGTGTTCGCTTAAGTCACGTGACAATGCTGTCTAGACGGTCCAATGAGCTACTTGGATGCAGTATAACAATTATGGGAATAGACGGCAAACATGCATTGAGGGCATCGCAGATGATACGCGCTTCTGCAAGGTCTATTTATTTACTGTTTGCGTTCGGAAAATTACCCTCTTAGCCGATGAAAGTATATATGTAGATAGGAATAAGCTGGTAATCGATAATTAATAGAAATACGATGATCCAATTGGGGGATCCCGACCACAATTTCCCTTCGTTTCACGAAAACGAAACAGTTTTGGGATCGAATGGTTCGGAATTGAATCATGACGTGGTGAAAAACTTCCTGACTACTGTAACCTCCCAACTTCTGGCATCAAACGATTTCGGATCCTTGGAGGGGAATTCCAATTTCCAAAGTGCGGATATTATGCCTAGTAGCTCTCCTGAAGAGGAAACTCTAGTTTGTGAAACTGAATTCAATGACAGTTCACTGTGGTTCAATGCGGTTAATATCACATCGGTAGACAAAACTGGTCCTCAAAAGCAACAACCACCCAAAATTGAAAAGGTCGACATTAAAAGCATCAACGTGGTCGACATTGAGAACGAGATCGAAAATGTAATTCAGAGGATGACAAGTGAGTTAGAAATAGAAGCCGCGAATATTGACACCTTGACATCACAATATGACATTCTCGAAGATTTAAGCCAACCGAACACGAAAAAATTTCAATTAGACGTATCAGATGTTAAGCGAAATGCCAAAGAAAATAATGGGGTAGCTGAGCCCCATTTGGTACCCAATGGAAAAATAGAAACAAAACAGTCATACTACAATACTTCATGCGACACAATTAGCTTTCCAGATTCTACTATGGAGTACGATATTACTTCTAGTATGAGATCACCCAACATCCTATCATATTCATTCAAGAACCAGGAAGCATTTTCCCACATTTCATTAATGATCCCAAACTCTAATGGCGTGGTTACTCCAGACAAAAGCCGCCAAAGCCTCGAACTACTCTTAGAAAACAGCTCAGAAAGTATATCAAATGAAAGGCAAATAGATGAAACTCATCAACCCTTTAAACCGACGAAACTAAGAAAGTCCGAAGGCGTATGCTCTAGTTCAGACATCAAAGCTATTTCGCAGCCAAGTGGCGTCAGTACCATCGAAGTCCAAAACAAAGAAAACAGTCGCCAGCAGCATTTATTTCACAAAGGGGTTGATCCGCACCATTGTATGATCACTGATGTAGAATTCTGTGACGAATCCAGTCCTAAAGCAAAAAGAATACAAGCTGCCCAAACTGATCCCAATGAATATACAATGGAAACAAATTATGATGATCTGCAGTTTGACTTTGACTATTCTATCAATAGCTTTGATGATAGCATTACTGACACAACTCATATATCAATTAATCCCGTTCATGAAGAACTACAATCGGATATTGCTGTAAAGGAATTAATTTTGGATCCAGTACTGCGGAAAGCAACAAACCTTGCTATTGATGATTCAGAATTAGATACGAGCGAGTATTTATCAGCTTTTAACATAGAGGGAGATGTGATTATGAAGGATTGGTTGCAAAAAGATGAAGAACAATTCTTTTCCATTATTAATATTGATAAAATGAAAGACAGTTCCAGGAATTTAGATCGTGATGGAAAGGTGGAAGCAATAGAAGATAACCTTGATATTATCACTGAAGTGGTTTTGTTTAATAACATCCCGAATCCATTAAATATTCTCCAATTATACTCTGATCCTCAAAATTTCGATTCGGAAAAGTTCCAGAAGAAGTCGTTGCATATTGAATTTTCCTTCAAAAATCTATTTTCGTCCAAGTTGTTCGAGGAGACTATTTCATTCTTGGAAGATCTAGGTCCCTCCAATTTTTTCAGTACTCATTGGGAAAGGATAGAGATCAAAATCATGACATCGAATCCCCAAAATGCATTTTATGCGATTGAAAAACTAAAAATGTTCAGTGCCATCTACAATCAAATTAAAGTATTGGGTTTCTTCCCTGTAGATGCAGAAGAAATTTGTGTTCCGAGCTCAAATGCATATATCAGGCCCAAAGGATCATACAAATTGCCAACAGGTCTCGAGAAACTTGTCCTAGCAAACGGCGTTGAACTAGACGATTTTTCTTTTTTACCATCTACTCTCAAGATTGCTAGTTTTTATAACTGTACAAACATTATCTTGAGCAAATTTAACACTGCAAGAAAGCTCGAAAAACTCCACTTTTATGTTTCTAAGACTTCACCAATTCACATAACCAAAAATGGATGGACAGAACATTTTCTAAATGGACTTACTGAATTGCGAGAATTAAAGATTAGCTCACAAATCTTGATGAATCCTAACCTTGAGAAGAATACCAAGCTTTTGTCCTTAACATTGACTGGATTAGGATTCAAAATTACAAAAGATCTCGCATTTCCCCAGTCGTTAAAGTACTTGACTTTTGAGAATTGCAGAATATCTTCGCAATTGATGTGCTATCCAAGTACATTGAAAACATTGAGGGTTACTGGATGCAAGTGGAAAGAGCAAAGAATGCTTAGCTTTTCACATTTGAAAGAATTGACAATTGAAAATTCACAGATCGATGATCTCATCACAAAGGTTAACTTATCCAAATCCTTAATTAGGTTGAAAATTAGTAACTGCAGCCTCAGGACATTGCAAGGTTTCAAGCTAGCTGAGTCACTTCAACGAATTGACTTTTCTTATAATTACATCAAAGAAATTGGAGGAATGCCATCCAAAGTAGAATTTTTGAATATGGAAGGAAACTATATTTCAGAAATCAACTGGCATCAGATCCCAGAATCCTTGATTTATTTGAACCTTGGTGGTAATAATGTCCAAGGTACATTACTCCTCCAGGGTGAATTGAGGGAAGTCATAGTCAAAGATAACCCCAAACTTCAAAGCATTAAACTAAGCCAATCAATTGAAAAGCTAGATGCTTCAAACACAGGAATTCCCAATGTCAATATGGTGCTAGGACCAAGTATGAAAATGTTGAATTTATCAAAATGCAACCTAAATGGTGTAGATTTGATTATACCTGAAAATTTAGTTGAACTCAACTTGGCTAGATCTGGAATAAGAACTATAAAGATGAAATTTGCACCCGGACTGTCGTTGACGAATCTTGACGTATCAGAGAATGAAATAAAAGAAATCGGAAATGTTTTATTTGAACATAGTGTATTAAAGGAAATTAATCTACTGAGTAATGTTATACAAAGTATGGATCATATCCAGTTACCCAGTTCGCTTCGGTGTTTGGATGTTTCCAACAACCAAATTGAAAATTTAAGAATAGAAACCGAATTGAACCTTGACTATTTAAGCTTACTGTGCAACCGAATCACCGATGTACTGGAGATCACGGTTCCACACAAATTGAGAGTTTTAGATATAAGTGGTAATCCTCTAGGAAAAACCAGTATGGAATTTCATGTTCCTGACTCCTTAGAAGAATTGCGACTTGCGCAATGCAATATTGCTTCGTTGGATTTGAAGGTGACTTCAGATCTTCGGACTCTAAACCTACGCAACAATAAACTACATGGCAAGTCCTTTAGCTTAAGAAGTGAACATTCACCTAATATAGCAGTTCTTGACTTAGCAGGGAATTTTTTTAAGAAATTCAACTTTGAAAATTTGAATGGTGTTGGGGTTACGTATCTCAATCTAGTTCACAATATGTTTGATGATATTCCCAAGGTCTTACCAGCTGATATAGGATCAGCAGTTTTTAATGAAGTCGAGGGATCGTTTCTAAAGAATTTCTAGAGAACACTTGATGCCATTTACCAGTAAATGGGTTCGCACACAAATGAAAGACAATAAGAAGACAATGTACGACATAGCTACCCCTGAGGGGCTCGCCTAGGTGGTGAAATTTCACTGTAAGCGCTGTATATATGAAATAATAATAATGGAAAGTGTCCCAGCTGGAGTTTCGCCGGTAACTAACTGGCGCCTCGATAGCGAATATGAATGTTATGGGTTAGTGACGTACGTTTCACAGACAGGAGGACTCCCGTCTGACAGCAGCTCAATAGAGCTAGTCTAAACTACGAACACGATTTTCTTTGCTCTGTAGCTTACTCTCCCCTTATATTTCAATTGTACCTTGTCCTCCGCAACCGGTGTCTCGAGAGTATTTATCGCGAAATGTGCAATCTGCTCTTGCGACATTTTCCATCATCAGGTACATCGCCGTCGCAACCGTTCAGAATAAAGACAAGGTCGAGATCTCATCTGGCTTTATTAGCTTGAAGTGTGCTGAAATCGAAACTATCCCCGTTAACACGCAGCGCGTACGAATAACCTTGTCATTCTTATCCTTGCTTGAAAAGCGCCTATATCTGATCATTACTGATTTGGCACTTTTTACCACACCAAGTTTTGCATTCGTCATTATATGAGCATTAAAAGCATCCACTAGTCATAATAGCATCGTCTGCGACGATGTCTTACTCCGGAAAAACCCCGCCTTCGGGATCTTACGAAACAATGCCGCAATCATCATCTCCATCCATGTCATCTGGTACCCGTCCAGCCATCGAACTGACCCCACCACCAGACAATTATGCTTTGATTAGACCGTGCCACCATGTCACATCGGTGCTTTCTTCTAAAGCAAAGGACACTGTCTTCGCCACATACCGCCAGGCGGTCATCATATCGCAATCAGTGAACAAAGATCATATCTACCGTTCCAAGAAAGATGGCGGAGAAATATCTCTGGACAAATTGATCCTGAAGAAGTGTGAGTCGTTGAGGTGTACAGATTGTTCTCTCAACAACTTCCAGTACAATTTCATCTGTTTACAGTGTCCTCACGTTGGATGTTTCAATTCTCATGCATATACTCATTATAAACTTAACCAGCATTTATTCGGAATCGATTCCCACAATGGTCTTCTTTATTGCTTTCTGTGTGGGAACTATGTTAACCATCCTGACTTAGAATACATCCGAAGTGAAGTAGCCGAAGGAAAATCGGCAAAGGAAGAAGTAATCGAAGAAGATGTCATCGCATCAAATTATTCAGATCCTTCGATCAGGGCTGTGAGTGGTCTTAAGGGCTTTGTCAATTTAGGTGCAACCTGTTTCATGAGCTCAATTGTCCAAACGCTTATCCATAATCCCTTTGTCAAGAATCGTTTCTTCAATAACGACTTTCATTATTTGAATTGTGACAGAAATGACGATGATGGGGTGGACGAGTTCAACTCATGTATGACCTGCTCTATCGATAGCATATTCCAAAAGTTCTATACTTCTGAATCACATGAAGGGTTTGGGATGACAGATCTTTTAATTACCGCTTGGTACAAAAAGAAGTCATTAGCCGGATTTCAGGAACAAGATGCTCACGAATTCTGGCAATTTTTGCTTAACGAGTTTCATCTGGACTATGAACGCATTTTGCAGAATACCGGCCAATTCACAAGAACCCTGCCTGAATCAGGGTGTCAATGTATAACACACACCACTTTTGCTGGTGAGCTTCAGAGTTCCATTAGGTGTTTGTCTTGTGATGCTATTACCCATACTATTGACCCCATGATGGACCTCTCATTGGAAATGAATCATCTAAAGAAGAAAAAAGGAATTACTCTATACGATTGTCTTGACCAGTATACTCTGGAAGAGAAATTGGATGTTATGTATACTTGCCAGCACTGTGGTGCTAAGACAAAAGCCATCAAGTCTTTAAAAATCAAAACCTTAGCTCCTGTCATTTCTATTCAACTCAAAAGGTTTGAGCACAATTTCAATGAAACCCCAACCAAGATAGATACTCCTGTTATCACTCCGTTGTATTTGAACTTGACGAAATACGCGTACGATTCCGAAGAAAATGAAATCATTGATGGGAAAAAAATATTTGAGCTTTTTGCATTGGTGTGTCATATTGGCTCGGTCAATACCGGGCATTACATTGTGCTTATCAAGAATGGATCGGGCCAATGGTTGAAGTTTGATGATAGTGTAATAACACTAGTGTCGCAAGACGAAGTTACCACATCTAATGCTTATTTGCTATTTTACATAACCCATAGAATTTAAACAACTTCATGCTTGTTATGACAAAACTGTTAGGAGATTTCCTATTTGCGGTTCTTTCCCCTAACTTCAATAAATTCATCAGAACATGTTATTGTAGAAATTATTCTAGAGAAAGGTAAGTCACTGGTTATTTACAGAAGTCTAATCAATTGAAATATATTACTATAATAAATAATCTTGCAAAGCGAAGAAAATATGTGTAGAAGAAATTTAAAAGTCATCGATGGTGATATTTGCTTTATCACACATCTTTTTGAAATGGGCATTGGCATTGTACAATGACCGCGGAGCACCTTTCTCCACAATCTTACCTTTGTCCATAACAATAATTCTATCATATTTTAAGATGGTCTTCAATCTGTGTGCAATACACAAGATAGTACATTGACCAAATTCGTTAGAAATTGTGTCTTGAATCATGGAGTCGGTTCCAAAATCCACTGATGAAGTCGCTTCATCAAGAATCAAAATCTTGGAGTTTCTCACCAATGATCTTGCTAAAGCGATCAATTGCCTCTCACCAAGGGAGAAATTGGCACCATCGTCCTCAACAATCTGGTCCAAGTGGAATTTATGCAAGTCGTCAAATCCAACACCAGTAGTAGCGTTACGACTACTTTGTCTGACTCTTTCCAAGTCCTTAGGTTCGATTGATCCTGATCTTCTTAAGGCATCCCATAAGAGATCATCGGAGTATTGCTTGAATGGATCCAAGTTCTTACGAATAGTACCTTGCAACAATACCGGATCTTGAGGAATGATCGACAATTTGGATCTCAAGTCATACAAACCCATGTTGGAAATATCCAATCCATCAATACGGATTTGTCCCGAATCTAACTCGACCAATCTGTAAAGAGCAGTCATAATAGATGACTTACCAGCTCCGGTTCTACCACAAATACCAACCTTTTCACCAGGATAGACGAAAAGGTTCAAGTCTTTCAAAACAGGGGCCAAGTGTGGCCTATACTTCAAGTTGACATGGTCAAACTCAATCATACCAGCGGAAGGCCACTCTGGTGGAGGAGAAAATTCAGGCTTCTCGTATGCAGCTTCCTGAGGTAATTCAAACGCATAGTTGTGCAATCTTTCAACGGAGTTCATTTCGTTTTCGACCTCGGTCATGGATCTCACTGTCAACGATAACAAACCAACAATTTGAATGGTATAACTCAACAATAAACCGGTGGAAGAAGGACTGATATGGAATTGTTGTGTGATACACAACATACACACAATCAATGCGAAGGCACTGGCTAAAAGATCCAAATGGACACATAACCATCTTTGTGTGGCGATGGAGATATAGTAGGCTTCATTCATTTGATCGAGGAACTTATCATTCTTTTCGATGAAAGTAGATTCCGCTTTGAACGCTTGAATGGTACTCATACCAGTCAAAGTTTCATTGAAATTATTGTAGACCAAAGATCTTTGAGTAGCTTCCAACCTCTTAATTTCTCTGGATGAACCTTGGTAGAAGTTGGAGAAAAAGACGAAGCCACCAAACAAGAAAGGGGTGAACAAAGCAAACCATGGCAAGTAACAAATACATAACACAACAATACCAATTAACAAGGCAAAGGGAAAGACGAACAAACGCATTTCCTCCCCAATGATATTATCCAAAGTATCGGTATCCTTTGTGAATCTGTTCAAGATTCTACCTAATGGAGTGGTATCCATAAAGCTCATCGGAGCACGCAACACCTTGGCCACGGCCTTGACATTCAAGAGTTCAGCGGAGTTGTTATTCATGTAAGCTAACATAGTGAATTCGATACCAGTGAAAACGATTGTGGCAAAAGTAAGTCCAACATAGATACCAATATAGAAATGGTCAGTCAAATTTCTGTACTTTCTTTCCATCCACCACGATAACCAAGTATTGGTAAACACCTGGAAGAAAGTGGCCACAGCTGTCAACAATACAAAAATAGGGAATGCAGCCCAGCCGTAGATACCTGATCCGAGATCAATGTACTTCTTGTAAATGTCCCATGAAATCGCATTGGTAGCTGACTCCTCATCCACAGTAGTTCTACCGATAAGATCAGTACCTGGGTGTTCGATGTAACTCTGTTGCTTGATAAGATCAAGTTCTTCTCCTTTACTCATCTTGTCTGGGTTCAATTCTGTTCCCTCTTCTTCTTCAGCAACTTCGGATTCTTGAGAGAATTCAAGAAGTCTATTGAAACGAACATTCCGTTTGGTAAGCTCTTGAAGGGTACCAGTATCAATGGAACCATCACCATTTAAATACACAATTCTGTCGGCAGTATCAATAATACCAAGCTGGTGGGTAGCTAAGATAACTGTTCTTCCCTTCAATAATCCTTGGAACAAGTTCTTGACGATGTGAACTGCAACCCTCGAGTCCACAGCACTAATGACATCATCAAAAAGAAAGATTTGCTTGTCAGAATAGACTGCTCTTGCCAAATGTATTCTAGCTTTTTGACCACCAGATAGAGTGATACCTCTTTCACCTATCTCAGTCATGTCTCTAGCGGGCAAGAGATCTAAATCATCTTCTAAAGCACATGCATAGATGACCTTCTTGTAATACTCAGGGTCAAACTTCTCACCAAACAAGATGTTTTCACGGACAGTAGCATTTTGGATCCAAGGATCAGCACACATGATTAGATCCTCATTGATCTTCATCTTACCACCGCTCAACTTCATTGATCCAGCCATAGCATTCAAAAGAGAACTCTTACCGGAACCGATAATACCGGTGATGATGATAAACTCTCCTCTTTTGATCTTCAAATTGATATCGACCAAACCTGGGAATTGGAATGTGCTGGATTGTTCAGAGGTAGACAGGTTGGATGTACCACTGTACATTTCCTTTTCTTGGGGTATTTGCATGGCCTTTTGCTCCTTCCTCATAAGCTTTAAACGGGCTTTCTCTTGCTTCTTCTTCTTTTTATTTTCCTTCTTTTCTTCTTCAGTAAGCTCCCAAGAATCATTCTGAACATCATCATGGAAAGATTCCCAAACAAAGTTTGCGTTTTTCATTTCAAGGACGACATCAGATGGTAGTTTAGGCTCTGAGTAACTTCTGCTAGGATTGGACTCATAGCTGTTATTGTCATCAGCAATGTAGTAATGAGGGTTCTCGCTCAATTGCTCTTCTAATTCAGCAGAGAATTCGGCCGCACGCAAGTAGGCATTGACACGAGTGAAACCAATGTAAGCATCTGCACCAGTGGCCAAGGCGACTGGCAAAAGCATGATTGACTGAGCCAAAATAAAAAACAAAGACAACGAGGAGAAAACCTCACCAGGAGACTTCATATTGTTAGTGGCCCACATGGTGATGAAAGAAACCATCGAAGTTAAAAGCGGCAAGGTGACAGCGTATGCGGTGATGAAATTTCTCAACACTTTGATAGTGAAGAGATGTTTCATTTCCTTTCTTCTGACGTCGGCAAGGTTCAATTTATATGCTAATTCCCAAGCGTAGAATTTTATCACTTTAAGGTTATTCAACACTTCTCTCATGAGTCCGATTCTTTCGTCGGTGTATTTGACCACGATTTCTCTGATATCATACAAGTACTTGGTAACCAAAACACAGATAACCAAAGAGACGATGAATAATCCGATACCAGCGAGTGAAGGAACTCCAATATTAGTCAATAAGAGAACCACTGCAATAATTACAGGGATGGGGAAACACACAATCAAGGGCTGGAAACCGATGGCCAAATCGATTCTAGTCAAATCCGTGCTCATCAACGAAGTTACCCTTCCTATTGGAAAAACATACCTCGACTTTGCAGACAATTTAAACGATTTCAACAACAAGGACTTGGTCAAGATGGCTTTACATTGAGCTCCAGCCATCATGGCAGTGTGGAAGAAATGGTTGACGGTGAGACCGTTCAAAAATACCAATGCGACAGAACCGAAGGTATAACCAATACCCTTATTGTAGGTGGTCTCGATATTGAAATATTTCAACTCCACAAAGTCGATCAATTTTTTGATAAGCATAGGAGAGAAGGACTGACAACAGAAGGAGATGGCTAAGCAGATACAACTGAAGGTGTATTGCCAGAAAAAGGTCAAAAGTAATGCATATGGAACGGCATATCCTGGCCAGTAGAAGTTCGATAAATCTGGATTCTTTTTCAAGTGTTTGGCCTTGGCCTTGGTCATAATATTATTCAAGTGGCCCTCGAATTTTTCATACATTACCTTGGTGGTGAGTTCTGGGGTCAAGTACCACAAATCTTGAGGAACCAACGTTCTTTTGTAGCCCTTGTACAAGATAGGCCATAACCACCAGAAACCAATTCTTTTGAGCCGGTTGCTGACCAACCAAGGGTATGGCTTACGGTCTTCCGCGAGAGTGATGGGAGGGACCTTTTTGGAGAACATCCACGAGAACAACCTCTTTTGGTTTTTCAACTCGTCTTGCGATTCCAACGATAAACTTGAGCCAGCAGGTCTATCCAGGATCATGGAGTGTTCCTTCTCATTTAGATGAGACAGCACTGATTCGACGGTTGTATCTACGTAATGTGGTTTTTTGGAGGATTTCGACATTTCGTTGGGGTTATTGGTAGATGGATTTTTCTTCTTTCTAGTCTTCTTGGTCTTTTTACCACGAGTTGGTTGTTGCTGGTAATGGGCGTCTTGTTGCTCGACGTAGGTGGTAGTAGTATCGCTACTGATGGACTGTGGAAGATCAAGATGCTGTTGGTACTGATTAGCGTGATCTTGGCCAGGGTGAGCCGAAGGTTGCGGATATTGGGGCAGGTTATTCTGAGGAGGATTTGCCTGGTATGATCTTCTCACGTAGGAATTAAACGGAGCAGAGTTGGGCAAGTAATATTCTTCCGGAACCTCAAGGCCTGGTGTATAGTTATCCTCGATGTCGCCGTCGTCTTGGTTGGAGGACTCCGGGACATAATTGTTATATATGTGTCTAGGCATGGTATAGACGACAAGGGTATTGTGATGGGTAGCAAGAAGGTATTAATAGGCAGAGTACCTCAAGCCAGCACCAAAAATCAATAGGATGCAAATGGATGGCCAGCAGAGGATACGAAGAAAGAGACCCGATATATATGAAGGGATCTTAAGGCTGGTAGATGAACAATAATTACTGTCACAGGAAGGAAGTGATATCAAGTGAATCTGATTCCAAAAGAATAACAGTTAGCTGCAAATGGAAATTTAATTGGCAAATGAATCAAACAATCAAATTGTTCCAGGTTAGTAGTCCTATTGTTAGTGAAATGATAACAATAGTACTGCTGATGGGAATAAGGTATCCAGTTTTAGGGCAGCGAAGACAGGAAGAGCCGGCCCAGGGGGATAATAGTGTTTGTTGTCAGGGATATGCTGGCTACTCTATGGAAGCTAGCAGTGGGTATTCGAGGTGGAACAATAGGGCCACTAGATTGCTGGAACGGGCACAAAGGTGGTGGAACAGGATTCCAGGGTATCAATAAGCGCTGGATGACAGGCGCTAGATGCAGAAGGTGAAGCTGGGTTCAGGGGAACGAGAACAGCAGACAGATTTGACAGCAAAAGGATGGCAAGGCAGATGGAGATGGGTAGTACCAAATTTGCACTTGCGAGATGAAGTTTTGCCTAATATAGAAAGCTGCGAAACAGGCAGTGATGGGGGTATCCGAGAGGAAGCTGGTAATGCAAATATGGCTTCCTTGACGCAGCACAAGTGATCTAAGTACAACGAATACAATATCGACAAAGGGTTGACGTCGGCGGCAGGCCCACTATATCTATGACTATTGATCCTTGATGCCTTGGCCGGCATAGAAATGGAGAACTTCCTAATGCGGAAGGTCATAATATACAGGGGCGTCCGTCGCAAGCTTTGTGTTCGGGATGCCCACTACACTCCACTACTGCGGATTTAGAGGGGCACGGCCCGGACCTACTCCTCCAGCAACCTCCCGTTTCCTACAGTGACGATTTTTCGTTTACACCGTCGATGCCGATCGTATAGAGAGATTAGTGTGTTGCGGTTGTTTGAATACGATGACCGTTTGTCATCCTCGGTGACCACTTGTAACCGTCGGTTCCGGCCTGTTTTCTTCTGTCCACCACTGAAATTTCTGGAAACAGGGGTTCTGATAGTAAGCTCATAACTGGGGACAGTTGCGGCCTAGCTATCGATGGTATAATATAACGCATACCATCTTTCACTCTCACTGTAGGACTTAGCCGAGTTACCTAAGAATAACCTGTCAGGCATTACCCCGTGAGGGGACGATGGGTTGCGGCAAAGCTTGTGATTGCGTTTCCGCCGGCCGAATGGTAGTCCCAGGTCGTCCTGCTGCCGAATAGTGGGGAACGGGTATGGCTCACACGACGATTAGATGGAACCCACGCCACCCCCTGGCGAGGGATTATCCTGCTTCAGTCCACTTGTTCTCGGGGTAGAAAGCCCCCCCTTACATTGTGACTGCCTACTCGGGACGTTAGATGGGGTAAACTGAGCACCGTTTCTACAATTGTGTTATAGCACTGTGTCGACAACATGCATTCAATTACTTCCCGAAAAGGAAGTGCGCAAAATATGCCTCGATGCTTCTCCTACCCGATTTGGAAATGGCCCTCACAGTTTGGAACTGCTGTCAATCTGGCATGGTGAGGCTAAGCCAATCAGGCGCATACTTACTTGTACGATGTACCGATATCCACCTTTACGGCACGGCACTATTTTCGTATCGTAGTGCCCCACATTATGCTGCAATGTCCCGTTGTTTTCTGTCAACCCTCCTCGCTTTTGAAACATACTTAATCATGCCTCTTTTAGCTTGGTTTAGGCTTGAGCTATAACCATCCTGGACCACCAGAGCCTCCAGGACCTCCAGGCCCAAAACCAGGCCCCCCAAGACCGCCGAAACCAGGTCCTGGTTGGCCCCCCAAATTATCGAATCCAGACCGCCTGATGTTTCCTGGTAATCCTGCCCCAAGCGCGTCCATATCGTCCTCCCCGTACGGATCATCAAATCGAGCTCCTGGAGGAACTCCCAATCTAGAAGTGTTTCCACCTTGTCTTTGTCCGCCAAACAATGGATGGTCTGCTGTAGGATGCATGCCACCCTCGCCACCACCTAGCGGATCCACATACGGCTTCATTTCAGGATACTTGGGCAATCCTGGGGGATTCAAGTCCCGGTCGCCGATGGAGGGCAAAAATCCTGACTCTCTAGCCCCCGAAGCGGCCCTAATTTCAAGCTCATCTTCAAAATCCGGCATGTCAGCTGGGCGGCCCCGAGAACTACGGCCACTATCCAATCTATCAGCAATGTTTGACAGTGGATCCGGAAGCTTTACGGGCGGTCTTTGCTGTGGTGGTTCAATGGGGCGCTCAAACAACTTTTTGAGGGCATCGTCAGTGCCGAACTTGCGCTTGACCTTGTTATTGAAAGATTGGATCAAATCAGTGGACAAGGTGAGCTCGTTTATGGGGAACTCGATGGCATGGTCAACAATATCGTTGGCACTCCAGTCAACAGCGATGTTATCAACCTTCTTAGGGGACCCGTAGATCAAGTTGACCAGGATCAATTGCGGTGCAAGCTCGGTGGTATTGACTGTAAGCAACTCGGACTCGCCCTCCACAAACAGATACTGGACCAATTTATCAGTTTGTGTCACTATTTTCTTATGGAATTGCGCACATGTAGGGTAGAATGCCCCCACGTAGTTGAGAGCCAAATGTGCTGTTAGTTCGAGGTGATTGTTGATCATTCGTGGCATGGGGTCGGTGGCCACTGGTGCTTGCTTTTATGGGGTGGCTCTGCACGTGACTCATCGCCCCACCGTAGAGGAGACGGCCCCAAAGTGGAGCAAGCCTCAAGGAACCGTTGGGAATTCACGGCACGGGACACAAGAGGGGCAAGCTAGTGTCCATTATATCACACATGAGCGGGTCCGGCGACGGAAATTTGGCACATCCGATAAGGAGCAGATTTTCATGGAAATTGGAGTCCTTTACTTCCTACTTCCATTTTAAATGACAATTGCAAAATATTCAACCACAACCGAAGGATGGTCAATTCCACAACGCCGGCTAAACGAGGCAGAACAATCACTACAGCTCAATTTGGAGGAGGCCCTTGTGTAGATGGACCTATTGTGAGGTGACGGGCAGGGTGTAGAGGGAGCTCTCGGTTACGTAAGCCACTGCACCTTAAACCACAGGGTTCGGACTAGGATCACTGGATCGGTTTGCTTGCGGCTGCCACCCTTCTCCAGAAGGTCATCACCCCACACCCAACTCCTGCGTTCCTGATACCCGCTAATCTTTTCGAGTATCCCGTGGTGGCCCGGGCTGGCATTGCTGCGGTACCATCTTTCGTTGTCGCAACGCATTTTCTCCTCTATTCACACGACACTCACCACTTGGTACGGCACTAGTTCGGACAACATCTGACACCCGGGTCCGCTACAACGTAAAGACACGGCCGGTGAGACTTGTAGCTTGCCCTCAAAACCCAACTGTAGGACCGCCGTTTGGTCTTGGACACCTGACCCCCATAGTAGAAGCTTCTAGAAAGTGGACAGCAGTCGCATCCACTCCTTAGACTCCCATCTTATCGTGCGTCCAACGTTTTTTCTCTATCCAAATCAACAGGACTACACAATTTATCGCTACAGGTTTTTCTTTTAGTAATAAGGAGTGGATATTTTGTCTCCAGTTTGTGAATCAAGGTCTGATCCGTGTTGTGTTTTCGCTTTCCTACCAGATAGCTCCGTCTTCCTATTTACCCGTACCCAATTACCTTCTACTGTGCCTGGTATTCGCCGATAATCCCGACGTCCACTCTCATATCAATTTCATTACATGACGACCACAGTTCCATTGATATACTCATTTGCCGAGTTTGCCAGAGTGGCAGACGCAGTGGCCGACCATGTCATTTCTGCCCAGAACACCGTGTTGTACAATACCTTAGACCCAGAACAAATCAGAATCATCAAAGAACAACAATTGCGCCCGCTGTTGTACTCTGCCGATAGTGCCGCATCCATCGTCCAAAGTCCTTCGCCTACTCGGAGCGGTATTGGATCCCCCAACCCCAACGGCAACAGCAAGTTCAAGAAAGAGAAGAAAAAGAAGGCAGAAGTCCGGTTCAAGATCGCCATCTCCGGAGGGTCATTGATCAAAATCTTGCACCAAGGTCTTTTGTCAAGGCAAGACAAGATTGAGTGGGATAAATGGGACATTTACTTTGCCGACGAAAGATTGGTGCCGTTCGAGTCCCCCGATTCCAACTATGGCCGGGCCAAAAGAGAAATCTTCGATCATATCGTGGGCGACAAGAAGCCTCGCGTGTTCCATATACATGAAGCTCTCATAGATGATCCTCAGGAATGTGCTGACCACTATGAAAAGGTATTGGTGTCCAATTTTGCCAAGAAAGACTCGGTTAAATTGCCAATGTTTGATTTGTTCTTCTTGGGGTGTGCTCCCGATGGTCATATTGCGTCCCTCTTCCCCAATCATGGTGAACAATTGAGAGAAAAATTGGCCTGGTGTATGCCGGTGTCCAACGCGCCTTCAGGACCTGAAAACAGAATAACTCTCTCCATTCCGGTCATATGTCATGCTAACAGAGTCACCTTTGTCGTTGAAGGTTTGACAAAGGCCCCTATTATGAGAACAATCATGGAAAGACCAGAAAAGGGGTTGCCCAGTTCCATCGTCAATGAAGGTGCCGCTGGTAAAGTCACATGGTTTGTGGATGAAGATGCCTTGAAAGACATTTACGATATTACCAAGAAAAAGTACAAATATTTGTCGATACCCGAACCAGAGAACCCTACACATTCTGAAATATAAGTTACCATCGTCACCACCTTTGGGTCTCGGAGATATCAACTAGAACACCTGGTGAACATGTTTGTATGTCACTGTTAATCTAATGAATCATACATATATACATTTTTATAGTAATGCATTTGTTGCACAGTCACAGTAATGGAAATCTACAGTATGGTGTTGTATGACGTTTGTATTCTAGTCCGACTTCTCGATATATTTTGCAGGGGCACGTTCGGCCCATTCGGTCCACGATCCATCGTACACCTTGACAGGAACATCCAAGCCGATAATATTATTGATGGCAAATTTCAAAATGACGGCGGTGACTCCAGAGCCACACATCACGATGATACCATTTTTATCGCCCAAAAACTCCTTGGAGCTCAAATCAAGACCAAACTCCTTCTGGAATACCTCCAACAATTCTGCTCTTGTCTTGTAGTTTCCTTGTTCTGTGAGCACTTTGGGAAACGGCAAAGATAGGGCCCCTGGGACATGACCCGAGCTCAATCCTGGACGAGGCTCGGGTGCCTTCCCCGTAAATCTATCATTGGATCGGGCATCGAACGTGATATACTGCTGAGCCAATTGTTGCGATTCCACCAACTCCAAGAGCTCTTCGTACTCGATTACTTGACTCTTGTAATTGCTCTCGAACTGTTCGCGAGTAATGGGCTCGTAGGTGTCCGAAGCCACGTATGGCTTGGGTTCTTTGACCTCAATGGGGTACCCGCCCTCGGAATAGGTCTTGTAGCTGTCCAACAAGTAAACTTTGGGATGGCCAAAGAGTGCAAACGTCCATGCTGCCCGAGGACTGGAAAAGATGCCCGATTTGTCATATACCACCAAATGGTCCTCCGGGGTGATTCCCAATTGCTTCGCCGCAGCGGCAAACCCTTCAAAGCTGGGCAACATGTGGGGATATTTGGATCCTGGCAATGATGTAGCGTCGAGATCAAAGAACCGGGCATGGCCAATTCTTTCCTTTTGATAGTCCTGTTTGGCATCGTTAGGATTATTGGGCATGTACCAAGTGGCATCGATGGGGATCACGCGGGACGAACGACTGGCGCCGAGAATAGCCCGGTAGGCGTTCGGGGTTATGGTGGTTAAAAACGATTTGGTGGCCATTGGGAGTTTGGAGGGTAGTTGATGGGGCAAGATCGATGTTAAGTACTCTGTGGACCCCATCACGTGGAGTGATAAGACTTCGGCTGGGGCGAGCTGCGAAAACCGGGGTCGGAGTCAATCGAGGTTGCAGCCTCAAGAACACCTGCCATTTTCAATGGATGGGCAGCTCGGACAGGCATGAATATAGTATCGCTAGACAACCTACAGAGACTTCTATTTGCTTCCCATGCCACAAGTGCTGGTTCAGCCGTACTGTGCCAAAAACCAACTTCGGAGCTCCCCGCAATCCTCTACGTCATACTTTAGACTAAACTAACTGCCTACGAATTGTAAAAACGATCCACGTGCTATAACTATATACCTAGGTCGATTCTGGAACCGATTCTGGGACCGATTCGGCCGTGGGCTTCACCATAGTGGCCGAGAATCTGGCGGTGTCCGCCTTCATAAACTCTCTCAACGCCATAGTGGCATAGGAACTGACCCCCAATTGCATCTTCAATACGATGGCCAACTTGTCACCGGCTTCGTCTCTATTAATGATCCGGGATGGTTCTGCATCTTGCAGCTGTTGCTGCTCTTGCTTGTCTTCCGTTTCTGCTTGTTGCATCACTTGCTTCTTTTCTCTCATAATTTCCAAATCTGTTCTCACCAATGGAATATCGTTTTCGGTGTATTTGACCAAGTCGTAAGAAAGATTTTCCGGACGGGCCATCAAGTTTCTGTAGGACCCAGTCAAGGAAAATTCCTTTACTCTTCTTGTCATTTTGAGCGGGTCTAAACCGTCCTTGGCCATCACATCCACATATACCTGCTTCAACGTTTCATTAGCAGGGTATTGAATTTTGAATCCCGGGCTTGGAAGAACAACATCATAGATAGTGTACTTTCCTGATTCAATGTCTTCCTTTGTCAATGCTTTGACCTTAGTGTCGAAATTCACGGCCACGTCTTCCTCAAAGTCATCGTCTTTTTCTATTGGAGTGTCATCCACCACCAAGTCTCCTTCTTGGAGGTTCAAGCCAAAGAGCTCGATTCTCTTGGTGGCTACAACGTTCCAAATGTACGACTGGTAGGCATGAGCGTACATGATCCGTAAGTTCTTAGGAATGGCCATGATGGCTTTGAAGTACGACTGAGATGAATATTCTTCATCATCATTTAGTTGTTCCTTTTCCAATACCTTCAAGATCGAGGTTTCTGCAGAAAATCTATGTGGCATCTTCTTCAATGCTAACGATGGATTGGAGGTTTCTGCCCAAATTCTTCTAGCTTCAATCGAGTCGGGAGCGACCACTTCTTGTTCTGACAAAATTAACTCGGCCACATTTTTCCATTCATCTTTGAGAACATGGATACCGAGAACATGGGTAGAAATAGAAAACGATCCAAATCTTTGCATTCCGTAGTAGTTAATAAATCCCTTTTCCTTCAACGATTTGAAGCAGTCTTCAATCACTTCTTTCACGTTATCTGTTGGACGCACAGGCTGGACATCTCTGATGGTGATTAAAAATTCATTTCCTTTCAAATACCCTAAACTCAACGGTCTGTCCTCATAGCTGAAACCACCTAAAATAGATCCCTTCAAGGCCTTATTCAAAGAGTTGACTCTTACTACCTTACCCCTATGAATACTAAATTTCTGACAAGTGACACCTCTTCTGTCTTTCGTACCAGCAAAGTTGATGGTCTTTGGTGGGAATCTCAAAAATTTGGCCATAGTAGATGCTACCTCCATCGTTTCTCTGTTCTCTTTGTACACGGTGAAATGTAAATAAGGCTTGAATGGACCCAATCCGTAGTTCATCACTCCGTTTTCATCTACATGGTGCATACTTTCTTGGGGATGATTATTGTTTCTGCCTCTTCCTTGACCTTTCTTAGCCAAGGCAATCTTAAAGGTGTTTTCTGGTGAGGTTATCGTTTCCAAAAGTCCTTGAAATGCAGCCCGCAAAAGCTGGTGTAACTTTCCTCTAGTCTGCTTGTCGTCGAATCTGGTGGTGGTTTCCATATTATTACCTGTGGTGAAAAGCTCTTCTATTTGGGCCAATTCCGTCTCCGAGATCAATGTCAATAGTTCATTGCGGTGCTCTTCTGATAAAGTGTACTTTGGCTTGGCATCTTCTTCTGCCTTTCTGGCCTCTTCTTCGAGTCTCTTCTTTTCTTTATACTCCTCTACCTGCTCAGGGGTCATTTCCATCATTTCATTCTTCTCTTGTTCTCTCTTCTCGGCCCTGCGCTCTTTCTTACTCTTCCCCATATCGATGCCTTCATCAACTAGATGGACGACATTACCATCAACATCGATTTCGTTGACTTGAAAGTCCGAGTAGAGCTGCTTAATACTACCAATAAACCCTCCATCATTTCGGTTGTTCTCATTGATGTAGGAAGTAATGCCCACATGGCTTTCTTGAACCACTTTCAATGCTCTCTCATCCTGGTTCAATTTGGTTCTCTTGAAACTCTCATCGGATGACGAATCAAGCACTCTTTTTGTAACATTTTCAGACATTCTGTGGTTTCTGATTAGCGGACACTGCTTGAATGACCAAAGAATTCTATGTATAACGGATAGTTATTTGGATCTCATGAAGAGTATGCTGTCTATGTGAAAAGTTGGTGAGAACCATGCAGGATGTATGAGATGAGATGGCTCGAGGCATTAGCAATGGAACGAGAAATCACAATTAGAGTAATTGACGAGCCAGAGAAAGTCATATACTAGTAATAACAACCATTAATTGCCCACATATTAATCTGATACTGAGTTGAACGTTCTATGTGTATTATTTCACAACTTTTTGTCAAATTTCATTGAATCAGAGCAAGATCGAAGGGAAGAAGTTCTTTACTATCTCAGAAAGTAGACTAGTATGAAAAGGTCTATAACGACAAAGGGGAAGTTACAGTTTTTTTCTTTGATTCTTATACTGTTTTAGTTTTTGTAGTAACAATTTCTACTTCGAACTACTTAGGTGGAGCATATGAGAGATAATGACCCACAAAGGAACATTAATAATACAGATAAACATCCTATATTGCCCATAATACATAGATGAGATAGATGAAATCAAGCTTGGATGGATGTTACGCTTGCTCGCTACTATTTGGCTATAAAATTGAAGGTATCTGTGGCTGCGAAATATTTTCGCTTAAGCTCTATCGCTGAAATGCCCCGGAAAGTCAACAGTCTCATTAGGTCCAGTTACTCTAACCCCAACATATCGTTAAATAACCCACAATACATTCAGTCTCGGTGCCATTCAATGAATATCAATTATTTCCAAGATACGGACAGCAAAAGCAAGCTAGGTTTGCGACAACTGATCCGAGCATATTCTAAAACGTTGGCACTTTGGGTTCAGAGCTCTAATGAATCGCCCAGAGAGAACCTAACAGGAAATGATCATTTCATGCAAAAAAAAACTAATCTTAAAGAGGTCCACCTTGCGGTTCCCTACCATAAAAGTGAAAAATGTGTTGCAGATACAAAAAGAATTATTGAAATAAGAAACATTCCCGAGGACTTTGGAGTGAGAGATATTATATCTCAAGTGTGTGGTGGCCCATTAGAGAGGATAAAATACGAGTCTCTGCTTTCAAAGATGGAGTTATACTTCATCTTTCCTCAACATGCCAAGGAATTTTACAGATATGCCAGATTCAGTGGGCTTTTCGTTGTGAATGGAAAAAAGTTAAACGTCGAGTGGGCACCTACTACCCAAAATACCCATCCAATCGTTTCCTGCCAGTTGACGTATGGAATTTCCGAGTTAGGGTCAACAAGAACGCTTGTCTTCGCTAAGCCCGTCCCGAATAAAGTCATTCGCAAACACAAGAAACTTTTCTATCCCGATCCCGAAGTGCACTATTCTCCGAGTCTTGACATTGGACAAATAAGAAGGGACTTTGCAGCTTACGGTGAATTGATAAGTGTGGACCCTGTGGTTTCTCGCAGGTTGTGTTTTGGGGTACAATTTGCTGATATCCGATGTGCCATTCTAGTTAAAAAAGAGTGCGACAATAAAGGCAGTCCAATGGCATTGAAATATGGTACTTGGTCAATCTGGTTTTCCAAAGATACTACGGATAGGCCATGCATGGAGGTTTAGGCCATCAAAACTATAGTATATCTCGTGTATTTGAGTGTAGTATTCAGGATTCCCCAATGAAACTCAATATATAGATTGAAATAAAACGTCAACCTAGATACCACAGAATACTTGAAGTTTCATTCTAAAAAGTAGACCAAAAGAGACATTTACGCCAAAATTATAGTGATTTTTGAAAATAATCACCAGAAAAGCCTCCTTGTTGAACTACGGTCTCCCGTCAACACAATAATTGGGTGCAATTAGGCAACTGAGTAACAACATGCATGCAAACCCAAACTCACGGGCAGAGCACAAGCTAATGTTGATCTGGTACCTCCTGCTTGTGGAAGGGGTTCCCACTTGTATATGCTGCTCTGATCCTCTCTTATTCCATTCCGTTCCATTCACTTACCATAACCAACCAGCAAAACGCTGCTGACGTAATCAGATCTATTACTTTCCCTATCTAGTACAAAAATAATGACACAAAGCCTCGTCTCAACTACCATATACCTTATTAGTAGCGAAATCGCTATTGATAAATTAGTGCTGTTAAACCCTTCTTCACCCTGTTCACGTTCTTTGATATGTCTTTACCACAAAGAACTCCCATGCGGCCTCGGTCTTCGTTGGGCGGCCTGTCTGCTGGAACAGGAATGGCCCATTCGAGTCCTTTACCAAACAAATCCAGAGCTAATATGACGGACTTGAGACGTCCTCCATCCCGGACCTTCAGACCAAGCTCACCAAAAGTCCCTACTCCTCGTACCAGACCCAGCTCTGCTATGGCCCACTTTGGGAGCCGTCCCTCCACTCCTTCGTCGTTGTCTTCGTTATCATTTAAAAGTGAGCCTTATACCGGAACCATCTCTGTGTCGATTAGACCCAATCCCCACAGCGTGAATCCCACTCAGCCTTCACCATGGGAAATCGACCCTTCCTCGGCTACAATAACCAACCCAATGGACCAAACATCCTTCAGTTTTGATAATGTATTTGCTCCTGACGATTCTTTATCCAATGGTGAAGTATACCACCGTACCTGTGCCAGTTTGGTGGAAAAATTCCTTAACGAGGGATTCAATGCCACTATATTTGCCTATGGTATGACGGGGTCAGGAAAAACATTTTCCATGAAGGGATCTGAACGTGATCCCGGGTTTATTTCCTTGGCTGTAGACTCCATTTTTGAAAAAATAGAGGCCAATACCATGAACAAAGAACACTGCATTGAGTTGTCATACTTGGAGATCTATAATGAAAAGATTATCGATTTGTTACTGCCCTCTCCATCTCAGACGGACTTGAAAATCAGAGACGATCCAGTTTATGGAACAAAAATTGTTGGCATCACCACTCCTACCATCGTGTCCAAGCAACAGCTTTTACAATTAATTTCTAAGGGTGATACCCATCGTAAAACCAGTGCTACTGACTTCAATTCCCGGTCTTCCAGATCACATGCTATTCTACAAATTAAATTGAATACAATTGATTTAACGACCAACACAGAGACCCATTCCACACTCTCATTGTGTGATTTGGCAGGCTCTGAGAGAGCTGTATCCAGTGCTGAAAGAAGAAAAGAAGGTTCGTTTATTAACAAATCTTTACTTGCTTTATCTACTGTTATCAATAAGTTGTCGATGTCGTCGTCGATGCCGAATTCAAATAATGCAGACCATATTCCCTATAGAGACTCCAAGTTAACCAGATTGTTACAGCCTGCGTTATCAGGGTCGTCATTAATTCTGATATTATGTACCATCCATATTGGTTCTCCCATAGCCAGTAACCAACAAGTTGCGTCCGAAACATACAACACATTGAGATTCGCAGCTAGAGCAAAAGATATAGTCATGGTGGTGCAGCACAACAAATCCTCAACATTTGGGGATGCCGAGTCCAAGAAACTCATCGAGGATTTGAAGAAAACTATCGAATCACAAAAGAATGAGATTTTAATGTTAAAGATGAATGGATACCATCCAAGCAGCGGGATGGTAGCAGCAGATACGTCAGAAGCGACACTGGTGCACCAAAACATGAAGATAGCTCAACTAGAAGGCGAAAATAAACTATTAACCGAGAAATTGGAACACTTCACACGTTTGGCAGATCTTCAAAAAACCGAAACCATTATTTTGAAAAATGATACGTTAAACGATATATTGGGATCGGGATCGGATTCACTGCAGTTGATGATGGCAAACCTCGAAGATTTTTACAAGAGAGTGAACTACGAGATGGACGAACAGAAATCATATATTGCCCACCTTGAAAGCCAAGTGAAATCTTCACATCAACAGCTTTCATTAATTCAGAATTCTGGGGCACATTTACAACCAAAGACCGATGATGGAATAACTGACAAGCAGTACAAGGAACTATTGAAAGAGCAAGAAGAAGAAATCATGCAGCTCAAGGAAAAACTCCAAGATAAGGATCACTTAATTAAGAGCTTGACGAAAACTACCAAATTGCGTCGGTTGGTGGACTCCAATGCCATGAACCAAGAACCCTCAGTGAACCCGGACATGAAAAAGCCCCATTTCGCCATGCCTGAAACCGAAGATAAAGAGAATAGTGTGCTTAAGCTGTTCAAAATTACCCCCAAACCTACTATGGAGATTGAAATGGAGCCCCAGGTTAGGTTTGTCTAATAATGTAATGATATCAATAATTGTAATATAATCGATAGAAAATGTACGAGTATAATAGTATAAGAGTAGATAGACTGAAGGCTCCCTGGTAAGACCTTTCAAATGGAAGCAAGTCTCAACCAGTGACTACAGAGGTTCGGGTCCCTTGGTATATTTCGTCCGCTCTTATTTTGCACCTATTGGTGTCTTCCAGTGAATCTCCACGTACTGCACATTGCATGATCATATGATCTCCTATTTAGACTGATAAGAAATATCATCGAAGCTGACCCTAGCACAAAGTCCGTGCTTCTTGTTCACCTCATTAATTCGTCCTATCATCCATATCAATCGGCGGACCTACTTCAGGCATAATTCGTCACTTGTCGCCACACGTCAATCACACGATTGTTCACACACTTGCGGTATTTTGAGGCATATAAATAACCCATTATTACGTGCAAACTGATAGACTGAAATCTCTATGAAACTCTTCAAGAAAAAGCCACGCTCCAACTCGGTGCCCGAGCGATCTCACACCATCGATCACACCTCATCGTCAAGCTTGAGCCCGAGCCAATCCGAGACCACGATCCGTGATGAAGACGACTCTCATTATGAACCAATCAACTACAACGCGAATGATTACGACTACACATTATCGCCCCAGCTATCACCAGACCCCTCCATAGCCTTGTCTGAAACGTCAACTTTAGCCTATGACAGGTCCAAGCCTACAGAGCTTCAGGAGAGATTTGATGACAACTTCACCCACTATTACCCATTCGTGATACGCCGGGCCAGACTCCAAGCTCAGAGGGAAGCAGAGCAACTCAATAATGACAAGCACGAACCTCTGAAGGAGACAGCCAGTATATCGGATACTGCTACAATCATCAATGAATCCACTGAATTCGTTGGGGTGCAAATAATGAACCGGCCCACCTCCGATTTTGATTCCAAGAGAGGAATTGTCCTTGTCGACGAACTATTGAAAAATTCATCTTATGTCTTTCCTTCGCTAGCATCATTCCAGAAATTTAAAGAGCACAGAAGTGTAAAGAAGGACCAAAAGGATCTGACTGTCATATACGATCCGAGCAGAGATTTCCACAAACGGTATCGCCGAGTGGCTAATGCTGATCTTTCAAAAGTGCGAAGCTATTGTGTTGACAGTAGAACCCATATCATATCACCTGAGCTCAAAGCATCAGGAGTAGGTTTGCCCCTTTTCAAAATACAAACCCCCTATTTGTCATTCCGCAAAAGTACCCCATACATCGTCTTCAAACGTTATCGCGAAATACCCACCAAACCAAAAAGCATGGAAGAACATCATAATGACCCAAATGATTCAGACGACTCCTATGAATCATATACATATTGCACAGTCCAAACTAAAAATGTACTGAAAAATCGGCGGTTTATCTTCCAGTTTTGGAACGAAAACGGCACTCCAGGATTGAAAGTAATATTGTTCATGAACTTGCTCAAACCATTCAGCGATTTCAACTATAAATCCACCAGGTTCAGAGTTACTGGAACTTCGATAGTCACACCTTACCAATCAGGTGTTGTACCTAATTTCAAGCTATTGGTATTGGATGATGATATGCCTTCATTATGTGATGATATTATAGATGGAAAGCCAGGATTCGAATTACTGAACATAATTAAAAAACCTCGTGTCAATGGGAATGGCTCTGAACATGAAAAGCTCAAACTGACATCTAACGATCCCCTTTCATTTGCAAACCCTGTAACGAATCCATCAAACACATTGTATCTGGAAACCGGTTCATCGCTATATCTTCAGCATAGTCTTGTGCGGCATATAAGCAATAATCTTCCCCCATTTGGGGCCTATAAATATACTGCAGGAGATCACAACAAATTAATTCCCAAAAAGTTCAAGATAGTTGGTGACATCGAGTTGTATCAACCGCATTCGATCGATCACGTTGACCCCGATAGCACATTATCAATGAATGAGGATACGATGGTGTTGACATGCATTTTATCCACCTTACAAGATGTGAGCTTGAGAAATGCAAACAACTCCCCTTCTAATCAAAGGCTAAATAGTGTGAGGGGGTTGTCTTCGAATGTGATTTTGAATGCTGGACCTGCCACTGCATTTATGTAAAATGAATTCGATGAGTGTGATTAATCAAGTAATTATATGTAGGGTGATAAATTCGGATGAATGTCATTTAATATCAATGATGATTCAGAGATCGGATTATTAGAATCTACAATATGCAATGTTTGATGAATGGATGATGGAAATTTTTTTACAACGATTCTAATACGGATTACGGAGTTCATGGATTGACGGAGTTAATATCTGTGGTTGGTGTTACGAAAATCTTGATGGAAATAATATCAATAACTTTTTATGTTATATCTTAATAACGTTCGGGTGATCTGGATCTGTCTCTTGCTCTGTTAGGAGATCTAGATGGTGACCTCGAGTGTCCTCTGCCGTAATCACGGCTACTACGACCGTCACGGACATCACGAGCACCTTCACTGGATCCCTTTGGTTCATGGTCACGGTCATCATGGCCAAATTTGTCTTCTCTTGGATCGTAAGCAGGCTCTCCACCGGCACCACGTTCTTCTCTGTATTCGTAGTCTCTTCCTTCTGGACCACCTCTATATTCTCTGCTGGAAAAATCATCTCTCTCATCATAGCCTCTTCCTCCATCGTAGCTACCTCTTCCACCTCTGCCATAGCCGCCTCTGGCATATCCACCCCTTCCTTCATATCCACCTCTTCCTTCATATCCACCTCTTCCTTCGTAGCCACCTCTTCCTTCATATCCACCTCTTCCTTCGTAGCCACCACTCTCGTAGCCACCTCTTCCGTAGCTGCCGTAGCCACCTCTTCCGTAGCCACCATAACCACCTCTTTCGTAACCATAGCCACCTCTTGGAGCGTAACCATATCCGCCTCTTGGAGCATAGCCGTAGCCACCTCTACCTCTTGGGGCATAGCCGTAGCCACCTCTTCCCCTAAAGCCACCTCTTCTGGTGCTATAAGGGTCTGATCTGGCAATCTGAACGACCAATCCGCCTTTCAAGGAACTAGGAAGAATTTTACCATCCAACTCCAAGGCTTTTTCACAGCTTTCATAGTCCTTATATTCGACAAACGCATATTTTTCACCGTCGTCGGTTCTTGGAGGAGGAATGTCTAATCTGACTAATTCACCATATCTGATTGTTAGTTTGAAATTTGAAAATAGATGGATGATGGATGGAAGTAGGCCACGGAAACCATGAACTTGTGAGGAGGAGAACGAGAAGGAAGGGGAAACCGATAGGAATAATGGCAGAGAGTCCTGGGATGAATTTAATCAAAATAAGGAACGTCCTACCATCGGGTCCGGAAAATATGGAAGCGTTTTGGTGGGATAATCCAAGACAAAAGCACAGGAAATACGGAGCAATGCTTTTAGAAATTGTGAAAAAAGAAAGTAAATAAAGTCAATGCTGACCATGGGCAGTCCAGTCCATGTCAACATCAAGATGCTGCCAACACAAACCAGCATCCAGTTTCAAGCTCAGTGAGCTTCACGGGCAACGCCCATCCATCCAAAAATACCTACTTCTCAAAGTCCGGGGCTAAGTCAGCGGCCCGGGACTCCCGCGTGAAGCCTGTAACGTATAGTGTGTTCTTAGGCATGGTAATGATAGTACGAACAACCACCCGACAGTTGTTGAACTTGCGGCGACGCGAATCACGTGCAAACAGAGGTGACTTGCGGTGGGCACACGACGATACTGGGGAGGTATCGGTACGCGCACGCGAGCGATTTCTCGAGCCGCACGACACGCGGTCACTCAGGTTATGGGCCCCGTCAGACCCAACATTTCTCAGGTTCAACAACTGCCGGTACATAAGTCCAGATAGGGGAACCAGTGGTGGTAGTACCTGTTCCTGCATACAGCGGGGCAATTAACACGGGCAAATTTTACTGTCTCCAACCTTTATTCGTATTGCGGCTCCAGAAACCCACCCAGTAACAAAACTGCACAACAACTTATTCATATACGTGTCTTAAATTGAACGAAGCGTGACGAAGCCAAAGTTATATCAAGTAGTGACACCGTCCGCTTACGCACAGCACATTCACTTGTTAGAAGACCCTTCAACATGACGTCTTCAATAATGGATGAAAATCCCAATATGCTTGACTACAACTTTCTTACCAACTTGGATCAGGACGAGCCCGATATTTTGGATGAGTTTCTTGACCAACGGGTCTATGATTCCATGGGAAATAACACCCCAGTTTCGGAGCCTTTGAAGAACGAACCAGGTGTGGTGGACTTGTATGATCATGATGAGTTTGCTGTGTCGGCACTTGGGGCTGATACCAAAGCAACCACCCCAAACAATGAATATTTGTACGTGGATCCGACACAGTACTCCGCTCCCAGAGCCTCCAATGGTATATACAAAAGTCCCTTCGATAGCAAAATGCCTTTATTTACTCCCAAGGCCACCGCTGCCTCCAATACCCCTTCACTCGATGGCGACAACAGTATGGACAACGACCAAGAACCTAAATTCGATGGTCTCAATGCCTCTCAGTTGTCAGATCACGACTTGATCAGAGAAGAATTGTCCAAATTGAAATTTGGCAACCATTTCATGAATCCTTGTCCTACCGTTTTAGATGTTCCTGATCCTTCATACCTAGACTTTTCTCCCCAAGCCATGGCCAAACTTCCTTACAATCTAGAATTATTCAATATTCCTAAATACTCCAGAGTCGAAACCCAGATAAAGTTGAAGTTTACGTTGAGTCCTCCTCCTCCTAATGCATTGTTATACATTCCTCAAGATTTGATCTCCAAAAATAAATTTTGTCTCAGTCAGTCGTTAGATTCATTAAGTCCCACATTGAAACAAAACTTGTTATATTTGGATGCTTATGTATTGACTTCGGATTTGAAAAAGTCATGTAACATTTGCTCCAGGTGCATCAAGCGTGAACAAAAGAGGGCATCAAGAATAAAATCAGGCTTGAATGAAACAGTGAAGCAAGAAAGTTCCAGTAATACTCCTTTGACTACAGCCGCCGGCGTAGTGAAAAATAATCCTAATTCATGGGCTGATGATTCCATGGTCAAGAAGGCAATCATTTTCAATTGTAAGGAAATTATGTCCTTCCCATCGCCAAGTGGCTTACATAATGATTCTAGTAAGTCTCTTGAGCTCTCTGCCAGAGTCATTTGTTACTGTCGTCACCATAAAGAGTCCAACGGGTTTAAGTTGTTATTCGTCGTTAAAAACAATAATAATGAGGTAGTTGCTAAGCATCTCTCATCACCAATAATAATTATGGACAGAAAGAAGAACACATCTAATAAGAATGATGAATCAATTCCAAACTCAGTTGCTGGATCAAGTACCAATTTGAAATCAATGAACACTGATATGAAAATGGATAACGATGAATTCATGGAAGATAAATCTACCAACAGTATACTTTCAAATAATAGCGATAGTGAACATCAGAATAATCGTCAATTGAAAAGTCAAAGTGTGAGTTCGCCGAATGGCAGAGTCGACTCTGATTCCCACTCGCAAACTGAAAGATTGAATAGCATGGGTCACCCTTTGTCACCCAATTCAATCGACGAATCGGCCTCAGAGCCACAATCTCAGTTTGATGGAAGAGGTTTGAAGCGGAAAAAATTGTCAGTGGATGACTCGTTTAATAATTCTACCAATCCGATGTTCAACGGAAGTGTCAATGGATTTTCTCCATTGAGTAATAGTGATACAAATACTTCCACGAACAATAACTTCTCCATGATGAAACCTAGCTATAACCCGTCACTAGGCCAACTAGGTCTACTGAATCAACAGTCTTCTGCCCCACTGCAATCACAACCAACTGTTCCCTCGATCCAAAGGATCATTCCTGCGCAAGGTCCTATCAGAGGTGGTATTGAGGTGACATTACTTGGTTTCAATTTTCGCCCAGGTTTGCAAGTCAAGTTTGGTGCAAACCAGGCATTAGCGACCCATTGTTGGTCAGAAACTACAATTGTGACCTATTTACCTCCGGCTAGTCAACCAGGACAGGTTTTGGTTAGCTTTGAGAATGATGGTGAAATTTTGTTAAGTGGTGGTCAACAGCAGCAGATTTTTACATACACTGATGATACTGACAGACAGTTGATCGAATTGGCCTTACAAATTGTTGGATTAAAGATGAATGGTAAATTGGAAGATGCAAAGAACATTGCTAGAAGAATTGTTGGTACTGACAATGGAAATGGTGCTGCGTCACGCTCCACTGATAATACCAATGTGAATGGAAATGTAATGAACAACTATGCAACTGAAAACGAAATGAACAGAGCCAATATCGAATGGTTTGACAGTGCTCACAAGGCTGTTGAACAATTGACTAAGTCTGACTTATCCACAGAAGAAATCCTCATTAGTTTCCTTTCATTAGTAGACTTGCCTAACTGTCCAATCATTATTCCAAATTGGCAATTGTGTAACAACGAGGGCCAAACACTCTTACATTTGTCAACTTTGAAAAAGTACACCAAGTTAGTGAAGTTTTTGATTACTCATGGATGTAAAATTGATCTTCAAGATAACCAAGGATTGACTCCATTCTTTTTGAGTTCAATTTGTGGACATCGTGAATTGATGAAGATCTTTTTGGATTGTAAATCGAACTGGAACTTGAAGTTGTCTAATGAAAAGTACTTAAAGGAATACTGTGACTTGAATGTTTTGGATATTTTCAACACGTTGGAAGAAGAAGCAGAAGAAAGTGATGACTTCGGACATGTTATTGCAAACGCATCTAAGGAGGATAAATTAACGAAGTCAATTAGTGTTGATTCGTTGAATTCGATGCTCACTATGAGCTATGGTCGTCATATCTCTAAGATGGTGATTGAGGACGCAGTCGAACCGAAGAGTAATCAAATTGAAAAGTATGATAGAAAGATACAAGTTTCCAGGTCTACACACGATGAAAGCAATTATTCTTCAGAATATGCTGATTCTGAATTCGAAACCAGTGAAGACGAATTCGATGAAACTGATGATTACGATGAAGATTACGATGACGATCAGGAAGAATCCATAACTTCCGATTATTCTACTGCCTTGATCAGAAATGAAGAAGCAGTGACCGAAGAGGCCGTTGAAACCGACGACTCTTCGAACACCATCAAGCAGCAAGGATTATGGGAAAAGGTGAAGAATGTGTTTAACCAAGACGATTCTGACACCTTGCCATCATATGATGACTTATTTCCCTTTGGACCATCATCGTTCCATTCCAAACCTAAAACGGAAGCTGAAAGAACTCTCAACCAAAAAATGGCAGTTGAATCAACAAGTGAACAGCTCAGAGCTGGCTCTGATGAAGATATTGGAAATACTTCTGATTCTTCAGAGGATATAGTGGTTTCATTCGTTAACCATCCACGTAAAACAGTGGAGAATGATAAGATGTTGTTGTTCTTCTGGTTCCCAGTATTAATTTGTATAATTGGATGTTTCTTCTTGGTTTCGGTAATGGGCTACAGAATCGAAATGATTGAAAATTTCAAGGATTTGATGAGAGACACAGTTGGAAATATCATGCTTGGCAGTGAAAGAATCGCCAGTGTTTTCAAAAACAACACGAACAGAGATGTGTTACAAGCCATATGAATTGATGGTAAGACAATTGTAACGAGAATAATGAATGGGTATTTAGGTTTTAATTTTTTTGCTTCTACACTTTTTGCTATATATTTGCATTTCCCCAGAGGATATAATTTTAATTAACATTTTATGATATGTGAATTTCTACCCGAACCAGTGTAGTGTCTGGGTCCACTGCCTATTTCACGTTCAGGAGATAAATTTCAGGCCATGCGATGGGGTAGTAAAGTGTCATTGCATGCTTAGGGCATGACATCGCATACCCCTCTTTACAGATTCGAAATCTCCCTTTTTATCTTGAGTGTTTCGTGTACCTGCTAAATGATGTGAATCGGGCCAAACCAAATCGAGATCTTCGCACCCACCAATTATCATACATTTAAAACAAAGCATTGCCATTTTGTGGGGGCAAACCAAAACCTATGCCGTTGGCTGTATTACTAAAGAACGCTACTACTCCGCGTGATCCGTATGAAGAGCGACTCCGCAAAGAGGGCTACGAACCTATCTTTGTACCGCTCTTGACTCATACCCATACTGATAGAGATGAGACGGTGGAATACATTCTGGACCAGCAATTCCTTTTTGATACCGATGTATTCATTATCACGTCGCAGAGAGGGGTAGAGATGCTAGGAGAATGCCTTAGGCTATGTAAGGAGGAAGTCAGGCGTATAATTTATCAAAAGACAGCATACACAGTTGGTCCAGCAACTTATGAAGTTCTAAGTGACTTGGGATTTCAAAATATACGAGGAGGAGAAAAAGCAGGCAATGGTGCCAAGTTGGCCGAACTTATTCACCAGGAATTAAATGGGCAGGGCCAGAAAATTGTCTTTTTTACTGGTCAAATAAGGAAGGATATCATTCCTCGAATTCTCAAACAAAAAAATTACGTGTTTGAAGAAAAAGTCATTTATAAGACGGAAAACAGAAATGATATATTGGATAATTTTAATGAAGCATGGCGAAAAATCGAAGGAAATGACCATTGGATCGTATTTTTTAGTCCCCAAGGTACAAACAGCATAGTCGAACATATCAAGAGAGAGGATCACCAGTTGAAAATTGCATCGATTGGACCAACAACTGAGGATTATTTAGTTGAAAATCAAATCACTCCCACACTTGTGTCCCCCAAACCTCATGCTGATTCGTTGGTAGACGAAATATTGAGACACCAATTGCTTAATAACTAGTATCCATTTCTAAAGATAATGGCAGCATTAATAGATTATTTCAGGCATATTTGATAATAGGCGCACACATCTGGTCAGAAATTACAATACCACAAATTTAGTTCATTCAATGTAGAATTCATACATTTTCAAAATAAATATTGGCCACTAAATATTGGCCACTAAATATTGGCCACTAGCCATAAATAATCAAACAGCCTCTATTGCGGCATGTTAAAAGACTAACCGGTAATCTTCATCATTTCTTAGCAGCCTTAGCTACTTCAATGATTTGTTGGACGACACCAGGGTTGGACAATGTAGAAGTGTCACCCAATTGATCTTCTTCACCAGCCAAGACCTTTCTTAAAATTCTTCTCATGATCTTACCGGATCTGGTCTTTGGAAGGTCGTCAACCAATAAAATCAATTTAGGAGCAGCGAAAGGTCCGATTTCCTTACGAACTGTCAAAATCAATTCCTTTCTAATGGCATCCAAGTCGTCGTCGCCGTTGACACCTGTCTCCTTCTTCAACGACACATAAGCAGCAACAGCTTGACCGGTAAGGTCATCAGCATAACCAACTACTGCACTTTCACCGACTAAATGATGTTCAATTAATGCGGCTTCAATTTCAGCGGTAGACAATCTGTGACCAGAGACGTTAACAACATCATCAACTCTACCCAAAATCCAGTAGAAGCCATCAGCATCTCTTGCAGCACCATCACCTGAGAAATAGTGTCCAGGGTATGGCTTCAAATAGGTGTCAATGAATCTATTGTAGTCATTGTAAATACCTCTGGTAATGGATGGCCAAGAGGACTTGATAGCCAAGACACCTTCCACGTTCTTACCTGTGAGCTCCTTACCGGTGGTTGGGTCTAAAATCTTTGGCAAAATACCGAAGAATGGTAAAGAAGCTGATCCTGGCTTGGTTGGGGTGATACCAGCCAATGGAGTCAACAAGTGGGAGCCGGATTCAGTTTGCCAGTAGGTATCAACAATGTGGGCCTTTCCTCTCCCAATGTTATCATTGTACCAGTGCCAGACTTCAGCAGCGATTGGTTCACCGACGGATCCAAGGGTACGCAAAGAGGACAAGTCGTAAGGTTCGACAAACTTCGTACCAGCTCTCTTCAAAAGTCTCAAAGCGGTAGGAGCAACATAGAATTGGTTGACCTTGTATTTGTCGACAATTTCCCAGTATCTAGAATAGTTAGGGTAGGCAGGGGTACCTTCAAATACGACTGTGGTAGCACCATTGAGAAGAGGACCATAGACAACGTAGGTGTGACCAGTAATCCAGCCAATGTCACCGGCTGTGAAAATCACGTCCTTCTCGTGCACATCAAAGGTGTATTTTGTGGTTAATAATGCCCCCAATAAATAACCAGCGGTGTTGTGTTGGACACCCTTAGGCTTACCAGTAGAACCGGAGGTGTATAACAAGAACATTGGGTCCTCAGCATTGACGGGAACTGGAGGGAAGTAGTTACCGTATTTGTTCAATTCTTCGTGCCACCAGAGATCTCTCTTGGAGTTGAATGGAACGTGGGGGTTTCCAGTTCTCTTGAACACAAGGACATTTCTGACGTCTGGACAATCCTTCAATGCATCGTCAACAATTTTCTTGGTTTCGATGGTCTTACCACCTCTCTTGGATTCATCGGCAGTGATGACAATTCTACTGTCACCGTCAAGAATACGGTCCTTAAGAGAGGTACTAGAGAACCCAGCGAAAACCACCGAATGAACCGCACCTATTCTGACAATAGCCAAAAGGGTAACCAAGGCTTCAGGAATCATTGGCAAATACACTGCCACCGAGTCACCCTTCTTAACTCCGAGCTTGGTCAAGGCTTGGGCCAATTTCGATACCTGTTTGAGCAATTCACCATAAGTTATGATGGAACCTTCGTTGGCCTCATCTCCTTCGTAGATAATGGCGGGCTTGTCCGGATTCTTGAACGCCCATCTGTCCACAGCGTTGTAGGCGGCGTTCAATTCACCCCCGACGAACCAAGCAGGCAAGTCACCATTCTTGAAATCGTCCTTAGGGTCATTTGGGAACCTGGCGCTTTCAAAAGGCTTGCTCCAGTGCAACAGCTTGGCCTGTTCACCAAAGAACTTGTTAGGGTCGGTGACGGACTCCTCGTAGAGACGGTTATATTCGTCCAAACTGCCCAAGTGGTGAGTTTCAGTACTCCTCTCAAAGAACCCCTTTGGAGGGTCCAATTGCTTTTCGTGATCAAGCGTTATAGATTCAGGCATTGCTGGTGTAAAAACAAGATGTTCGACAGTTACCTTTAGTACAAATCCGACCAGGGACTGGTAAGGGTATTTATATAGAGGCGGTTACCACCTAGCCCCACATTTGTTCTCATTTACAATAACCCCACAGAATTGAGCCTGCTTGCATATAAGCACCGTTGGGTACAGGGCGAGAATTCCTGGGCACTCCTTTTATCGTAGTATAATTAATCGCTAGGGAGGGGGCAGAGTGGTGTGGTTGATGGCAGGTGGGACGGTTGCTAGATGGTAGCAGCGGGCCAGTTATTGTGATAATGGCAAGCTTCGAGGACTGAGTTTATCGACCATGGTGGTGGGTTCCACTCCAAATGGGCCCCGCGGCCAAACGGAGTCCTCCGTACACCCCGGCCGCCATTGTTGATCGGAGTAGATACCGGACATTGGATCAAATGTTGGCAACCCCACAATATCGACAATCTGGACGAGGGTTCATCACTATTATTACAAATCTGGGGTAGCGCGGCTATCGGGCATGTATACGAGTGCACCAATCGCGGAGGAGGGTGGTGTCAGCGACCGGTGGTGCACATACTTACACTGAAGCCATTGGGCCCCTCTGAGCACCCAACTGGTTCCAGTCGGATACTTATTTATCCTGTCTCATTATCTTAGTGGTAGTGTGTCAATGCCTGAATCGACCCATCAATAGGTACCGGAGAACCGGATGGTTCGGGGTTTAGTCTGTGCTAGGCTCATGACAGCTAGCGCAACAAACGGTGGCTATAGGGGACTCTACAATGAACTTATCAGGGACACGCTTGAAACGAGCCAAAGCTACACCTTCAAAATATTTAATATGGCTCCAACCCGGTCCTCTCCAACGTGTAATATGATCCAACGCTGGCTCAAACGTCTCGCCAGATTTGTGGATATTTCTTAGTGGTCTAAACACCGGACTTTGCCTCGTTAGTTTACGAGAGTATCTTTGTGCCACGTAAATACTTCCGCGATCAATCCTACCCGACCCGGGTTGGTTTTGCGAATGCCTGAATCGGGAGCCGGACCAGGCTTTTCTACAAGAATCACGCCATGGCAAATTGGCGCCATATTTCCTTTTCACGTGTCCCTGTAAACAGGGATTTGAAGGTGGTGGGTCACGTGACGGCCATTGTGTTCCGTCTTATTGTCTTCCCAGCAGGTTCAGGGGTACTAGTGTAACATCGTAGAATCTTACACTTACAGATGGCACTTTTCAATTAGCGGAATTTCTGGTTTAGGCAGGTTACCGACTTTGGTTTTTTTACGGCGCTCTTCCCTTTTAGGGTACGTTTTCCGATACTATTGTTCTACTGTTCGGGTGTTTCATTTTCTTAAACCTGACACAGGCCGGTGCCGCGGATTAACACATTCACTTCCCGGGTTTATTCATATTTTTGGCTCCTCAAAAATGGCTACTGTCATTTCCTAAATGAATGAATGTATCTTAACTATATATACCATAACTCGTTTCGACGTACTATATTACAAAATGCATAACTGACCTAGAAACTTTCTCTAAGAATACTAGGCTTTGGAGTGGCAGTTGGGGTGGGCATGGGACTATCTGTAGGGGTATTGTTTGTGCTGGTAGGGCGCTCATTGATCTTTGTGAAATCGATACTGTCCAAAATCCCTCTAGCACCCTTTTGTATCAACCTATTGGCCAATGTAATACCGAGCTGGTCTGCTTCGTCTTTGGTTTTCACAACTTCCTCTACTTCGTCCTCCACTGATTCTGTGCCATCAGGGCTAACAATGATAGCCTTGAAGTTCAATTTCTGAGTAGTTTCATCGTATGTAGTTCCAACACCGATCGGAACGGAACATCCACCTTCCAAATATCTCATCAAGGAACGCTCGGCATGACAACGCAAAGCTGCTGGAACATCCTCAATACGTTCTAAAAGCTTCTTCATCAACTTGTCACCTTTACGGATCTCGATTCCTAATGCACCTTGACCCACGGCATAGTACATTTCTGGAGCATCCAAACGATGGGAAATACGGTGGCCCAAACCAAGACGGTCCAAACCAGCCGCTGCCAAAATGAGACACGAGAAAGGGCTGTCCTTGGCATCCAACTTCCGGATTCTTGTTTCCAAATTTCCTCTGACCGATTCGAATCTCAACAGAGGGTATTTCTTTAAGAGTTGAGAAGAACGACGAATCGACGATGTGCCCACCAACGCACCATCGGGCAAATCGGACAACTTTTTCATGCTAGAGCCAGCTTTCATGACCACGGCATCTCTGGGGTCGACCCGGTCGGTAACACAACCAAGTTCAAATTCCTCAGGTAAATTGGTGGGCATGTCCTTCAATGCGTGGACAATCAAGTCCAACTTTGGAAACTCATCGACAGACTGTAAGAGCAAGATCTCGAGCTCTTTTGTCCACAATGCTTTACCTCCAAAAGAGTATAACGGTTGAGTTTGTACCTTGTCACCAAGGGTACTCAACGCAAGAATCAGGCATCTCAAATGAGGAAACTTCTCGAGAATAAGGGACTTTATCTTCTCACTTTGGTACACCGCAAGGTTGGACTTACGGCCCCCGATCTGAACGTGGTTATTAGGAACCACCAAAGCTTCGTCGTGGGGCATTATCATTGGCGTGGAAAGGAATATATTAGCTGAACTAACGTTGGAAATATCCCCAAGAAGGATGAGTGTAAATGCAGATCAGGACAGGAGATTAAGCGCTCCCAACAATATATGCCGACAACTATAAGTGAAGTTCAACACACCAGACCTATGAGAGGGGACGGGACCACAAGCACTATATATAAAATCTTGTGAAATCCATCGCATGAATCGCCGAAGAAAAATATTCCTGTACATGGGCGAGCGTTGTTAGCACACAAGCATACGACGCATTGTCCAATCACCGTTGAAAAGTATGTAATCCTGATGGGGGTTTTTGGGAGGGAAATCTGCATTGGCGTACAAGGGCTACGTAATGACGGCTAATAATTTGTATCAGAATGACACCACTGGAACACCGACAAGCATATGCAATTGGGGGTCTGGGTCTGGTCCCCTTGACTTCAGGGTCCAACGTAACGTTCACCATCACTGGTGAAAATTCGTTGTATAGCAGTGCCCAGCAATTCCAGAGTTTCCGCCTTCTTCGGCACGGCTACTGATTTATGAGGCAATATCTTACACCATGGTGAGTCGTACGTCTCTGGGGTCCATTGCGAGTCATACCACTGGACACTACAGGCAGTCATGCTAGGAACTGCTTGTGCGACTGCAACCAAAAAAAGAAATGCCGTGCTGTTGTCTGAGTTTGCGGGGGAGCCGCGTACTGGTAAAGTGACATTTCCGAGTGCGGCCATGTCAGTAATGGCATAGCGATGAGGCATTTGGATACAGAAATTTGGCTACTTCAAGGCGGATCTTTGTAGCTTCGATCTAGAAGAAGATGGCGGCGTTTTCGTAATTGAATGAAGCAGTGTGAAAAGTCTGCAATTTTTTTTTTCAGGGGTTTCTTGGTTACCAACTGGCTCCTTCTCAACACACAATAGATTACTCATCGCTCCGATTGATAACGCATTTATGTTTGCGAAAAACGACAAACAAGTGGCAATCTACATAAATACCATGGTGAAACCGGTTGTGGTGGGCATGAACTAAAATAAACAAAGGGGTTGTAGCTGTAGGTAAATTGTTTGCAGAATCTAATTCGTGGCTATTACTTGAACTGGACATGATTTACGGGTGGGGGTACGGCAATACTTGGCCTCCTAGGTTAAACTTCCATTCTTTTATCTTGCAGAGTATATACAAACAATTATTTATGGTTTGCTAAAACGTATCGTCGGAACCCTCCCGCAGAAACCCCTCGCATTGTGTATGAATTATACTTCCGTCGCTATCGTTATCAGACCCTTCCGCCTGGATAGTTTCGTTGAAACTATCAATATTAATTTTGTTAATTAGTAATTCTTCAAGCCTCCTGAGGCGGTCAAGAATCTCTTCGTCGCCTCGTTCACGTCTCACATCGCTGCCCTTCACAACCAATGTATTATTCAGCCCGTTATCCCCGCTATACTTGCGGATTTCACTATTATTGGTACGTACTTTTTCAAGCGAGGTGACATGGGGCTCTGGGTCGTTGATTGACAACGTGCTAATTTTACTTCGTAATGTAGCTCTAGATTCCTTGGTCAATTTGATGGGCTTGATGAAACTGCCCACATCTAGGTGGCTGTACCTTCGCAGGTATTGGTTGCCATTCGTAATCTTCCGAAACACGGAGTTCTTCCTTGATTTCATCAAGAGAATGCTGATATCATCAATGTCATCATCTTCGGCCAAAAATACCTCCTCATCAAGCATATCGTCTATTCCTTCAACAACCCCAAATTCATGTTGGTATGGTGTGCTTCCAACATCCAATTTATTGTGTACTGACTCTAGATTAAGCAAATCGATATCTTGGAATAGGTCATCACTTTTGGATAGAAAGGTGTAGTTTTTTAGTTCGTTTCCTTTAGTTTGCTGTTCCAAGTAGAATCTAGCCAAAATTAGTCTTTCGTAAAGATATATGATGATTATTATAGGTAATTTGAACACATTCAATATTTCACGTAAAACCATCAGCATGAAATGCCTAATCGCCCTGATGGTAGACTTGGAGTTATTGGAATAGTACTTTTCGTAGGAACTCAACAGGGAAACTTTGAAATATAATATCAAATTCACTGTTTTGAAATAATTGAACTCTTCATGATTATTGTTGTTAACTTTTGCAAATACCCCACTTAAAACAATTGCCAATATTGAACCAATAATAAACTGTATAAGAAATAAGTACGCCATAAGTATTACTTTTCCCAATCCATTGAAATTATCCCAATTATTCCACACTGATGGAGTGAACCCGAAGAAAATTTTTACCATACTGAATAAAATATCCAACTTGGTTAATCTAGTGGAAAGCGTGATGAAACTAAAGTAGAACCCACTAATTAACGAGAAGAAAAGGCATATAAGACCCACTAAGTTCCAAGCCATCTTCTTAAATGAGACCATAATCATGTTAAAAAATTGATAGTTATTGAACACTGCTAGTATTCTTGGCAACAAAAGAATGGAAATCAAACTAAATGCATCTTGAAAGTAGTCTGATTCAATGAGCTTCATCACAAACGAAATATTGATCAAAGTAATCAATGCAAAGTCTAAATAATTCCAGATTATTTTTTTAAAGATAATGAATTCGATATTGAGAATCTTCAATAAGAACTCAATGTTGAAGTTTAGCCCCAAGGTCCAAAATAAGACCTCGCTAGACCGCAAAAATAAATGCTGGCTATTAACAATTTCGGTGGAGCCATATCCATCATCGATTTTTTCGTGATCTCCGGTAGGTTGTTCCCTTTTGTGATCTGCATTCAATATCAACACGAAATACAACACCATGAAAAATATCAACTTGAGATTCACCACTAATGACTGATATTTTGGCACGATGTTGGATCTTTTGATGACGTTTCGAAATGTAATTCTATTATATCTGTAGTTGACAATATCGTGATTTAACAAGCCCAGCTCTTCTGAATCGTCGTCTAATCCCCCTTCATAAGACTTAAGAATAAGCTCTCCGTTGTAAAATTTTTCGAGAGCTCTAATTATCACTGGTTGTGACAAGAATTTCTTGGATTTTGAAAGCACACTTAACTCCAACGTGTTGAACAGGTACCTCAGTGCTTCCGAAAACAGATCATTATTCAATGGCGCCACGAAAAGAAGGTTTATACGGTTGAATGACTTGAACTCTTTGAGTAGACGGATGGCCAAAAGTTCACAGATGTTGGCCTTGCTCGACAAGAGTTCATACAGGATGAGATTATTCTCTGATTGAATTAAATATTCGTACCGTAGTAGCAAGAGAATGAAAATGAGACATTCTGAAGGTTCGTCTTCTGCCGTCTCACTGGAGTACTTGGGAGCGCTTTTGGTGCGGTGACTAAACCTTTGAGGACCAAACCGTGGCGTTTCATCCACAGCAACGGGTATAGAGGGCAAAACTCTGCCTATTCGTAAGGAAATAGCCTTGCGATCGGCCAATTTGATTATTCGTTCTGTTATTGGTTTTATTAGAGTGCAGTGGATATCAGGAGTTTTGAGTTGTTCATATTTTAATGCAAAGGTCACTCTTTGGTTGATGAGTTTCTGGATTTGGAAGTAAAGATGCTTGAATTCTAGGTACTTGTACTTGCCTTTGAGTCCGGGAACGGGAGGAACCGACCCAGGTTTCCTGGAAAGGCTGAAGTCCCGATGCTTCATAGAGTAGGAAGAAAGCAGTAGAGTTCAACACCAGTTTGACGAGCTACTTAAGCAAAGCATCACCACTTCTCTATTATCTCTCCATTTTAGGGCATAGGAACCGGCTGCCGCATTTCGCAAAATATAAACACTGCCGCAGGGCTTCACTGTGCATATAAATGACTGCGAAAAAAATGCGTGTCAAATCGAGTAGCCTTGATCTTGACGAACCCAACGGTGCCAGGCGATTTAATGGTGCTACGGCAGGGACCTCCAGTTGTTGTATTCGAGGGCTTGGGAATTCAACTATCTTGTTATGTTGTTGTCCAATTGAAAATGGAAATTGGCTTGTGGGTTTTTGTATGATTGAAACTACGTATATGTGTTGATTGTTTAGGAAATTATGTGCGGCGGAAATCAGAACTAGAAATTTTTGTCTGGTATTTGAAAGGTTTCAAACTTTACGTTTACCGTTTATCGTACTCGGGACCTCAACAGTTTCATAACTGAACCCACTATACTGAAGCTCTCTAGGCACCTAGAATGGTATGGTCTTGAAAGGTGATGCCAATTTTAATAAATTTTGAGTGAAAATTGTATTTGCAAACAGTGCGAGATTTCTAAAAATATCAAAAAGCACTTTTAGTTGCTACAAATAATTAAATGTGATATAAAGTAGTATTCATAAATCGTTACCTTATACTTTTGGTAATAAAATAAAATGCTTTCCGTCCGTTTTCTTCTCCCAAAATCTCCATGAGCTGTTCCCTTGACAACTGTACTAATGTTTCTATGTTACGAACTTTCTGAATAATCAAGTGGTAGTTTGCAGGATTGATTCCAGGAATATTTTGAATAAAATCAATTGGATCGTCATTAAAAATCGGTGGCCCTCCGTCCTCCGTTACGACTGCTCTGTTGACACCTTTATCAATGGCCTCTCCCACGTCAGGCTCTGGCTGGTTGGACTTTAATTGAACAAAAATCTGGGCAGTTTCATAAGGAGAAGACGACCAGATAATTTTTAATTTGGGGAATGATATGAGTAACAGCATGATCTTGGATTGGATGTTTTGTTGAATCATTTGGTTGGCAGCTGGGCTTGTAGGATTGACTCTCTGAAACCTAGATTCAGAAAACGGTTCAAGAGAAAACGATTTGTTTTCATCAAACTCAATTAAAAGGGTCGGCAATTCATAATGGCGAAACATCTGTTCACATTGCTGAAACAACCGTCCACTTTTGAAACTCGAAATCAAATCTGGTATCGACTTTCTTTCCACACATATTTTGGGTGATACTATATAGTCCCCAATAGTGATCATAGCAGGAACGACCTTTATTCCAGATCGATACAACAAGTTTGGGAGTGATGACCTGAATTCTCTGACATCAACAACCACTCTTAGCTCGTCACTCTCTGTTCTGAAATCAGCACCTCCAGCAATTCTGGTATTTAACACCCTGTTTCTATTTAAATGGAATTTATAGTTATCTTGGTCAGTCTCAAAATGTTTACTCAAACTTGCCTTTTCACGAATTAGTCTGGAAAAAGACTCCTTTTCCTTTTTGATTCCTAGTAAATGCTTCTGTTCTTCAACGGAGGTTCCGTAATACATAAGATATGCCTTGGCTGGATTATCTTTGTTAATTTCTTGATAGATTTCAACTCTTCTTGTGAATGATAGGTTGGGCTCATACATTATGATATAAGATGGAGAGATCTCTTGTAGAAGAGCATCATTATTCCGCTCATTATAGCACTGAATGATTATCTGGTCCTCCTTGTTAATGTGCTCAAACTGAAACTCCTGTATTCTTTCAATTTCGTCTCCTTGAGCCAAAGGATAATATCCTATTTCTTCCAATTTATCCACAGTATCTTTGTCATTTTCTTCTTCTCTTTCCTCTTCTTCTAGTCTTCGTAAAATATCCGCATCCACATCGGCTGCGTTGGTATTCTTCACAGAGTTAGACCCTGAATGCATCTGTGAGATCCGTGCGGTTGTAGATGCACCTCTTGTTCTACGTCTCTTACTAACTGGTTGTCCAGCTTTAGAGAACGTCTTCGATGTATGAAGTTCATTTGCTTCATTTGCATCTCCATTTGAATCATCAGGATTAGCATCAAGATCATGGTTTATTTGCTTTACTAACGAACTGACTTCTTTCCATGCCAAATATCCCTTTAACTTCTTGACCATAAACTTTCTCGATTCAAATCTTTTCTTTCCTGTCATATTATTAACATGTTGCTTCATATCCTTGACCAACACGCTTAATTGCTCAACAGAATGAACATCCGAGCACATAATTAAGATGGGACCTTGGTTCTTATTAGCAGAAACTGACTTTTCATGAAGAATATCATCCAATAATATCCCAAGCTGGTCCCACTTTGGTAATTCTTCAAGAAGGTATTCTTCCGATATTTCTGAATCATTTAGTAGCTCATCGCGGTCATGTTCACTTTCGTTTTTGCTCTCATTATCCGAGTCAACATTGATCACATCATCCTTCCTCTTATGTATCTTAATCTTTGCTAGTGCTCTTTCTCTGGAATATGCTATAATTGTATTGGATTCATCCAAGTTTAACCAAGGACTGACACCAGTATTAATCCCACCAGAATTAGCATGTCTGATATTCAGATCAACGATCCCTTGGACCACTTGGTAGAAAGTGACTGCGTCCATACTTACCAAGTATCGAATAAGATCGGTTAAAGTTCCCAAATCGTAGACAAGCTGCTTGGAAGTATAAGTCAACCTATGCCATTGACTTTCAAGAGATATCCTAATTCTCCTAGAAAAGTCAGGATCATGAACATTGTCCATATCCCAGTACTCTGTTACCAAATCTCCGTTATGTCTTTTCAATTCTTGTAAACATGCCTGGATTGCCGATAAAATGGCAGATTGTATTTTGTTCATCTTGAATGTAAGTCTCGTGTTTATTTCGGTGACAGACCTTCTCTTGACAACTTCCTCTCGATGTCGGCTCAGTAAAGAATTGTCGACGTAATTAAGGCACTGACTGACTTCGAGTCTAAATCTCGGCCACAAGAACGCATTGGACACCCGTAATATTTTAAGTCTTGTTGCAAGGGGAGTGAATCCTGTAATTGACTCTGGTTCATCTGAAATGGCTTTGATGAAGCCCCAGTCATTGATGTCACGATAAAGGGCAATTACAAAGGCCTCGCCCGATGTTTCTTTCAATCTTTCTGCATGCAAAATAAATAAACCAGTTATGTCATTAGGAGATAAAATACCGGAAAGTAGGTCCACCACCAAAACTCTGGATGTTATGGATATAATCCCTCCTTTCAAATAAGTTTCCTTACGTTTGGACGAAGTATTATGGGAGTCACCAGTTACTTCTACAAATTGCGGCTCTTCTTCGTCATCCAAATTCTCGTCAAGCCAATGGAGCTCCACTAATGATTCTCGCACTCGACTAACTTCATCTTCTCTAATATTTAACACAAAAACTAGACTTCGTTTCTCCGTGGGAGGATTATCTCCATGCTGAAGGGTAACGCGAGGCGAACTCAAGGCATGGAGCAAATTGGCCGTGATAATATCCCAGCCAAGGCCGCGCCCTAAAATAAGTAACCCGTCCTTCGTGAGCATATCCTCCATTATTTCTTGCTGATACTTAAGGGGGAGAGTACAAGATATGGTTCTTTCAGGATATATCGGAACAATTTCTGGCTGGTGGAATTCGACACCGATAGAGCTAGTTCCAATGGGCACCGTGATCACCGGAGCCGGAACTTCCGGCTCCAATGGTTTAACCGTTGCCTGACCTTGGTCCTCGTCTTCCACAAACAACGACATCGGTAGTGGTTGCTGCTTTCCGTATCAGTTCTTGTCGCAACAATATTAAGTGTAGGTCGTACATGCAGGTTTATGATTTTGCAATACAACATCCAAGGCCATGCCTGTTATTCCTAGGAACACGTTTGACTGTAAGGACACGAGCCAGACAGCGCTTGATGTACCGGTGATGTTTCACATCATGCATATCTTCAATATCTCCAAGTCAAAATTGAACCAACTAGACGAGTGGAGAGAGTACGACAATCCAAATAACGTGTCGGTAGACCGACTCAACAAGGCCCGGAAGACCCGTGCAGACAACCCGGTGATTCGAGAAGTGAATCTCGACGAAGAATCTGACACCATCAGCTACAATCGAACGGGGTTTGAAACATACAAATTACTTCTAAGGGATCAGGCAAACAATTTCTGCTATGGCTATGAGTTCAAAGGGCCGCTCACATTTTTAAGACCCCGCCAAACAGACAATCCACTTGGGATACCATTAGGAGGGAGAATTATCGTGAAGGAGGGCACGTTGGTACAGAATGGTGTACTTCTATTGACTCGTCAGGGATGCGAATATTTGGGAGTTGATGAATCTGACAAAGAATTGTTTGACCAATTGAATGACGGCATTGTACAGAAATACATTGATATTCTAGATTTGGAATTGAAAAATGAAAGTACGCCGTCCCGATAAACGAAGGAAACTTTCTAACTCTAAACCTTTCGATTTCTTCTCAACTACACATTTAACTAAATTCATGTTCGTGAAATAACTGATACTATACAGTTAAACTTTTCTGCAACACCTTCAGTGGTGGTTGCAGTACTGATACCTAGGGACAAGATATCAATACGTACAATAGAAGTGGAAACCAATTGACATTCCACATCCTTTGCCAGTTCTAAAGCTTCCACTTCTCTAATAGTTATTCGTCTAAAAGCAAATCCCATAAACCAAATTCTTGCTTGAAGTCATGATAGACAATACTAATTAAGTAATAATTGTCTCTGATGTCAAGAAGGAATTTGTGAGATGGTTGATCTTTGTTGAAACACCTGGCCCAGTCTTGCCATAAGGTAAAAGCCTCCTTGTTCCACACCTTGAACGAATCGTGATCAATTACAGTGGGTTGTAACACTTCTTTCAGTGGGAAAACACCCCAAGTGATTGCACTTCTGGTGGTGAAAGGAGTGGATGGATCAATGTGGAGATTTGACTTAATATTTCCATTGGAATCACCACTGTAAAATGTGATGGTCTTGTTTTTGACATAAGATTCTAACTTGGGGTATAATTTATTCTCCCATTCTTCTTTTGGTATGAAAAATTCTATAAATGCCTTTTGGTAGACACATCCATTACTAGGTCCCCATCCGAATATTTTGTCAGATGATGGGCTCCCGTCAACTGATGGCTGCGATGATAACGAAAACCATCCTTTTTCATTTAAGCGCAAAAGCTCTTCCTGAATCAAAGCGGTTTCAGACGACAAGCCTGTGTCTACCCAGGGTAAAACATCAACCCTTCCAAGTAAGTAGTCAATAAAAACCTTTGATAATGTCTTTTTGTTAGTAGGAGTACCCCAGTTCTTGATGGCTTCGGCAGAAGATTGAATCTTCAATTTTGGTCCATATGCGTCGATTTCACCATAGGCAGGCGAAGTAGAATCACCGTATCTACCGTTAGGAAATTCATCCCATGTTGCATCTTTGCCTAAAGCCCCTTTACCTCTGCTTATATCGAGTAATGCCTTCTTATCGTTCAATAACGCCTGGCCCACAATCGATTTCTGGGCTGTAACCAAGTCATTATCGTTAACTGTCGATGATTGTCTTCTTTTGTTTACCTTGATAATCAGAGGTCCATCGTCTTCATCATCGGAGGCGATGGCATCTTCCACGTTCAAACCAGAGAACGGACCCTCCATTATAGATCTTAACGTTTTTGATTTTTCTAAAATCGACGCAACAGCTCTTTCCAAGTTTAAGCAGTAGAAGTGGTATCCCTGGATTCTACCATCGGTGCTGTCGTCAATCTCTTCGATCAACTCAGTAATAATATCGATACCGATGCTTTTAATCAAATCATCGTTATTTATGGAGGACGCCAATCTGGTTTCAATTGCTTTAGGAATGGAAGCATGGGATAATTTGGATGCCCTTTGAAAAACTTGATAAGTGGTGATTGGCATCAATCCAGGGATCAATATCACGTCTTGCAATTGGGGGTGGGATCGAATCATTTTCTCATACGCTACAAATTTTGCTCCATCAAAGAACAATTGCGAGATAATATAGTCGGCACCAGCTTCAACCTTTTCAATTAAATAAGGCATATCAGATTCAGGGTTTTGGTCTTGGTACGATGCGGATCCTTCAACATGGCCTTCGGGGTAGCCCGCAACACCAATACAGAAGTAGTCTCCATACAGGGCCTTGATGTACTTAACCAAGTCAACAGCCCCGGAGAAGTCGTTGTTAGGGGTCCAGTATTCTTCCGCTCTGGGGGGATCACCTCTGAGAGCCAAGATGTTTCTAATGCCAGCCTTCTTTGCTTTGGCTAGCGCTTCATCAATGATCTCCTTGTTGGTATTGGTACAGGTCAAATGTAACACAGTGGTGAGACCGAGGTGGTTCTGGCAGGTGGAAGCCAAGTCCAAGGACTTCTCGCTGGTAGATCCTCCGGCACCCCAGGTCACAGAGATGAAGAGAGGGTTCAATGCCAGCATACGGTTTAACCGCGCTAAAAGGTTTCTGAACCCGGCATCGGTTTTAGGAGGAAAAAACTCAAAGGAGATGAACTTCTGACCAGGCTTGAGCGCTGCGATTCTTTCCTTAACCGTAGCCATGACGGACGTGTAGAAAACCTGGGAGAGTGGGGGCAGGTATTGGTCAGAACTGGAGTCAATTTGGCAACCCGGTTGATGGTGCGGAATCACGTGCCGCTAGATTTGGAGGTGACTCGGGTTTATCATCGGTCGGAGTTGGACTACACTGAAGATACGGAGATTTTACAATAGAGAGCCGTCCTCTGAGTGGACCTTGGAGTCCCTCTATGCATAGATAACGTATAAATATTACTCTTATTTACTATACAGCGCTATACTCGCCCCTGTTGCCGTTTCCAGTGACCTTTTCCACGATTTCCTTGACAAAAGCAGGCAATCCCCGGAGCAAATCCACAAAATTCTCCAACACCTCCCTGAGGGCTGTTTGGAAGTCGATGGAGTTACCCTTGTTGTACTGGAACCACGCACCTCCCACAATATAAATACTCAAGAACAACACCATGAAGATAAAGATCCAGGTGAACCAGCCCCAGGATTCCCCGGTATCGTTGTGGTGCTTGTTCTTGTCTTTGTGCTTCTTATCTGTGATACAGGCTGCTTTGGTTTTCACCGAAACTTCCAATAAGTCACCATCCCATTTCTCAACCTTGAACTCGTCCAAGCCTTTGGCATCTTTGGAATCGGCACACGTGAATGTGACCACGGCGTCCACTAAGTTATCTCCCCAGTTAGCTCCCTTGTATGAAACCCGTATTCCTTGGCTCTTGTCTTCTGTGAATGGCAAGTATTTCTTCTCAAGATTAGCATTGAAGCCTATGACCTCAGAAACATACTTCTCCTTGTTCAAATTGATGGTGGTGATTCCACAAATATCGGAGTTTCTGGGGCACCGGTCGATTCCGTCATTAATGGACTGACATATGCCGAAATACCAAGTATTGTTTGTTTGTGACGGAGGAGTGTCTTTCAATAAAGTGACGTGGTGGATTCCGCTCAACGACTCAAAATCGTAAGGAGCCAACTCTTTGGCAGAGCAGTCAATGGCACCGACACCAGTCGCCATCACCAACACCAAGCCGCTCACTACCTGTTTTAATATGGGCAACATCGATGGTTCTGTTAATATAGAAGTACTCGGAGCCAGGGAAAAGTTTGCCCTTAGTAGGCGCGCGCGCCTTCTCGTGACGGTATATAGCTCATTACATACTACAGTATGGGCGATAACATGAGCATTTGTGTGCAGGAAGACTGTGATGGGAATGGACGTGTAGATCAGATGGAGTAAGGTTAAGTGCTGATAGTATCCTTTGTGGGGGATCTGAGTGTTACTACAAGCTAGAGGTTCTACTTCCGCCAAAATTTAACTAGTTGCACTAGCCTAAGGTGGCGCACGCTTGTAGTCGAAGACTGAAAACCTCACTGGACTGAAAACCTCACTGGGGTCTCGTTGTAAGTCAATCTTGCTGCACACCAAGACCCGTGTGCACTTGTGAAGTAGAAATTTCTACCGACCGGAATTCATTTGAGTAGTGAAGTCCTTTGGTGCCCTCAAATTACTGTTAATTTTTTCAGACATTTCCCGTTTAACGGTCAGCCATTACCGGGAAATTCCCTGTACTTACCAGCATCGCATTACAGGAATACGGAGACTTGATTTCCGTCGCAATTTCGCCACTCCGAACTCGCTATTGGGAGTTTCCATCGAAACTCAACTCATGGACTTCAGATACCGTGCCACCATTCACTAATTGCAGACATTCATCCTGCTATGCTGGTGCTGTATTATCCGTGGTGGCTTTGGTTTATCCGCGACCAGGTGAGGCTGTAGCCATTTGCGGGGGGACCAAGGTCCCGAGGGTGAAGTTTCGCATCCTCTCACATGCCTTCTACTACACCATTTGAATTGCTTCAAACCGGAACTAAAACTACTCACAATCCATATCACTTTTTCTTCTAGAAGTCATGGTTAAAGTTACAGTTTGCGGTGCCGCGGGTGGTATTGGCCAGCCCTTGTCGTTGTTGTTGAAGTTGAACCCTCAGGTGTCCGAGTTGGCCCTCTTTGATATTGTCAATGCTAAGGGAGTTGCTGCCGATTTGTCTCACATTTGCACTCCAGCAGTAGTTAACGGGTACCAGCCTGCTGATAAGCAGGACAAGACCGCCATTGTGGAAGCATTAAAGGGTACCGATTTGGTGATCATCCCAGCTGGTGTTCCCCGTAAACCGGGAATGACTCGGGCTGATTTGTTCAATATCAATGCCTCTATCATTAGAGACTTGGTGGCCAATATCGGGAGAACAGCTCCAAATGCCGCCATTTTGATTATTTCTAATCCCGTCAATGCCACCGTGCCTATTGCTGCCGAAGTATTGAAGAAATTAGGCGTGTTCAACCCTCGCAAGTTATTTGGTGTTACCACTTTGGACTCGGTTAGAGCGGAAACCTTCTTGGGGGGCCTTATCAATGTCGCCCCAACTTCATTGAAGGGAAAGATCTCTGTTATTGGCGGTCATTCCGGTGACACTATTGTTCCGTTAGTCAACGTCAATAGCGACATTGCTTCTAAGGTGTCTAAATTGTCAAAGAGTGATTATGAAAAATTCGTCCACAGAGTTCAGTTTGGTGGTGATGAGGTTGTCAAAGCAAAAGATGGTGCAGGTTCTGCAACTTTGTCTATGGCATATGCCGGTTATAGATTTGCCGAGTCCGTGTTAGACTCTTTGTCTGGTAGATCGACCTCTGTCCCTGTTCCAGATTCTTCGTACATTTACTTGCCCGCTATTCCAGGCGGTAAGGAATTGGCTGCTAAGCACTTGAATAACGTGGATTTCTTTTCCGTACCTGTGATCTTGGAAAATGGACAAATCAAATCGTTTGTTGACCCATTTGCATCATTAAACGTCACCGCGGATGAGAAAAAGTTGGTTGAGGTTGCCTTGAAAGGCTTACAAGGATCTATTGACCAAGGTACCTCGTTTGTTCAAGGGTCTAAATTGTAGTCAACATATGTAATGAATGAACGTTTAGACTTTTTATTAGTATATGGTGACAAAAAAAGAACTTGATCTAGCCGAGGATCGAACTCGGGGCCTTTTCGGATTTTACTGCGTAAACACATGTAAACGAAACGTGATAGCCGCTACACCACTAAACCTCAAGTTATTGGTCGAAAAAAAATGAATTTAAACACAATACATTCTAACTCTGATTGTTCTGACTTGATTAAAATCCTGTCACCGTTTACTATTACCAAGTTAGTATGAAAGCAGTAGCAGTTGAGATTGATTAAGTACAATATTCTCAAAACACTGACCAAAATTAAACTTTTGTGTCTGTTGAAATATTACTGCATTCTCAGACCAGTAGAATGCCATAAGAACTAATTCTATTTTGTTAAATATGGCACCTTATGTGATTTAGTTGAAGCAGGGAGAAATAATAACTTGGTGAAAGTAATTCTAATTCTTTGTAGAAATGGCAAAATATTTGGAATTTCGATTCAGAAGTAATAAAAAGAAATGTATAATAGGTAATTTAAACAATATGGGTGGACCATCTCCAAAGATTGTCAAGTTAGTCATTCCCATAGATACTTGTAGGTAGATGATGCATTCTTGCGACTATATGAGGAATATAAAATTTTATTGAAAATTCAACTTCTGGGTACACCTCTGATTTGTCATGAGGATTCTCAACTAGTTCAAAACAGCATTATGGAATTGGAGATTTGACCTCTATAGATGTATGCCAGTATCATCCATAGCTTCTGGGACAAACTTGTCAAAGAATAGTGCTGCCGTTAAAATAGATTTACTTTTACAATTTTGGATTCGGACCCATACCATGCTTTTATGCACGCCTTGAGGGCCTTCGTAGAAACGAATGTCGTTCAAAACCACCTAATTAGCCTAAAAAGTCAAATATAAATGTCACTTCTATACTTGAAAATACTATAATTTAAAACTTGATGAATTAATCAATCCTAAGAGGTTTGCTCAATTTAGAGCCTGTGATACAGTCCACTCATCATCTTTTCAAGCTGATCCAAATAACAGCCAAAGAATGATGTTATGATTAACATTAAGCCATGATTCACACATGGAGTATTCAGGTAATAAAAGAAAACTCGGCAGCTCCGACCTTACATAGCTAATCTAAAAATTACTCCACAGCAATGGTACGCAGCAGCCAAGAGTCTCACCCTACCACTGGAACTTTTTTAGGTCTGAACTTTAGTGTTCTGATTATCAGATGCAAGAATTGTCGATGGTTTGAAAAAGTTTGCTGACCACCTCAAGATGGAAACCATTTGGCACCCGCTGTTGAGCTGATGCAATAGGATTGTTACAGCTCCATCGGCGCTATGGTGCGGGAACCAAGGTGCACAGGTGCGCCAAACCACTTTGAAACGCAAGCTAATACTCATCAGCAGCAGATCACACTATAGTGGCAAAAGATCAAATCAAGAACATGAAACTGGTTCGTTGATTTGGCATATTCAACCGATCCATTCTTCGGCGAAACACTGCGTTGCATAACTGAAAATTAAATCCGGGGATCCAAATTACGTAAAATGGATACCTGATTTGGTTGGCAGTACTCGGTGGGAGGAAGAACAATCATTTAATATCCGGTAGTCACAGAACTTCAATTCTTTCTGTAAAACCTTAGTACAACTATAGCTTAATATCGAGTGAGGGTATGAGAAACATGTATTGAATTATGTCTCACGTCGTAATGCAATCCTTCCAATTGAAATGCCAATTTTGGTTCCTGAGTTTGATGCACCAAGGTTGCGAAAAGAAGATATATGCAGTGCCACATGCATCGTTTCACCGTTAAATCCTCAAAATAAAAATTATAATCCCGAGTTTACATAATGTTTATGAAACTAGCAAAACTCTTACAATTCCATGAGGTTCCTAATAAAGGGAAGCAGTTGCCTCTTCAAGACTCCTTGAATGTAATATACATGACTCAGGAAATTACAACGTATTGTTCCAAGTGTAACATGTCACAGCTAGCAGGCAGATCTGGATTTTCAACTTCCATCCATACTACCCAAAAAATCATTCCGAACAGTTGGCAAAGACAATAACCAAAAGAAAACCTGATTACTCAGATGACTTAAAAAATTGTAGAATCGATACTACTCGAAGTAGTTTATGCTCTTCTTTCGTATTATCGAATTTCTTGAACTAATACCACCAAAAACTTTGTTAGTGGCAGTCCACTATGTTCTACATTGTTTAGTCTGATTAAATTCTTGCGTCAATAAAATTAATAAGAAATATTATCAGATTTGCAGTTGGTTTAGCCAAATTATTTCACTAGAAGCACAGAATAAGAAAAATCACCTTGATGTTTTATGCACACCACGAGCCCATAAGAAAATACGTCATACCTTATTGACAATAGTACCATTCCTGTATAGAGTCCCAAAGGGACCCTTTCACTTACTTGATGCTTCAAATTCCTACTTTCCGATACACTAAACCTGTCCTATTTTTAGTACCTTTTAAACGTTTTAATGATAAATTCACCAACCAGTTCGATAAACAAGAATTGCAACGATCAATATTGCATTTACTCATAAATCACCACTGCCACCAGAAGAGTTGTTTGATACGGGATTTGCATTGTGAAACAAATAAGTTTGGCAGCGCATAGACTAGGTTAGCGTAATGTGCAATTGCACCTCGTTTATATATTTTTCTCCTATAAGTGGGCTTGTGTTCGCCTTATTTAGTGCTCATGATCATTTCCTCGGTTAAATTACATTGTTCGCTTGTTCTAGAACGGACTATTATGCAGATCGCTTACTTCAACGTTGTCCCTGCATCGTATTTTGTTCTACAACTGATGCACCTTCTCTAACAGAATGTCGTATAGGCTTTATGAAGCTTTTAGACTAGCTTCAGTAATTAGAGAAAAGAGGTTACCATGCAATTCTTCCTCTGCTGTAAAGCCCAGGCCAACCCAATATTCCTTCTCTTAGTTGGTAATACTGAAAATTTGAATTCCATTTTTTCATATTAGAGCAGCAGACCAACTTCGACAGTTAGACTACTCCTGGAGGGTGATTGTAATCGATAATTATAATTATCATCTCTGTATTTCGACATTTTGGGTATTTCGAAACGCGACATCCAGTTACAACAGGTATAATGATCATCCTGGTATCATTCCCCTTGGCGCTAATCTATTGTAATGCGCATCAATGTTGACATCAAAAGGGAAGAGGGGGTATTTGCTTCTAATAATGGAATGGTGGGCTAATTATTGACGAAAAATATTACCTTGTTGATGTTGCACAATTTAACATATCACCTTCAGTGAACAACTAAATGAGCCCAAATCATAGAGTAAAAATCAAAATAATTGGATATTATTGACGGTTCAACAGTTGTTCTCAGGACTTTGACGGTACTCGGTTGTCTGATCGACACTTCTTTGACGCCATTCTGGTGAGCTTGCCTACTTCAATTGGTTGCGAATTTTCAATTATGCAGGAGATCTCTCACATAGTTGGATAAGTAGATTGGCGGACAATTTCAAGGCATACTCCTACTTTTGAACAAGTGAGAAGTAGATTATCCCATATGTACCTAAAGGTAGCCATGGCGTTAACCTACAGAATTGTGAAACCAAAACGGATATGTTAATCAGAATTTATTGAAACTGAAAACTATTTAGAGTGATAACTTTCCTCTACATGTAACCTCAATTCAATAAAGTATCATTCGTTAAGTATGAGAATTGGAAGTTTCAGCTATGAAGCTTTTGTTGCTTTAGCCTTCGCTTTAACTTCAATTTCTGCCAGCGCAATTCCAGCTTACGGGCTTGGAATTGATGTTGGTGCCGACGGTAAGGTGTTGGGTGTACCCGTTGGAGCTGACATCGGTTGCGATTACGAATTAACCGATAGTGACGACAAGCGTGATTATGGTTACAAGGCTAGTGCTCATGCTGGTCACGAAATTGCTGGTTTGCCAACCGAAGGTGAAGTCTTCGGTAAGATTAATCTTGAAACTGACGATGACAAGCGCTCTAACATCGCGCGTGCATACGGACTCGGAATCGATGTTGGTGCTGATGGTAAAGTTTTAGGCGTACCCGTTGGAGCTGACGTCGGTTGTGATTACGAATTGACCGATAGTGACGACAAGCGTGATTATGGTTACAAGGCTAGTGCTCATGCTGGTCACGAAATTGCTGGTTTGCCAACCGAAGGTGAAGTCTTCGGTAAGATTAATCTCGAAACTGATGATGACAAGCGCTCTAACATAGCTCGTGATTACGGTTATAAGGCTAGTGCTCATGCTGGACACGAAATTGCTGGTTTGCCAACCGAAGGTGAAGTCTTCGGTAAGATTAACCTTGAAACTGACGATGACAAGCGCTCTAACATAGCTCGTGCATACGGACTCGGTATCGATGTTGGTGCCGACGGTAAGGTGTTGGGTGTACCCGTTGGGGCTGACATCGGTTGTGACTACGAATTAACCGATAGTGACGACAAGCGTGATTATGGTTACAAGGCTAGTGCTCATGCTGGTCACGAAATTGCTGGTTTGCCAACCGAAGGTGAAGTCTTCGGTAAGATTAACCTTGAAACTGACGATGACAAGCGCTCTAACATCGCTCGTGATTACGGACTCGGAATCGATGTTGGTGCTGATGGTAAAGTTTTAGGCGTACCCGTTGGGGCTGATATCGGTTGTGACTACGAATTAACCGATGATGACGACAAGCGTAGTTATGGACTCAGTGGTGATATCCATCGTGGGGCTCATCTCGGGGGTATTGAAATTGGCCGTGGCGTTTCTGGCAGTATTGGAGGGGGAAATGGTATTGAGGTTGGTCGTGATAATCATGGCCGCATTGGTGATCTTGAAATTGGCCGTGGCGTTCATGGCCACATTGGTGGCGGTGATCGTTCAAGTGATGGCCAAGACGGAAGCGGTTCCATTTCGGTTGGTCGCAATGATAATGGAAGCGGCTCCATCTCGGGCGGTCGCAATGGTAATGGAAGTGGAAACGGTCATATCTCAGGTGGAGGTAATGGCAACGTCAACGGCAATGTCAACGGCAATGGTAATGGAAGTGGAAACGGTCATATCTCAGGTGGAGGTAATGGCAATGTCAACGGAAATGGTAACGGAAACGGTCATATCTCAGGCGGAGGTAATGGCAATGGTAATGGAAACGGAAACGGTCATATCTCAGGTGGAGGTAATGGCAATGGTGGAAGTGGAAGCGGAAGTGGTAACCTTGGAGGTGGTCACGGTGGTCTTGGATCTAATCCATCCCAAAGTGATGCTGTTTCTACTGATGCTTCTCAACCTACGGTTCCAGCAAGTCCACCAAACCAAGCTAGTTCAGTCAACGACATGACAAACGGTCCAATGCCTACTGGTCCTACATCCACTGAGACCGACATTGAAACTACTACTGTAACCGTGACTTCATGTGGAACCAATGGCTGTACTGCCACTCCAGTGGTTACCGGGGTTACTACTGTGACTGAAGAATCTACTATTTTCACCACTTTCTGTCCATTGACTGACACTTCAAGTGAAATGCCAGCTCCTTCTTCTGAGACCGAAGTGCCAGCTCCTTCTTCTGATATTACGCCACCAGAACCTTCTTCCGGTATTGCACCACCAGAACCAAGTTCTGAGACTGCACCACCAGCTCCTTCATCTGAGGCTGCACCAACCGTGCCTTCATCTGAGGCTGCTCCTACTGTTCCAAGCTCTGAGGCTGCTCCTACTGTTCCAAGCTCTGAGGCTGCTCCTACTGTTCCAAGCTCTGAGGCTGCTCCTACTGTTCCAAGCTCTGAGGCTGCTCCTACTGTTCCAAGCTCTGAGGCTGCTCCTACTGTTCCAAGCTCTGAGGCTGCTCCTACTGTTCCAAGCTCTGAGGCTGCTCCTACTGTTCCAAGCTCTGAGGCTGCTCCTACTGTTCCAAGCTCTGAGGCTGCTCCTACTGTTCCAAGCTCTGAGGCTGCTCCAACTGTTCCAAGCTCTGATATCGCACCACCACCACCTTCTTCCGAGGCTGCTCCAACAGTGTCTACCTCTGAGGTTGCTCCAACTGGTGCTACTTCGACCGTGACGGACATAGAGAGTACAACTATCACTGTTACTTCATGCGGAAGCAATGGTTGTACTACTACACCAGTGGTTACTGGTGTTACTACTGTGACTGAAGAGTCTACGATTTTCACCACTTTCTGTCCATTGACTAGTTCCTCTAGTGAAGCTGTCCCAACTGTTCCAACTTCTGAGACTGCACCACCAGCTCCAAGCTCTGATATCGCACCACCAGCACCTTCTTCTGAAGC